>CM051497.1:24723406-24868059 GCA_028031935.1 Paedocypris micromegethes | reverse complement strand
ATATATAAAAAATGTAATTAAAAACAAATGTGTTTATTGAATTATTGTCACAATGATTCATGATCCACATGAATTCTGGACATGTTTGTATTTTATGTAGGACAGAACTGTCATTTGCAGAAATATGTAATTTTAACATGGGTTACACAAGAAGCCCTAAAATGAATGTTTATTTATATATAATTGTTATACAATCATTTGTTGATTTAATATTGTCAACAGTGATAACCCTAATACAGGCATGTGCAAAGTCCGGCCCGGGGGCCAATTGCGGTCAGTTTTCAAATTTTCATTAGCCCGCAGCCTCTGTTATGAATATACATTAATATACAACGTTTCTAATGAAGTTAGAAATGTTTTATCTTCCCAAAAGAGTTTTTCCAGACAGACTTTTTCATCATTTGTTGCGGTCTTCAAATAGGATTTTGGTGATTTTGGCAAATACTCGAAAATGGAAAAAATGTGCCAAAAAGGTATGTATTTGCAATTTAAAATATGTTTTTTTTGTTATTTTTGTAATATTAGCTATTTTGTATTTAATATTATTGGTTCAAGGACTGTCTTGCCCCCACTCTCACCTTTCCAAATATTACTCTCTTTGAAAAACGTTTGGACACCCCTGCCCTAATAGAAATATCATATATTGTAAATTGAACACGTCTATGAATTTACAATTTATTTCATGTAGAGAGGCTTTTAAATGGTCCCCACGTTCGTAATCTATTTTGCGCAACACCTTTAGCACGTGCGAACGTTCCGCACAGTTCCATCCTTGAGATAAATCCGGAGACGTTTCATTTATCTCGCCGAGTGACGCAGAAGTATCGGACTCGTTTCGCACCTTGCTCTTTGGAAAGCGATAATATTAGAAATCGGTCGTCCCGTGCCGCTCGCGCTCCGCTGGTGAGGGGCCATTCTGGGTGACGTCACGAGCCGGGTGTTTGACGGGTAGTGCGGCAGGACGCGAGTCGAGCGGAGATATGACCGACAATGACCTCGACGGCGATGTGTTAGTGTTACGCGCTCTGTGCGGCGGAGTCGTCGAGTAAAAGCGAGCGTTTGTGTTATCGCGCGTTTTGGCGTTGGATTACCCCGCGCGCTGAGTGTAGGTCACCGGCGCTTATCTCGAGCGAGCGGCGCGTTCTGCTCTCGCGTCATCGCGTTTCGACTGAATCTTGCGTGATTGTGCGTCGCAGAATGGAGCAGGGCAAGTCTGTGGTGGAGCAGAACGGGTCAGGTGCGTACACGAACGGCGTGCTCAAGCCGACCCGGCGACAGCTGAGCAACGGGAGCTGCAGCCCCTTCAGCCCGGCGGAGGAGAAGCACCCGCAGCGCCACCACGACCCCCAGACCAACGGATCCCCCGCCAAACGGTGTCGTCTGCGGAGGCGCGTGGAGTCTCTGAGGAAAAACAGACCCCGTGAGTCGATCGTCAGATTGTTCTTTAATTAACTATTTGTCCCGCAGGGATTGCTGATCAAATAACTAGCATGCGAAATATATTGTCTCAGTGACCTTATAATGACCCGTTATTTACAAGCCCGTTGTTTACAATATTTAAAACAACGTCATTTTTTTCTTTATGCAATCAAAATTATAATTAGTCTGTATAATTGGCGAGTTCTCGTTATAATGAAAGCAATAGAAATACGCACCTCACGTATTTGTTTTATTTAGCGTTATACGTAAATTAATTCACGTGAAGATAAATACTCGTGTTTGCAACATTCCATGCTTTGATTGGGGACATTTAACATACATTTGCAGGATTATTGCACATGCAAATAATGTAATGATTCTCGATTGATTTAACGTTTTCTTTCTTATCCAAACGTTAGTGAGTCTTGAGCATTTGTTTGTGATTTTAAACATATTTCAAGTTGATGGACCGACTCATAAGAGAATTTCATTTGTCAAACATTTGTTTTGAATTATAAATTCAACCTCTGATTTGCTGATTTAAAATCGAACTTCACAAAATAATGCAACAATGCACAATGCTTTTGGATTGGTCCTTTAAAAAACAAGTTTGTTTTTCCCGGTATTTGGGAAATCCGTTTTGGATCACACTACTGTAATTTCTATTTTTAGAAGGGAATGGTGTCTTTTGTTTTGATGAAACCGTTTCTGTTTCTCTCGCGCGCTGATTGGTCGTCGTGGAGTCAGAAGGTGTGTTAGAATCGCGGCTGAGGGGAAGGCACGACAAGCGCCGACCAATCAGCTCTCGATCTTCGGCTTCGCGTGGTCGCTTTAAAGGGGCACTCGGGAACGCCCACTCTCTCCAGTATCCACGAGAGCCTTTAATTTCGAACTATTTGGAAACGACTTTTAGTCTTTAAACCAAGAGAAAGAGAGTTGGAAAGAAATTTGAAGGTGTTTTATCTGCTTGTGGCTACACGACTTCAATACTTATTTTTTTGCATATAAAGCATTATGAAGTTAAAGACATTTTGGAAGCCAGGTAAGATATTGTCATGATGTATAATAATAATAATAATTCATTCGATTTTTTATTTATTGGCGCCTTTCATGACACTCAAGGTCGCCTTACATGACACACAACATTCATAGCATGTACAATTCTTTATTGTTTAAAACAAAATGTTGAATAATGCAAATTTGTCTGCATAAAATTGCACCTTGCAACTTTAGATCAGTGAAATAAGCTAAGCTCGCTAGCATCAGTCGAACATCTACATCTGAACTGTTTTCTAAGGTCTCAATGTAAAGAACTAAATGTATTTCTCTTTTGTATTTAGTATGGATCTACTGTAAATGTCCTGTTTATGTTGTTTTTTTAGTCTTCATTTGTTTTATGTCATATGTTTAAATGAGAGAGTAGGACAAGGTAGTTTCCCTGCTTGGCCAGTATAGCAGAAGATGCCGAACCATATAATTTTACATTATATGTAAAATTTATTTATAACAGTTATAAATGTTAGAATGTGTTTATAATGTTACACATGCAATTCTACTCCACTCAGAATATTTACAAGTACAATAAATGTATCATTATTTAAAGTCACTTTTAAATTGTAATTTACGAGTTGTAATTTACTTTAGTTGTAATCTCTGAATTGATTTTGTATAGGAGAGTGACATTTTTTTGCGTAAGGCTCATGGTGGTCTTCATATTCCCCCTCTTTAACGCCGTAATTGCTGTCATTTTCAACATTTACAACTCTTTCAGTTTTGTTAGTCTCCGCGTCACCTTTCTCTCACTGTCCCCTGACCAGCTCAGACTGGGATGTAAACAGACCTTTCACCCACATGGGCCGCGGTGGTTTGATGTCATTAAGTCACACCACCGTCATGCCCCTGGTGCACCGGCTGCCCCCTGACTCAGATCATTCAGCAGCAGGAGATTGCTGTTTCCTTCACGCGACACGTCATTTCCCATTATTTAAAAAAAAAAAAAAATCATATTCTGTATGTAGCAATATTCCGTGTGTAGATTTCAGTCAACACATGTTGTCTTTTAGCACAAGCTGCTAATGTGATTGTACGTACAGATCCTGATTTCATATTTATCAGCCAGGCCAAAACAGTAAAGATAATGTTGTTATCTAAACACAGCTGTCGAGTGATAAATTATCAGCTGTTGCATCAGTGTCTCGGTGCTTCTTGTTCGTTTGCACTCAAATCCAAGGTCAACTCAGTCTGATAAAAGACTATTGGCGTTTAAAACACAGATGTTCAATTTAAACGCTAATTGTATTGTATCGCAATCAAACCGGTGCATTTTTGTAAATGTTTTAGAGCGGAGCTGTATCAGTCACACGTTTCTCACAAAAGCATCCCAGTAAAGCCATTTCCAGTCTCTTGATTGTTTCCACGGTAACTGCATGGCTGCTCTTTAGCTGATGCTGTTTCTTTAGCTGACTGACAGTTTTGACATACACAAATAAAATTATTATTACTGTATTTGAAATTGTCCTTTTTTTCAACTTTTAGAGATTGGTGTCTAGATGACGGCATTCTTTTTAAACATTTATAAACATTTATATTTGCATTTATGTAGTTGATTCATATTTATGTCCGAGGTGTTCTGTAATGTAAACCTTTTGAGATAATATTTTTAAAGCATTTTTTAAAATTCCGCTTTTGTTTTGTTTTTTTCCTCTCCAGCCTTTCCATGGTTTGGGATGGATATCGGCGGCACTTTAGTCAAGCTAGTTTACTTTGAACCTAAAGACATCACTGCAGAAGAGGAGCAGGAGGAGGTAGAGAACCTGAAGAGCATCCGCAGGTATCTCACATCCAACACGGCTTACGGCAAAACCGGCGTGCGTGATGTCCACCTGGAGATACGTAACCTCACCATCTGCGGCCGCACCGGGAACCTTCACTTCATCCGCTTCCCCACGGCAGCCATGCACAGATTCATCCAGATGGGCCGAGATAAGCACTTCTCCAGCCTGCACACCACACTCTGTGCCACAGGTGGAGGAGCCTATAAGTTTGAGAGCGACTTCAGCACGGTGAGAAGATGGATCACAGCTGGCCTTTTTGTGATTTAAATTTGGAGTTTTACATTTAGATTTAGATTTAAAGAAGTTTGAAATAAAATGTCGTTTCATATGTTCCATTTACGTGGTGGTTGTGGTCCAGCATTTGGGAGTTGGATCTGTCACCGATGTGTTAGTGGTGTTAAGCTGCCCACTGCTTCGTGTTTGTGTGTGTCACTTCACTGTGTGTGTGTGTGTGTGTGTGTGTGTGTGTGTGTGTGTGTGTGTGTGTGTGTGTGTGTGTGTGTGTGTGCGTAATTTCGCTGGATAGTTAAACGCAGAGCACAATTTCGATACGGCCTTTGGTGGCCTTTTTTTACAAATGCACTTTCTATTTTTTTTTACATAATTCTGGAGAACTTTCCAGAAGGAAGACAGGTAGATGATAGTGTAGTTAGTTAAGTAGGTAGGTAAGAGAATAAGCGTGACAGTTAAGAGGTAAGTATGGTAAAAGACTATATAAAGTAAGTACACTAGTTAGTTATTTAGGTTGGTAGGTAGGTGAGAAACTACCTATGTCTAGAGAGGTGGGTAAGAGACTATATTAGTAGGTAGGTCAGTTAAAGGAAGAAAAGAAGGAAGGTAAGTTGGATAGGCGGGTAGGAATGAAAGAAGGAACACAGGTGGTGAGGTAGTTAGTTAGGTAGGTAAGAAAGTACCTATGTAGTTTGGTAGGAAGAAATGTAAGTAGTTATGTGAGTAGGAATAAAAAAAAAGGAAGGAAGGAAGGTAGCTAGGAAGGCAAGATTTTAACCATGTAGGTAGGGAGGTAGGATGGGAGTAAGGTGGGTAGGTAGGTAGGTAAGTAACTAGTAACATGTAGTAAAGGATTGAGGTAAAGAAGAAATAAACAAGTAATAAGAATAAATGTTGGTAGATATTGAGGTAATAGACTAACTAGATATAAATAAGAAGAAAGGACCGTTTGTAGTAAATTAAGGGACTGAGTAGAATGAATATAGGGTAGGTAGTTAGGTAAAAGACTACCTAGATATAAAGGTAAGAAGAAAGGAAGGTTGGTTGGTAAGAGCCTACATAGGTAGGTAAATATTTTGGAATTGTGTTAGTCCTGTAGTATTGGGTTAATATTAGATTGTATTGGAAAGTTAATATTACTCATTACTTCCATAATGGCAAATTACTGTTCTGCATTCAACTCATGCCTGACAGTTGATGTGAGCACATGGAGTGGTGGTCTGATATGTCTTTCTCACACACACTTTGGTTGTTGTCAAGGATTCAATTTCTGAAAAAGTATAATACACAAGTCACCAGTAAAAACTACTCAGACCCGATCAGAGACTGACCAGTTAATATATAACTGGGAAATCATTCTGTTTATCGTTTCCTTAGCATGACTTTCACTGGTCTTCTGTGTTGTTTTGTAGATGGCGGACCTGGAGCTGCTGAAGCTGGACGAGCTGGACTGTCTGATCCAGGGGCTGCTGTACATCGACTCCGTGGGCTTCAACGGTGATCCCGAGTGCTATTACTTTGAGAACCCGTCAGACACGCAGAACTGCATCAAGAGACCCTGTTGTCTTGACAACCTCTTCCCCATGCTGCTGGTCAACATCGGCTCTGGCGTCAGCATTCTGGCAGTGTATTCAAAGGACAACTACAAGCGAGTGACGGGCACCAGGTCAGAACAACTGAGCTCTGCCGCCACCTGTGGCCATATTGATTTATGCGATTACTATTTGAAATGTATTGAAAGCAGATTGAGTAGGTCGTGTTCATATTTTCTTACTACTGTAGTTACACGATTATAAACCTCCCCCGATTTGTCAAGCAAAAAATATAAAAGTTCATTTATTACATATGAATTACCAATTACAACTATTAATATGTGAACATAAGCACATTGCTTTTATTGGTGTTCTGACTTTCCAGAAACCCAATATTCTTATCATCATCATAATAATACTAATATTAACACTAATAATAATAATAATAATAATAATATTTCTTTTACTCATTTAACAAACGTGTAACTTTTTCTTGAATAATAAAATAAAAACAGAACACTAAATATGATTTCTAAATGTAGTAGAGTATATCTCCAGTAGGGTGTGCTATTGTCCCTCTTGCTATGTCTATATGTTGTATTTAATTTTATTTATCTTGATTTCTTTCGGTGCTATTTAGTCAACCACTGCAAAGTGTTGCTGCGTGGATAAGGTTTCTTTATTTCTGTCATAGTAAATTTGCTATTTATAAACAGTACATTTGATCAGTACCACTGATCTTAGCCACTACAAAGTGTCGCATCGTGGCTAATGTTTCTTTATTTCTGATATCAAACCAATAAATAAATTGTTCAAATTCAAATTTTTTTTGTCACATACGCAATTATTTTGCAACAACGTGCAGTGAAATGTATTTTACAGTTATCCGGCGTATAAACATAGTGAGGGGGGGCACGGTAACAATACAAATGCAATAAGCTAAGAGATAAAAGCACATAAAATAAAACATAAAGTATAAAAATACAAATAATTGTACATGTTTTTCTGTGCAGTTTGGGAGGAGGAACGTTCCTGGGTCTGTGCTGTCTGCTGACGGGCTGCGAGACGTTCGAGGAAGCGCTTGAGATGGCCAGTAAAGGCGACAGCACCAATGTGGACAAGCTGGTGAAGGACATCTACGGCGGAGACTACCAGCGCTTCGGCCTGCAGGGGTCAGCGGTGGCTTCCAGGTACAAAGCCACTGTTGTTCTGTGGTGTCGGGTGGCAAAGCTCCACCAATGAAATGTGATTCTTCTGTGCTGTATATAGAGCGTCTTTACATTTGTTTCGCAAGAATGACCCACTTCAGCTTGGTCAATCTCAACACCTCAATTTTTTTATGCTGGTGGATGCATGCGTGCTAATGTATTATGGTGTTTTATTAAATAACGTTTCAGTTATTACATGCACAGTGTAATTATCAATTTTATTATGATAATAATCTTTAATTTGTTTTTATATTTATGTTTGTACGCAGTTTTGGTCACATGATGAGCAAAGAGAAAAGGGACAGTATTTCTAAGGAGGATCTGGCTCGAGCAACACTGGTCACCATCACCAACAACATTGGCTCTATTGCACGAATGTGTGCAGTCAACGAGGTGTGTGTGTGTGTGTGTGTGTGTGTGTGTGTCTGTGTGTTTGCTCGCAGCATCCGATGTGGACGTCCGTCTGGACACTCTGGGCTTCTCTACAGTGTTGCCTTGTAACCTGGTGATCAAGCAGCATTGTACAGGGCTTTCAGTGCGTACAGAATCAAACACGCTCTCCTGGTTGAGTTGCTTGTGTTTCCTCCGGGTCTCCGGTTTTCACTCACAGTCTAAAATATGTGTTCAGGAAAATTGCCCATAGGTGTGAATGCACATGTGTATGTGTGTCCTGCTCTGTGATTGGTTTTCTACTAATCCAGGGTTTCCCAGAGTTTTTGAGAAACACAGGACCCAGAAATGGAAAACATAAATTAGCCTGTTTTTTTTGCCAAAAGTTCTGCTTTAATCTACTTTAGTATAAGAAAGTGTGCAACAACACCTTCTACTGGACAGCAGGAAGTACTGCAGAAAAAACATGCGCATTTTCAAATCATTCTATATTTCAAGGTATGATATATCTAATGGAGTGACGCTTTTCTCCTTTTTCTGGCAGAATATCGAACATGTTGTTTTCGTGGGGAACTTTCTGCGTATAAACACAGTGTCGACGAAGCTTCTCGCCTATGCAATGGACTTTTGGTCCAAGGGGCAACTGAGAGCCCTTTTTCTGGAACACGAGGTAAACCTGAATAAACATTCCTGTGTATGTGTGTGTGTGTGTTTCTCATATTAATAAACTTGCAGATAATTCCAGTATTATGAATCCAAAATATACAAGGATTTATCACTGAAGATATACTGTAAATACATTAATAACTTTGGAGATGCATCTTTATAACATGTGTGTGTGTTTATGTATGTAATGTGTGTGTGTTTTGCAGGGATATTTTGGGGCAGTCGGTGCTTTCTTAGAACTGCTGAAGTCTCCAGAAGACGCTTAGAGAAAGGCTTCCGCATCTCAATATGACCGAAGGTTTCCACACTGAAGACGTGCTCAGAACTGCTGGACTGAGAATTATGAAATTAAAAGGCCATTATAGCGTCTGTAAATAACTTTTAAAGTCAATTTGAAAAGGATTTTTATGACTAAATTAGTCACAAGTTTGAAGTGTTTTTTTTTTTTCTCCCCAATTTAATATCAATCTTGTAAACAAATCTGTGATTGAATAGGAACGTTTAATAAGGCTAAATCCCGCTCTGTCTGCATTTAATTGTTTTTCAAACATCATCATGAGTTTTTTTTTAATCGTTTTTTTTTTCGTCCTCTTGCCGTTCTTCCCTTTCACTACACAAATTGTGTAAAAGTGTAATATAAATGCAAAAAATGAGTTCTATATAGATTTGATCTTCTTTATGGATTGTTTCATGTTTAGAATAAGTTATGTAAGAAACCTCAGGGTCCCATTTTTGGTTTGAGGAACAAGTGGCAAATTTCACAGCATCACTTTAGATAAGAGTATAAAAGAAATATCACAGTGATAAACAAAATCTTTACACTACACGTTTCTAGTTGGGGTCTTCCAAGCCTTTGTAATCCTGCCTTTCCCGTTCATTTATTGCTGTCTTTGCGATCTAAACCAAAGCGACATTATAATCATATCTAAATACTGTCCAAATACCTCTTCTTGGGTTGCCTTTCACTTTTTATGGATTTATTAATGGTACTTTCTCGGATGTGTTTTGTTTAAAATATTAAGCAACATGTTTCATCACATCATTCACGTGTGCGTCCGGTAATAATGAAACAGCGTTTCTTTGTACAGTATTTTATTGATGATTTCTATGCCTTTACTGTCTTCGATAACTTTTTTTTTTTTTTAACGGTTTGTTCAAATTTTTTTACAAATATTTTTGTGACCTTTTTTGTCATGGTAGACGACGTACTTTTTTTTTTAAGTTTTAAAAACCGAAATAATTAAGTTTTGCTATATTAGCTATATTGCTATATATTTGCAAAATCTGACTTATCTGAAATCCCAACAGCATAACTAATTCATTAGGTTTAAAAGAGTTTTTACTTGGATGTATTACTAATTTTAGAGTAAAAAAGTTTAATTTTAGGGTTTAATTTTATGTAATTTGTTTAATGACTTTGTTTAGTCGGCTTCTGGTTATTTTTTCATTAATCAGTTATTTTGGTTTTTAATTTAATTTCACTGCCATGGTTTTATTGCAGTAATGTGGCAATTTGTATTACATAGTAACTGCCAATTATCCCCATTTTTTTATGTTTCACTAAACTAATCTTGAAATCATTGTTGCTGTATAATTTCATACATTATATGCTTAAAGTAAAATCGTACCTTGTGCTTTAGATTTAAAAGTATTTTTGATTAAACTAGCAATGCCAGTTGTTTAAATTATGTATTGTTCATCATTCGTATAATGTAAAAAAAAAAAACTGTGCCACAGAGAGAGTGCAAAAGCAAGGTATTTTATGCATTTAAAGCTTTTGAGATTTTCACCATCAGGTTGTTGAAGTTCTTTCCCTGGTTTGAAAAACACCTTTTTTTTTTTTCTTTCTTTACAGTCTTTAAGTGGCTTTGATTTATTTTGTGTACGTCTTGTTTTTGCTTGCTGTCTTCTTAATTTTATAAAGTTATACACAAAGATTCATATAGTATTTTGAAATTTGGGTTTTTCTGCCAATGTTTTGACATTTTAAGCGTTGTTTTGCTCTCCTTGTTGAAAAACATTGTACAAACCTGTAAATATTCCTCGCGTGTTTAACTCAAATATGAATGTTGATTTGAATTTGTGGCAGAAAACGTGGAGAATGTGACATTGGAAGTGTTTCGCTGGATTGCAAAGATGCTGTGACTTGAAAGATTAAAACACTGATATCCAACAGTAAATGTATTTATATCAGTTTTTGAACTACTCGAACATAGTTGACCGTGACTAAGATGAGTTCAGAGGTTGTAATGCACAGATCAGCTCGAGATATTTGTCGTGCCAGTACACTTAACATATCCAAATAAATAAATCCCCCCAGACAATGTGATGTAACCCCTCGCCCCATAAATGTGACCAATAATAGAAACCTTTTAAAGGCAAATAAGCAAACCATCAGATCACCTTTACCCTAAATAAATATTCAAGGGCGACTGTATGTCCCATTGTCGAGCACTAAAACCCCCGGGGGTTCTTTACATTGTATCAGCTAAATAATTTGTGAATCAACTGTCCAAGTACAGTATAACAAATTAGTAAGTACGGTTAATTTGTCAGCATTTTAATAACGCATGAGTTTGCATGTTTGGATTTCCTCCAGGTCTCCAGATTTCTATAACAGTACAAAATGTAGGGTCTGAAAAATGCCCTATAGGTGAGTGAGAGTGTGAATGTGTGTCATGCTCTGCAATTGGCTAGCCACAAATTTGGTGTCTTTGAGCAATTTTTGGAGATGGGATTGACTCCAGATTGACCCCGTGACCCAGAAATGGAAAAACGGTGCAGATAATCTGACCTTAAATCAGAATCAACTTCAATGACCAAGTTTACATGACAGGGAATGGGGTCTGACTCTGTCTTTTGCTCCTTCTTATACGAAAAAAAAATCAAAAACAGAATTTAAAAAATACACAAAGTATTAACATAAATATTTCAACAATAAAAATCAGTGACTTGCTATGAAACAAATAAAATTGCACAAATATTGCACGTTCTTGCAGGCGTTATTCTCTAATCCTCGTTGTCTCGGCACAATAAATTATGCAACAAAATCTTTTGTTCCATATAGTCGCCCTTCTCTTTATGTACCTCGTCGTATGTATGAAATGTAAACTGGTGAGGGTGAAGGGTAAAACATCGCAAATATTTGACCCGATACTGTACTCGCGCGAGACAGGGCGCGTGCTCTCAGTGGCGCCCCCTCGCGTCGGCTGATAGGAGTTTCCCGCGCTGCTGAATGCTTATCTACACACAGGACACAGTGAGTGATGCGGAGCCATGTGCTCTACTGAACACCACGTTTGCGGGAAGAGCGGCTTTGTTTTCGTCCCATCTAAATGCTCCACATCGGGAAGTGTGTTATGAGTAAGTGGCCTTTTCCATCAAAAACGTCTTCATATTGTTTGTTTCGCTAGTTTCATCACTTCTCTAATCTACTGTGTATGGAATGGTTGGGATCAAATTCCCGTTTCCAAATGAAAGCTAATTTTGGAACTTTTAAATATTTAAGCAAACGCATACACTTCGCGCGCGAGCGCGCGCCCGTGATAGAGAGCTAGTAATAGAGAAAATGTTCTTATCTATTAATAATTTATAAACGGTATGAAACTCATTTACGCCATTGATTTACACCTGCTGGTCCAGAAGTTCTGTGGTAAGCTTTAATTTTTTGAATTCATAGGTCAACTACATGGTAGTGATATACGTAACCGATATATGCAGAGGCGTGATAATTCTGTCAGCTATTGTTGGTTGAATATTGACACGTTTAGTTAGGCTCATTTAATTTGTCACTTTACATTTGTGCCTTGTGCTTGTTTCTTGCCTTGTGAGGACGTGGTGCTGAAGCTGGACGACGTGTAAACAACAGGCCGAAGACAAACAAGAGTGAGAAGAAAAGAGCAGCAGAAGTCCAGAGATGAGTAAACACACTCCTGATGGCGGATGGGGCTGGATGATCGTAGCCGGCTGTTTTCTCACCACCGTCTGTACACGTGCGGTCACTAGGTCGGTTCATGGCAGTTTTATTGCTCACCTGTCGTGGGTCACTTCAGTGATGCTAGGGAGCATTTTGTCCTGACAGCCTCAAAAGTTGATCGTGAAGAAATCCACAAAAAGAAAACTATTCCTTAACGTGTTTTTTTCCAAGTTAATATTACTGTATAATAAGCCAGCTGTGTGTTCTCATTGCAGGTGTGTGTCCATCTTCTTCGTGGAATTTCAGGCTTATTTTTCCAGAGATTATTCATCCACCGCCTGGATTCACTCGCTGCTAGACTGCACCACGATGTTGTGTGGTAAGACCCGAGAAGAAACAGAAACAGGTGGCATCTCCAACTGTATTACATTAGATTATATTGATTTCACGAGAACTTTGTTTATGAAGATCTCGGTGTGGTTGGGTTTACAGTGCATAGTCCATTCTACACCGGCCTGAACTTGTTGTCGCTGAGAAAGAACGTTCAGAGAATCAGATGTTCACACTGTTGTTTTGATCAGTTGTTTTTTTTTATAACAGATCATATCAGAATATTGAAATTTGAATTTAAGCAAGTTTTACATACTTGTTATTTCAACTTTTTCTACAATTATAAGCACTGCATATAAAGTAACTTATTCTTAAACGTATATGTTCTTGTTTTATATATATACACCGTATTTTACGTACTCATATAGTATAAATCCTATATATGTACATTTTATGTCGTATATAAATTAAATAATTGTTCAATAATGTACATTATGATAATATATGCAGTGCATTTGTGTTATTCTGCTAATTAATCTATCATGCTAAAACATATTTGTGCTAATTTGATATTTTAAAATAATTGTGATATCTTGTCACTTTTAAAAATTGTTGTTATACAATTTCTATTACTTCAATAATATATTATTAAAAATAAAATGTAATATTGTATCGCAATTTAATAATAATTAAAATTCAAAGCAATTTCTTGAAGATTTATAAGGTTATGCTTCACATCGACATTTGTGAATTTTCGAAAATACCCGCAAACATGTCTGCAAGAGTATTGTACTGTATTACTGTACAATTAAACACAATATTTGTCATGTAATATATTAATTTATTAAGAATCTGTCTCTCTCTAGCACCGCTGGGCAGTTATATCGGGAACCGTCTCTCTCCCCGCTGTGCCATCATGATTGGTGGGTTTCTCTCCTCTTCCGGCCTGGTTCTCAGCTCACTGGCTTCCAGCCTGGAATTCTTATACGTGACACTGGGAATTCTTACAGGTGTGATAGAGACGTGTCAGAAAAGACATCTCACCGAGACCTGAACATCATGCTCCTCTTTCTGGACAGGTGTGGGATTCGCTCTCAGCTACACGCCAGCGATCGCCATGGTCGGCTCTTACTTCAGTGAGAGGAAAGCATTGGCGTATGGCATTGCCATGTCAGGCAGCGGCATCGGGACCTTCTTTTTAGCCCCAGGTGTACAACTCCTCATTGAGATCTTTTCCTGGAAGGGAGCGCTGCTCATTTTGGGAGGTTTGGTGTCCCACCTGTGTGTCTGTGGAGCTGTTATGAAGCCTTTAAAAGCCAAAAGAAGGAAGCCGAGGGACGTAGAGGACGTCGAAAAAGCGGATCTTCTACATGTCGAAGCCATGCCACGAGATAAGCATGTAGAGGGGAGAATAGTGGAAGTAAAACATGTGGATGCAGATAAAATGATGAAGGAATTAGAGGCCAACAATGAGGACCAGAATTTGGAGGAGAGTCGGATTAATCCGAAAAGGTCAGGCAAGCAAGGTGGCGAGGTCGCGGCCAAAACCAGTGCGGCAAACCCACTGGATCATCCCAGGGAGGGTGTTGCGTGTCTGTTACGAAAAATCGCATTGAGAGAATATTCCTTTTTGTTTATTCCTGATTTTCTGCTCCTGCTGGTTTCCTTCCTGTTCCTGGCCTATGGTTGCAGTGTGCCCTTTGTGTATCTTGTACCTTATTCCCTGAGTAGGGGCGTCAGCAGTCAGCAGGCCGCTTTACTCATGTCCATACTGGGGGTGTCAGGGATTGTGGGAACTATCACTTTTGGCTGGATTGCGGACAGAAAGTAAGTGTGTGCTGGAATTTCAAAAAAATCTACGGTAATTGTATATGTTTAAACGTACGTACTATATACGGTATATATTTTTTTCTGCTTCATCGTTCAGCTTTTATCGTCCCTTCTCTTCTCAATAGCAACTTATTTTGTCATTGTTCATTATGGAGAGATGTATTATTTAGACCGAATTGAGTTGTCAAGTTGCGTTCTCGTTCGAATTTTGTTCGTTTCTGTGCGTCAATGGCGAAGGCATTGCAAATGCAACAACTCTTGAATTTTGTCCTGAATGTCAATCCATAGTTCATAGTAGAAATGTTGTTTAAACCCCAAGTGTGTCTAGAGAGTTTCATCTTGATCTACTGTAGCCATGAAGAACATAGTAAAATCTATACAATTCGTTTTATTTTATGTATACCACATTTTTCGCATCAGTAAATATGTAGTGTAAAACATATACATTGTATATATTTGTCACCAAATGCTGTGTTTCCTACCTCTGAAATGCCTTTACTTTAGTGTATTTTACATACTTTAAATACTTTAGTGTATTTTACGCTGCTAATGTAAGTGTGGTGTTTGTGTTCCCGTGCAGGTGCTTGAGGCAGTATAGGGTGGCGAGTTACATGCTGGCCGTGGGCTCCGAGGGGTTAAGTTGTCTTTGTCTGCCTCTGTTGGCCAGTTTCTCGCTGCTGGTGCCCTTCTCGCTCTTTTACGGCTACTTTGACGGAGCCTATGTGGCACTGATTCCTGTGGTGACCTCTGACACGGTCAGCTCCAGCCATCTGAGCTCAGCTTTGGGAATAGTTTACTTTCTTCACGCCATTCCCTACCTCATCAGCCCACCTATCGGAGGTAGATGTGGAGAGATTGCTGGGGTTATGTGCGTATGGTGGTCTTCACCAGATCTTTTGGTTTCTCGTAGGTTTGCTAGTGGACCAGACAGACTCGTACACGGCTACGTTCCTCCTGAGCGGCGTCTCGCTGATCTGCAGTGCTGTGATTCTGGCGGCTGTGAGAATGATCCTACGCTGCAGTCGAGGACGATTTGACTTCGGTTGATCATTCTGAAATTCGCCTGCAGCGTTAATCTGGAGAACTTTATAGTTTTGTTACATTACAGATCAGGAAGAAGGAACCTGTGCCTTCGGTAGGAAAATGAATTGCATTCTTATTTGGTAAAAGTTCATGAGCACTGAAGGAAAAACATGAAACGCCTTAAGTTCATCAAAAATGTATTTGTCACACTCAAAAATACATTACTTATGTAATAAATAATGAACAGATGATGTGTTTCTTTTATTCTCTTTTTGTACATGAAACTAGCCAGAATCTTTTATAAAATAGATACAGTATTAATATCACATATAATGAAAATAAATTGACTATATGGATGACAATTAACCGAAAGATTTGTCTAATATTCAATAAAATTTTATGTGGTAAAATATTTAAAAATGCATGATTCTTTTGTACAAAATAATATGTCTTTCTGCCTTTTTTATGTATTAAAACGTTTCTTCAAATCTAGTTGAGATTTACTATTGCACAATACATACATAAAAAATGTGTCCCTATACTGTACTGCATACTCTTTTCTCTTGAAATGACTTCCTCCAAAATGTCCTAATTGTTTTATTCTGGAAAAAAACTAAAGTGCTATTAACTTGTTAAATATTTCAAGATTATTCTTAGGGATCCTCTATCTTTAGGGAGCCATGTAAACTTTATGTGACTTAAAGCTTTATGAGACTTCACGTAAAGTGCTTTTCTCTATTATATAATATGTGTTTCACACTTCCTCCTCTTGTTGTTTTGTAGACTGACCACTCTCAACGACGTTTCGGATTGTATCTGCAATTGCATTGGCCTTCATCTCCCTGAGAGTCTTGATGAGCGTAGGGTAAGCTCCTTTTAAACCATGATGCTGGTACCAGGCTTGGAATAAAGAGTACTTCTGTTCTTTCACATCGTTAGGTGAAACGTCACACGTTAAATCATCAATTTTTACAGAACTCATGTTTGTGTGCCGGACAAAATCCTTCATCTCACTGAATGTCATGCAATCAACAATTTTTGCCAGGTATGGATTCAGATCCACATCTATAATTATATAAAAAGCAGTATTGGTTAATGTAATCTTGTGTAAAACAAAATTGTATGTTATTTAAAGTTAATAAATAATACTGTATTTATTTAAGTGTCTATATAAACAGTACAGTAAAAACAAATTATGCTATTTGTGAAGTGTTATTCGTTGTCTCCTGAACATAAAAGCCTAATTTAATCATAATTAGAAGTTTATGAATCAAAAAACATGTTTAAATCTTGTATATATAATATGTACAGTTTTTTTTACTCTTCCTCTTCCTCTTATTACTTTATTCTAGTATTTATTTAGCATGAATGTAAAGTGATTCAAAAATAAAGGAAAACATACCTTTTAATTTCTTAGGCACCAATTCCTGTATGAAAGAAAAACATCATTAGAACTTCTGCACAATAGCATCATGACATGTGAACAGCACAAACGTTCAGTGGGATGTAGTGTAGAGAAAGAACCTGAAGCTCCGAAGATGGAAACTCTGGATCTGATTGCTTATTGACTTGGAAACACAGCTTTTTCTTTTTGTGCAACATGAAAAGTGTACCGATTCCCAACAGGCACAAAAATGCAAAAACAAGCCCCACTAGAACAGGCGCTGAAACACAGAATCAAGAGGAATTAAAGAGGCTGTGTGAGCTTTACCTGGTCTGGATGTAGACGGTTGTACAAATTTACCATTTGACTGATCCGGATTGCACATCGTGTTGTTGTATGACGTGCATTCCGACAGTATCCCATATTCCTCACAACTGTTGAAAAGGAAGGCAACTGGAGTAACTGATATGCAAATACATTGGTACCCCGACTTACGAATCTCCTAGTTAACAAAAATCCTACAGTAAGTAACAAAATGCGTCGCCGCAAACATGTCGTCCCGAGTTCCGAAATATTTTTGCTTAAAGGAAAGGTCTTTTTATTACCGCTAGCATGCATTGAGATGAGAATCCAGACATGTATAAAAAAGTTGTTTAATCTTTTTTGCACGTCAAATAAACAAAAAACAACAACAACAGAAATAAGCTTGTATTCTCCCATAATGGCGATGTTTTTATTCTCTTCTATAGCGCCGCCATCTTGACATGACGTGCACATTATGGATATTTTAGGAATTTGCATAATGTTGTTTCAAGTTTGCGATAACCATTCAAATGTCCATATATCATTTTTTACTCTACTTTTATATAAACATTTGCTAAAGGGCAAACTAAACAACTGCTCTTACATGTTTTATTACATTTATTATCAATACAAGTCATGATATGGATTAGATTGATTACATGTCAAATGAAAAAAATGAGCTAACGAAATTTTCATCAAACAAAAAGGCTCTCAGCACGAATTAACTTCGTAAATCAGGGTACCACTGTATTAATCTTGGGTTAAAAGTTAACGCTACAAGCTTCTTCACACACGTACTAAAACGCAATATTTAGCGAGAACACACCTGTCACACGGATCACAGGCTTTGCACGGGCTCCTCTTACAGTAAAAATCATCCTGGCACGTGCAGACAGTATCAGAATTGATTGTGCATTTTTCGTCTTCGATCATATTTGCTGTCACAGGATGAGAAAGACATTCAAATTTTAGCCTGCTTAATTTAAATAGATCAGTACAAAACTTTTTAGCTATAATCTACAAAAAATGCTGTTTTATACTCCATACAAAATTTATGTTCATTTGTCTTTACGCAGAAAACTTTATACAATGACTTATTTAAATTGTCCAACAAATATAAGACTGGTGATGGGCTAAATGCAGTCCTCTTATTTATTTCACATTATTTGTCACCACCGTAAATTTAAATCCGTAAAAAAATAAAAATGTGAAGAAAATTGTGAGAAAGTGTGAAAAAGCAAAGTGTTGAGACATACAGTACCATTGCTGTTGCACACGGAACACAACCGGCAAGTGCGATCACTGTTTGGGTGGCTTTGATAGGTACCAGGGTCACATTTAACACAATCCGTTTGATTGCTGGCATTGCAGTCACTTTTGACATAAAAACCTGTAACACACACACACACACACACACACACACCTGTTGGTTCATGCAGAACATGTGTTTTAGTTCACATGGGCTGGTGCAATTAATTTTATTAAAGGGCAGTTATAGCCTGGAGGTGAGGGAGTTGAAATAGTTTTTGTAGGAAGATTGTAGGTTCGAATCCCAGACCGACAGTTTCCACTACACTGTGTGACAATGCCCATGTTAATTCACCAATGACTTTTTTGGGAATCTAACCTATAACCTTGGTTGTTCCAAACCTCATACTTAGTGAGCGAGCAGAAAGTGAGAACACCCTTTTAATAGTTTAATTCCATCCATCCATTTTGTGAACTCCATTTCTGGGAGAAAAGGGTTGGAGCCAATCCCAGCAACTCTGAGCCTTAGGGTGGGACATGCACACTTAGTTTAATGGCCAACCAATCACAGAGCAGGATTTGTACATGTATGGCGGTGCAGCTGACAAAGAAAGACCTGCTTGGAAAGACCTGCCACAGCCGGAATCTTTCTGTGTGAAGTTTGCATGTTCTCCATTTGAGTGCAAAAAATGGTTAGTGTGTCCAGCTCTGTGATTGGTTGGCCACTAGTTTATGTTTGAGTGTAGTCCCGCCCTCGGGCCAAGGCTCAACCTCACCGTCACCCAGAAATGTAAAAAAAAAAACGTTTAAAAATATGGATGAATGGACATGCATGGTATGATTATATGAAGATGTGTAGAATGTAAGCGGTTCTTACCCGTGGAACAAAGGCAACAGACTCTTCCTCCTTCGCGCTGGTATGTGCCATATTGACAAACGTCGCGTGCTTTGCGTATTCGAAACTTTTCCGAGCAAAAACCAAATGACTGATGGGGAAAAAAACACAGAAAATTGCAACCAGCGATGAACAAAATACGTTTATGGTGAATCGGTTTTAAAACGAGGCGTTAAAATTGTGTTTACGTCAAGCTAAACCGAAAGTGAAACCACATTTTCTTCGAAAACTTTTTACGTATGAAACGATTGTTTTCAAAACGGCAAAATAACACAAGCAGGAATTACATTGCATATTAAAAACAAAGTTTAATTTTCTGATGTTAAACGTTGTTTGCTCAAGTTGTGCGTATTTACTTACCACAAAGCACAGCCAAACGAACCCTGTGAAGACACGCATGTCTGAGGAGAAACCGGCAGAAGTTTAAAATAAAAGTTGAAAGACAGAACAAATAAAAAGCTCTTAGTTATTCCGACGCGCACAACAACAGCAGGAAGAGGTTTGCCTTCGAGTTGGAGTAAACGTTAACAAAAAAAAAAAAAACTTTAACAACCGGAATTTCCCGAATGATTTCTAGTCGATACTTGTTCGAGCCAGTTACCGAAACTGGGCTTTGTTGTTTTTTTTATTTGGAATAAAAGTAGCCGGTTAAAGCACGGTTTATTTACAAATTTTGATCGCTTTAGATAATTGATCAAAATTGATATTTTGATCAACGTAAGATGATAAAACAAATGCAATTGCAATTGTTACAATATTGAAAAGAAATTAACGAAACATTAAATATTATAAATAAAATAAAAGCCGCTAAAATAAAATATATTGAGCACGTAATATGGGTTTGGAATACAGTACTTTTTTTTTACAGTACTTTTACACGCAGTGTCCTCGCTCTACTCTAGAGGGCGCTGGTCACTGTTTAGACTAGAGGAGTTGTCGATAACGTTTAAAAATCAAACAATAAACCTACTAGTAACGGAGTGTACTCAATTGTGAATCACCAATAAAAAAGTCCTTTATAGAGAATCAAATAGACAGATTTCTGATATCCTTGAGACTTTTTATACTGTTTATATACGTAAGAACAGTATAGGGGAAAATTACATTTGTCTAATTAAGAATAATTCCACAGAATCCTTATCCTAAAAGTTGTATTTTTGTGTGTGAGTGAGACTGTAAATAAGATGCTTTGTTGATCTCTTAAGATCTCTTTGTTCGTTACCACGTTCTTGCATCACTTTTGTACACACACACACACACACGCGCACGCACACACACACACACACACACACACACACAGGAATCAAATCCACCATTTAATCTGAGATGTTGAGCATGTATATGCTCTTTCATGGATTGATTCTCAGCTGTATGACCCAGTTTCTCGCCGCTTTTTTATTGGTGGAGCTCCTGCTGTGCATTGTGGGATGTTTTACTTCTTTATTCCTGGCAGATGGCACCAGAGGACAAAGCTCAACACAGATCAAGCTCGATTTTCCACACGATTCACATGCAAACACCATTCGAATTGCACATTTGAGTAACGTCAGTGTGGAAAATTATTCCAACATACACTTGGCTTCTGTTCTAGAAAATCTTCTTGGTCTCTGGTTTCCGTAGCTCAGAGTCTGAAAAAAAGATTGATTCCCAATCATCCTGGTCGAATTGGCATAAGAATCCTCTCTTCTTTATCTTCTCTTTGGGGAAGAACGAGTCTCTGGCGTCTACGGCGTCTCACCACCAATCCAGATTACCAGTAGAATGAAACCATCAACCAAGATTGAATCTCCCATTAATGGCCCCCAAAAACACACGGACAATGAGAACTGACGTGAGCTCCTCACATCAGCATGGCATCATCATCTTCATCCCGGTGTGTTTGTGGATAGGAATTAGCGAGTGTGTGTGCGTTCATATCACGGCGCGTTAATGTGTGTCGCACCAACAAAGACTTCTGAGAGCTTGTGGTAATCTGAGGTTGATTCTAAGCCGTTTCAGGCCTCTTTCTGATTGCTTTCTGTGCCCAGCAGAAGCGACAGTAAGCTGGGTTCATGGAGAGGACACGGTCCCCACATTGATAGGAGAAGTGCTGGTGTCTGTTTTCAGAGACTCATATTAATTTGACTGTGACGGATGTTAGCCTGGTCTAGCGTGGACGATCCTCCCAGAGGAAAACACAGCGTAATCCTCTAATCCTTCCCCTTCGGGATTCGCTCTAATCAAGCGCTCTAGAAAAATGAAAACACACACGGAATACAAATGTCTATACATTACAAACGCAAGTCCTCATGTATGATTGGTTTCTCGAGTGGATGATGGGAATAAAAGGCCTCAGATATATTAAGTGTGTGTTTCTTGTTTTGTTTTAGGTTTGGGATTTACTAAGCGTGTGGTGAAAGACGTGACACCAACCTCTGACCCAGTCGTCCCGCTAACAGACTTGGAAGCCATTCTGAGGTCAGCGCGTTCATTCTGAAACCAGTCTCAAATTTCAGATTTTATCTCTTGACGCGTTTCTTCTGCTGAGAGAAATAACAGCGGAGCCGCTTCTCTCAACGTGCCGTTGGCGCTTTTTAAAGAAATGCAGAACCTGCTACCCGGGGCAGTTAATCCACACTTCCTGTTTTACTCTGGGCCTAATCCAAACATAGCACAGCTGTGCTCCAACTGCACGTTTTTTGCCAGATTAGTTTTCTACTGCGCAACAGTGCAAGCCAAGGGTTGCCAGATTGAATCTCTTCCAGTTATAAGACTGTCCAGTGTAATCCAGCAAACCGTCTTATTAACATTTAATTAACATTTGCAGGAAATGTTCAAATCTCACTCGACAATGGGCATGATTGTCGATAGGTTGCATCGGCGAGAACATCTAAGGTGTAAACTGGCGCTCGTGTTGACGAAAGGTCAGCATAAGCATCTCATTGGTCAGTCTGCGCTTGTTTCTATGCCTCCCTGATGGACGGCCAATCACAGCGCAGCAGGACACTTCCCGTCCTCATCCCGGTCCAAGTCGATGTCTCGCTCGCTCTCAAGTTTGAAGCCTTCACACGAATGTAACCCAAACAAAAAAAAAACTGATATAGAAAATATAAGTGGGAAAAAAGGCCGACTTGTGAAGCCAAGATTGTGCCAAGAAGTGTATTACACATCCGTCCTCGTCTCTTTGTTATAAGATTAATATTGGCGTCTTCTAATCTCAGACCTCCAGAGACACAGACAGAATTACGGCCGCACATTAACGAACATATATGATATACTCCAGCGCTGTATGGCCGCGATCAGATTACAGCCGATTCCCACATTAACCATGAAGGTTCATTCTAATCATAATTACTAGAGTCAATTTTTACTACTTATATCAAGTACTAAGCCTTAAATAGCCGCCTGAACCAACATCTGCTTGGAAGCACTAAAGTGCTGTGCCTAAACCCATCACAGGATTTGCATTATTTATGTCAATCTAAATATATCCCGGGAAAACCAACACCAGACCCCGTTTCAAGCGGCACAAAGCAGCCACAGAGCAACAACAAATATGGATTCCGCACTGTTCTTGTAATGGTGATGAGTGTGACGGATCGCTTTTTTTTTTAAGCTTGAGAGACGTGGGCATGTTGAAGGAGAGAACGCACTGACTGTACACATACAGTACGCTGCCAACTGTAATATTCCTAACTCTGCGGAAAAAAAAAAAGTGGCATCTGGAAACCACTTAAAACATCTTTAAAACGTGCCGCGACTGCCAGTTGAACAAACAGCAGGTCACTTTGTCAAGCTGCCAGTATCACACATCTGTGAGACAAAAGTGATGCTGATGGAAAGTTGGACGGGAATTCAAACACATTTACGCAACAACCTGGAAAACGTGTGAAATGATGTGTCTACTCCACGTTAAAAATCTCAGCCAAATTCTATGGTGTGTGTGCAAAACGTAAAAAAATTCCCCACACTTCCAGTTTAATAAAAACACATCATATAGCATTTATTAAACATGGACACTGACTCCAATGACATGCACAGCAATTTGTCCTTTAAATGTTGAGTGTTAACATTATTGCAAACACCGATTCCCTGCGCGTTCGTGTATTATATTTTTTTTTATTATCTTAGAATAAAAAAAAAAAAAAGAAAACAAAAGAAAAAAAAAAAACATCGACAATTACATGTGATGTCGTGTTTTCTGCATAATTTATCGTTATACACAGTGGGGCGGGACAGGGAGGGGGCGGGCTCTGGGAATGGACCGCTGGCTGTACGGACTACAAGTCCCAGCGATCACGGGGGTCAAAGGTCGTAGCGCCTGCAGACAGCACGAAAAGCATTCACAGTAAGGAGGGGAAGAGCGAGGGAGAAGGGGAGCGGGAGATTGCAGCACTGGCCTGGGTGAAGACGGGGAGAAGAGGAGATCAGGGGTCCGCTCCACCTCTCCTCCCCTCTCCTTGCCTGATTGCCTAGATTTTTATCATCTTTGACACGAAAGAAAAGAGATTTTATATACATAGAATAGCTACAGGACCCTCCCTCCCACCTCAGGCGACGGCGTCAGTGTCCGTGAGAAACTCCATCGAAATGAAAATATTGGTCATGATATTCGTCCTATGGTTTCCTTCTGATGTGACGGTCCGTAAGGTGTTGGAGGTTGAGGGGAGGAAGGATCCTTTTCTCTTCAGTTTGTTTTCAAGTTTTCTCCTTTTTTTTTATTTCACTGGTGTTGGTTGTGTGTGTGTGTGTGTGTGTGTGTGTGTTCAGACTTTTGTAATCTGTGCGTGCTGTTCCTCGTCGAAAGGTTCGTTTTCTGGGTCGGAATCAGTGGTGTCAGAGTAGCGGTAGTGATCAGGTTCGTTGTCACTCACGTCCGGAGTGACCGAGGTGGAGGTGCTCGCGTCCGAGTTTGAAGGCTCTTCCACAGTCTTTGAAAAATATAATTTCACCTAGAACGAGACAAAAACGCAAGGTGAATGTTTGCAAAAATGTCGTCCTTTTTGTACGTAATATCAAGACACTAAAATAAACTTTTCTTTGATAAAACGCAGCCATGGCATTTAAAAGGGTAAATGTTGTTTTGAAAACGACAAAAATGATCTTTTAAAGCGCAGATCAAATTCCAGAGATAAAGCAAATATTGGTTAAACACCGCAAAAATATAGACAATATAATCTACAAATAAATGTATAATAAATATAAAATGTCATTACAATTCTATTAAAAAAAAACACAATTTAAAAATGTAGATTTATTAAAATATTCATTATTGTATTAAATACACAATAAGTGTAAAAAATTCCTAAAATGATACTCAAAGTGTACAATTGTTTTACAACGTGGCTTAAAATGAGTCTGAATCAGTTTTTTTTGCAACACGTGACACGTTATTTCACACATTCACATGCTCACCTTAAAATTGGGCGAAAAATATCGGTTGGCCTTGTCTTTGTTGGCCTTGTCCAGGTCGTTTTTTGTCAAGGTCAAGACCAAGTATTCTTTATCTCCGTCGGACGCTCCGCTCGCCGCGATCCCCTTCTCCTTCTCCGCTGGACAGCTCTGACTCGGACAAGAGATGCTGTCCACGTCGTTGACCACCGACCCGTTCTCCACCTTCTCCCCGCTTTCCTCTGGGCCCGGGATGAAGAACGTGTTTATCCAGAAATGGAACATTTTATCCTGCACACAAGCACACGGCGGGTTACACACGGACCTTTTATGGCAAACAAACAGCAGGTTGTTTACAAAGACAAACACACATCCTACGGTTTATAAACACACATTCTAGTGCACAGGAAGGCAAACATGGAACGGAGCGACTCCAATAGAGGAAGACGCCGTTTACGATGAACGCCAACAGAGATGGTTGTTGCTAGGAGACAGACGACTAATGATGCACAACAGTGGGGCGACCGCCTCCTCCAAATCTGGCAACGGGTCAGAGGTGCGTGATGACATCAGCACTTGCCTTCTTAATCATTTTGCTCTGCTTGTGAAAGAACTCCACTTTGATGTCGCCACAAACAGGAAGCGGCTGCGGGAACTCGAAGATCATGTGCTTTTCTTCTCTGCGTGTGTGGGCCGGGTTGGACGTGTGTATCTTCACCTTCAGCTGATATACAAAGAACTGCGGATCTGTTTGAGAAGACAGATGGAGAAAAGTCATGAGGACCAGCGGGATGCTGGGAAGAGGACACACGTTAAACCAATCAGGACACGCATCAGGAAAGCATGCTTTGAGAAAAGAAGAGCAAAAGATGACACTCTGACATCATCAGCAAACAAGCCAGTGATTAGAAATGGAGGTGACGGGGGAAAGACAGGAGATTGAGGAAGTGTCCGGTGAAAAAAGACCTCGGCATCACTTCTGGATTGAGAGGGTCTTCCTCTATTCAACTCCGAGAGCAGTAAAACGGCTTTCTGAATAGGTCAGACAATACCATTCGCTCGGATGTGAGTTGTATTAGTCGATGAGTTGTTTGTTAGCAAGGAAGTGAAAATAATTCAGTGGCGTGAACACATCCAACTCAAGTTAGCTTGTGTCACCAGGTCCAATCGAAGTATTTACTAAACCAGTGTTTTTTTTTTAACGTAGCCTTTAAAATGTGGAGGGTTCTGCATTAAAACAATACTTTTTATTAATTATGTATTCTTTAAATATATTGAGATGTTTTGAAATGCTAGACTCAAACATTCTGTGATAAAAAAAAAAAAAGTATAATAGTGAGTAAACTGCTTTAGTGATCAATACAATTAAATAAAACACACACCTATACAGGTATATTATTATACAAAAAGAAAACCCCTGTTTCTTAAATGTGGAGTGTGTATTGTGTGTCTGTTAGAGCTGCACAAACAATTGTTAAAAGATCGCGATCTTGACAGCCCCGCCCCCCCACCTCGCAATCTTAATCCAGCGTTTATTCGTCTGATCTCAAGATAACACGCACTCCAGTGTTTCTATGGGATCAAATCAGTGCCAAAAAGATATGCGCTCAAATCTCAAGTACTAATCTGTTTGGCACTTTTTGCTCTGATTGGTCAAAACGTAACAAATGCAAAGCAGACTCTCGTCGTCGTCCCGTCCTAAAACTAAAATCGGTTGGATTTTGCAAGTATATAAAAGGATTATTTAAGATTTTTTCTTTCTTTGATATGTCTGTACATCATTACTTTTACATTACATTACATTACATTATTCTTTGATCAATCGTAAAGTAGAGATCCCCGCTGTCGTCCCACCCACCACGACAGGTCCTAAAACTAAAATCGTTTGAAAGATTCTGGAGATATAAAAAGGTTTACAAAACATTTTCTCTTTACTTCATTACATTATTTTTTTTGTTACATTTATCAATTACCTGCATTTAAAGCAACAAGTAATAAGTTATATTATTGCTGTTTGACAACTTGTGGTTCAGGGCTCAATTTATCCAGAATCTTTTTTAAATGAATAAATAAAATTCCTTGTACTTGTACACATTTTTTGTGGTTTTCCTCATGAACGACTAGAGAATGGAGACATGGAGAATGAATGCGGCCGAGTGTGAGTGAGCCAGACCGGTGGAGCCGCCTGAAGACGTTTCCCTGAACAGTGAGAGTAAAGTAATGCTGTGTTACCCCAGTGCCAGCTGCCTTTCTTGAAGCCCTGGGGATTCACCTCACTCCTGTTTTTAACTGTATTGTCCCCTTAGAGAGAGAGAAGGAAGTTAAACACAGCCACCATCAGCCTGGCAAGAGCTGGATTGCATCTCACTGGTTTTCGTCCGCAAGCCACTCTCAACCAGTACACACACACACACACACACACACATTCACACGGAATTAGAAATGTCTCGGAATGGTTTGACTCTGCACTTCTACTTCCACTTTTCAAACAGGGAAGTTTTCAAAGCTTCCTCTGCGTTAGGTTGGCATTCAGTCTGACCGACGGAGGAGGACGAAGAGCGTGTCTGTGATGTCATAACACGCCAGACTCGCCGGCAAAGTGCGGGAGATCGTAATTAACAGAACAGGAAGGAGAACAGGAACAGAAAAGGCGAAATAGTCGTGAGTATTAGTTACAGAGCCCAGACTTAGTACGAAGTGAGAACGGCAAACAAGAGCATAGATCATCTCTGGTCGCTCTCGGGACCATCTACACTAACAAAAATCAACATATCCTGTCCTGCTTGAATCACAAAACCATACTAATATGTCTTAAATTAGAATTTAATCCATAGTGTAGAAACACAGAGGTTGGACTTACTGCAGGTTCCTCCACTGAACATGGGCAGTGTCTGGAAAACCATCTTGTGGAAGAGAAGAGCCACGGGCTTGTATTCCAGCTTGTTCTTGAGCAGGTAGCTGTAGTAAAACACATACCTGCGCTGGCTAGGGATAGTCACCCCCTGAAACAGAGACCACCGTTAGATCCAATCACGGAGATGAACACTTGACACGTTAGGACAGCATGATAAATCTCTCTAGTGTGTGAGGACCTTATCCAGATGTGACTGATTTAAACAAGCGTCAGTCAGAAAGACGGCGGCGGTGACTGCGGTCACAAGACGTTTTGACTGTCACTGCTACAAAACTCGTATTTTCTGACCACACTAACAACAGTTGATGTACTGGGCTTGATAGGCTGAGTAAAGCTCAAGGCCGCACTATCAACAGCAGTCGGGAAAAAAAAAAAGAAAAAGTGTGTTTGACGAGTTCCCCGTGATTGTTATCTGATTTAAACCAGCGAGTAAATCACACACACATTCATTTTCCTTTCAAACTGTATAAATACCCTTTCCTTGTTATCTTTGTTTGGACAATATTTTCTAAATATCTTTGGTCCATTGAGTTAATAATAATAATAATTAATAATAATGATAATGCATTTTATTTATAAGACTTTCTTTTCTATTTATAGACCTTTTGAGGCCCTCCAAGTCTGTTCTTATTTCAGACATTAATATTAACATTAAAGTTACATTTTTATCGTTACATATTATTTTTGTTTTATAACATTTTTTAGAATTTATTTCATTAGAATGTTTTTTAATAGAATTTCTGTGAATCCCCATTATTCACTGATGGAAATCACAGAGCAATATGAGAAACTTGTGTGTATTTTTTTTGTTAACCACGAATGTTTCTCCCACAGTCAAAATACGAAAATTTGGGAAGTGTTCAGAGAAAATTACCTTTTTATCCCTGGTTCTGACTTCCCCGTAAAAATCCAGCGCCTCTTTTGCCTCGGAAAACTTCCTGCGATGCAACAGATAGGCACAGATCATGACCCCCGTGCGACCTTTGCCGGCCTTGCAGTGGATGGCGGCCACGTGGTTCTCGTCCTCCGACAGCCACTCGTCGAGATCCTCGCAGAAGGGCTTAATCAATTCCAGCTGAGGGGGATTATGGTCCTCAAACGGATACTGCGCCACTGCATACCACAAGAGTTAAAGATTCAGCACGCAGGAGGTTAAATTCTCTCCACAACGCTGCGTGATGCCCAAAATCACTTCACGTGGATAGAAACTGATATTAATTTAGCTTCTATATGATGCTCAATACATAACTAAGAACATTCCTATACCTGTGATAAAAATCTAAATTAATATTTATTAAATACGTTAGTGTGATGAATTAAATTCTAAATAGAACTAAATGTTAAAAACGAAAAAAAAAAAAGTATATTCTAGTTTCACACACATATCAAAATATTATCACTATTATTAATGATACATATCAAATATTTCCCATTTTTGTTTTCCTCCAAATTTTTTATATTATAAAACTAATAAAAAAAATTAACTTGGAAAAAAATAAAATGCAATAAAATCTCGCACTTGTTAAATAAAAGTGGATGTGGCTGTACTCACCCCGACAGTTGAATTTCGACGCATCATAGTGTCGCTCTGCACATCTTAAACAAAAAGAACATTTGCCGTTCATTCAACATGCGCTCACATGACTTTAAAGTTCTTTATGGCGTCAAATGCTGTTAAATAAGATCGAGTACTTACAAGTTATATATTTTGTAATGGTTCTTGTGTTTTGAATCTAAAAACCTGAAAACACAAGCAAGGAATTTTGTATTAGAAAGACAGAAACACACACGTAAAAAAAAGCACAAAATCATCACTTTGTCGAAAAAGCAAGAAATCATAGAGAGTCTTACCGCACAACATCATCAATGTTGTTTCTGTAAACCCCTTCCAGCCGCTCGGCAGGAAAGCCCATGGCAATAATGTTAGGATATATATCTGATAAGCTAGTTAGGGAAAAGAAATGGTCAATTTTGATCATAGTCACATTTCTACACGTGTGTAACGCTTTTGGAAAGGAAGCTGAAGTGTGAAACGGTTTCGCTGTGTATCGTGGACGACAGAGGTGGTTTTGGCGCAGCCGTCTCCAGCTAACGGACTTTCACACGGGCGCTTATTTGAATAAAACACCACATCCTGCGTAAAACAACGACTGACTTCCGACTGATCCTGCAGCCGCAATTAAACAGCAAACTTGACAACGTCTATGAGATTTGCATTCGATTTTTTTTTTGTTTAAACACAGCAAGTGTTTGTCTCTGCCATTGTGTGCAAAAGTGCTTGAACGTCTGCTCCGGAGGTTCGAAATGAGCAGAAGAACAATATTTATGCACATTAGAATCAGGCCAAGGTCCCTCTCCATGTATCATCAGCAATTCAATGCTAGCTAACGCATAATCGCGCCGCTTTAGCCTCCAGCTAATCAAACAGAAAAGCCAAGATGTTGCTTTAGTGCAAATGTCACACTTTCATCAGCGTTATTATGAACTGACCTTTCTGCAAAGTGCTAGCCATGAGACGCAGTATTGTCTGCTTTCTTCACCTACACAAAAGCAGGTCCAGCACAGCACAATCTTTACCTACGCCATCGGGTCAAAGGTCGCGTGGGTTCTAGCTGGTAGAAACAAAGCACCACTAATAAATCCAGCAACTGGGAATCCTCCTTGAAGGGCTTTTCTTCTGGCATTGAGCTTTGCCTCATGATATATGTATGCATTTCTACTATACGCTGGCCGACTCTGCCGACTTGTGTGTGCAGAAGCTGGGGGAGGTTCACACCTCAAACACAACTAGGTAGTGAGAAGGAGCCAAGCAAGAGCTTCTCTGTTCTGCTCATTTCCTGTCCTATACTGTCAGACTGGGGAGCAAGAAGTCGTTTAATTGGATGAGTCAAGGCCTACAAACGCCCTCCACCATTGTAACGTCCGCTCTCGGGCACACGCAACACGAGAAACTAGAGAGCCCGGCCAACGTATAGAAAGTGTAAGGTGAAATACACGTTGCTTCGATTACGTGTATTCGATAGCTTGGATTATTCACTTATTTCGAACGAAAAAGAATAGCTAAAAGTTTAATTTGAAAAGTGCTCCTCATGACGTTAGAATGTTTTGAACGTCGATTTGAAATTAACCACCACCAAAAAAAAAAAAACGTCATTTAAGCATATGCAGGTTCTAAATAGTGCAAGCCTGCAATTTGATTTAACTCTGTATTCCATTAATAATTCACAATTCGAGCGCGCATGCTCAGGATGTTAACCAATCACAGAGCACATTTAAACGACAAAGAAGAAGAATGCTTTGCACTTCGAATTGAATAGAAGCTAAAACTATTTGGAAGAATCCATAAAAGCATTTGTCTCTCGTCTATATTGTATTATTTAACGATGAGACAAAGGTGCTGAACTCGGCAGTTTCTGGGCTAGCATGACACTTGACCTTTCCCAGCATGCTCTGTACACAACTGGTGTATCCTTGCAGAAGCCAGATTTACTGCAGCGCACGGGCCGACAGGAGCAGAGGAACTGCTGGAAAACATCCAGAACTCAGAAGTCTGCATCTTGTGATTAGTTACTTCGGCACTTGACTGTTCCATTTTAATCTGGCTTGACGGAGAAGGAGAAGGCACTGCACTTACTGTCAAACACCTGACCTGCCTCACTTCCTCAAAACCGACAAGCTCAGCGCCAACAGCCTCCATTGTTCTTCAGCACTTCTGCATGTTTGAAATGACAAGCAGTGAGCAACCACGTTTCCTTCTCACCGATATACGTGTCAGTGCGCACACACATAAAACACTCTGTCATACACCTATTCTCGCAATATAAAGAAACAAAGGAGCAAGAGATCTCCATAAAAGCAGATTTCCACCACCTAAAAAAAAAAAAAACAATCACATTCGAGCCATCAAAAATCTACGAAGACACACACAAACTGATGAATTGCTTATTTAACACCGTGACTTGGAATATTCCGAACATATGCTCTGTGACATTTACCAAAGGGTAAGAGGTTTGACGCTTGATGCTCGACAGGATGTCCTGCGCAGCCCGAATGTGCTTTTGGCAATCGTGGTTTCAGATTACTGAAAATAAACAGTAAAACCGAGGTCCACTTCGGCCTTAATCACATCATGTGTCAATGAATGCAAAAAGCACAGATCGCTTTAACCGCCCTAGATCTGAAAAGAAGCATATGCTATTATATAGATATTAAAAAAATAATAAGGGAAGGTGATTAGGCATCCTCTATCAAACATCTATCTGTCTATACATATTTATAAAGTTGATTTCGCTTAATTTACGTATTGAAGCCGCTTTATTGGGACAAATCCAAAAGTCCAAATCATATGTCTTGATGCAAATTTGAACCGTTTTATTTTGGCAAAACGGTCGTGTCCCAATTATCCGTAGTCGACTGTTTATAGGACAGTCTGCAACATAAAACAGATCAAATAGGATGCTGTAAAATCTGGAACAACAATTCACAATTTCTATATTAAAACCGAGCACTTAAAATAAATTCCGCCGCAAAATAAACCAGTAAATTGACGCGATTTGACAGCATAATCTGGATATTCCATACATTAATCTCACTTCACAAAGGCCCAACACTCCGACGAGACAGCGCAAAAACGAATAAACGCATCTGAGAAAAATCAGTGAAAGGATACAGGTTAAATCCAGATCGAATCCATCTTCCTGGTACCTTCTCTTATTCCGACTGACGATTTCTCGAATCTTTATCATTGCCATGACAGCAGTTCGGGACACTTCGGTTTTCCTCCCGGTTCGTTTGCTCGGACGGCTCGGTTCCTCTCGGCCTCGGCCTTCAGTGTCCCTGTGTTTTACGGCTCGGTGGGTCTCGCGGAGCGGGCCGGATTAGAGCTTCTCGCAGACGGGCCTCGATCCGCTCCGGCGCCGCAGGCCCCGACTGTCCGATTCTTGGTCACACAGTCCTCGGAGTTCCCAAAACTGTCCCCTGATTCCACGGGCCGGGGAAACCAGAACGCATCCGATGTAATAGTAGCAATAAGGCAGAAGTTCGTGGGTCCGGCGAGCGCGCCGTGTTCAAGTCCAGAGAGAGGAGCGAATCCCCTCCATCTCCGCGCGAAGAAAACACACCGTCGAGCCGATCCCGACTAGCATCGCCCGCTAGCCGCCGCCGCCGCTGCTGCTGCTAACCCCCTCCAGATCCTCCTAGCGTATGATCATCGTCGTCGCTCTACGGTCAATATGCTTCCTCAAAAAACCAGCGCCGACCGCCTCCACCTACAGCATGTGTCGGGTGTGCGCCAAACGCGTTTGCGGAATCGTAGCGAAGTGCGTTTTAGCGACAGGACGCATCTCTCCTCACGTCGCTCCACAGAACCATTCTCAAACTGCCATCATGGCTTCCCACGGAGGAAAAAAGAACGTAGATCCGGCTCGTTTGCCCAGAGAGAAAAAACACATATCACTGCGCCACGAGCAGAAACAGAGCGAAGACGCGGCCCGTTTAGCGACTGCTATAACTCGTTTGCACGTCTGCGGTGGACGTTGCACCTAATAAACACGTTAGGCGTTTACGGAATGTCGCGCATAAGGGAAGCGCGGGGAATCGCGGCCGTTACAGGCGTCACATCGACATTGGCTTTCACGAGCGGACGGACACACATACGGAGGATGTGCGCAGGGCTTCTCCCTGTCAAAGTGGTCACGTGCGCACGCGGTGTCGGTACATTGTTTCGTTCCATGCAGAGACACTTTACATCCAATAGAGTGAATAACCTACATTTTACTGCATGCTGGTGAAAGTGCACGAGCCTTCGGGATTCACTTATGCTACAACACTGAATTTACTCGGGAAATCTAAATTTATATATTACTTTATATATTATTTATATTTATTATGTATACATTATTATATTATTTATATATTTTATAGATTGTGTATATACATTGTGTATTTTATGTATAATTTTATTATTATATATAATGTCCTCATTATTATATAATACGTGTGTAGGTGTATATACTGTATATTCATATAATTTATATATTTATACATTTCTTTATTCCTTATTATTTCTTATTATATAATACCCACATTTCCTTATCATATATGATACGTGTGTAGGTGTATATACAGTATATTCATATAATTGTAATAAAATAATATATACAAATAGGGGAACATATACTGCATTGGAAGAATTATACACACGCACACACACGCACGCACGCACACACACACACACACACACACACACACACTGTATATATGTTTGTCCAACATGGTCATGTTAAAATAAGCATACATTTCATGACCACAAACGACTCATTTTTGTTCATTTTTTTCCAGCCAATTTTTTTAATTTATGATTTAAAGATTTTAAATAAATAATTGTATATAAAGTATGATAAGTATGATAACCCCGCCCCCTCAATTGGATGGATCCCTTCTCGTCCATGACAGATAAATTACTGTTATTGCGTTAATACTTTTAATTAAGTGCATTAAAAAAGTACAATTATGTAAATAAAAAGTATATACATTAACCCTGTACGCTTTTTAAAATTTAACCCAGTTATTTATGGAAGAATCCATAAATAAATTAAAATGCTCTTACACATATTTAAACCGACAAACTCATTCACTTGCACTTTTAATACTGTTGACCATTCCCTTGTTTCCAAAGTTCCTCCCAATGTACACATCGTGTACGCCTTTCTATTTAAACGCACCTAAGTCTATTGTCAGCAGCTTGCCAGCACCAGCCTCCAAAACCTGAAATACGTCTGATAAGGAGGACATCTTTTAATGTGTTTGCGAGGCTTTGGACTCAAAGCTGAGGGCCACTTTCATCTAGATGACAGGGTGAGCAGGTTGGGTCTTGAGGCTTGGATTATAGATCTTCCTCGTCTGGGAACATCCACACCGCACATCCAGTGCACGTACTCATGACCCTGTTCAGGATTTCACAGCTCTGCAACCAGTTAGCAGATTTAAATAGGGTTACCTAGAACATGCTGGACCTGGTGCTCTCATCCATACTAAGGCTAATAAGGAATATGGGAATAGCTTTGTTCTTGTAGTGTTCATCACTATGGTGCTTTGTAAAATCCCACACTGCTTTTAAATGGACATTAACCTATACGTTTAATTGCACATTGTGCGACCTAAACAGCCTACGAGTTGCATTAATTTGAATGAATTGCACGTGTTTTAATCGTTTTTAATTAAAAATATGGATTGTGTTATGGAATTAATAAATATTATTAACATGTTTTATTTGTATTACATGTTTTATTTTCATCATAATTCATCATACTTTAATATTTGTATCATCTGTTTTTATATTTATTTTACATTTTTAATAAAAAGTTGTAAGTTTGTATTGAACCGCTAGGCGGCAGCACAGTGGCGTTCTGGGATTGTAGCGCCATGTTTAACTTTTGCCCTTGTTTCAGAGAACAGAGAGCAAGCTGTACACACAATCACACACTGTGAGAAACTTAATATAAAAAAACAGCCACATGGTCATGGTTATGTAACCACAGTACAAAGATTTATTTAAAAGAGACGGAGAGAGAGACGTGAACGTGTACAAAGAACGAGTGTTATCTACGAATGCCATTGAGCGAATAAATAATTTTAAAGTTTCCTTTCTATAAGGTTGATCTGTGACATGTAAACATTTTTATTCTGGTTACAAAGTAAATCATATCAATTGTGCTTCATTGTAAGATGCACAAAAAGTGCTTTGTCACTGTTCATACACTTTAAAAACACACATAAGGCCCATCGGAATACAAATATCCTATAATTTAATTAAGACTGACCATTCGCACATAAATTCACAGTTATGAATTTTTCTTTATCAGGCTGTCGAATCAAATAAAAGAAAATGCATATTCAAGAGAATTCCTCGGCGGCTGCTTCATGATTCCGGATTAAACTGAGGTGGTTTCCAGGACGGTTTTCATTCACTGGTCCTTCTGTAGTGAGGTGTAATACTCTGTCAGAACCTTCCAGGCTTTAGGAGCCATGAAGCCGTCCGGTGGGTTTTCTCCGCTGCGGGCCAGTTTCCTCATTTTGGTCCCGGAAATGAACTCAAACTCAGCATGTCTGCAAATATTGATTTAAGAAACAGTTGAGATCAATGTGGAAATGTGTGCAGTTTAAACTGAACTGAAACAAAAACAGAAAAAAACTAACAATTTTTTTGTTTCATTTATATGTTACTACAAAATGTAATAAGGTATTTAAAGCTGCTTTAATTTGCAAATTGCATCGCTTTTTGTAGTGCAAGGAAATTTGTGTTTGACAAATATATACATTGTATTGACAAAAATGATATTAAAACATTAAAATTAATTGTATTGTTTTATAGTCACAATAGTTTTACTGGTCAATTTAATGTTTATTTAATAATGATTTTATTACTAAATATTAAAAAATCTAATAAATATTTAATAATTTAAATAAATGCTAATAAACAATATAATTTAAAAAATATTTAATAATCATTTTATGATTACTTATTATTCAATCAATCCTAAATCACATTAAATTAAATTAAATCTAATTTAAACTATCAGTAATTTATTTATTCCAAACATATTTAGAATTAACTTATGGAAATTTAATTTACTCTGAATTAATTTATTTAATAATCATTTGTTATTATTTATACATTATATTATTTATTGAAAGGCGCTATATGAATGCAACGCATAAATAAATAAATAAATAAATAAATAAATAAAAAGAATGTATACTTATGAATTAAATACATTTAACAAGAAAATAGACATATTCAGTTATCACATAAATAAACAATTGTATGTTTAACTCTGTCAATTTTATCCGACAGCATGCAACACATGTACTGAACACTGATGATTAGAATACATATACAGTGAATATACTTTTTTTTTAATCATTGTACCTGTCTTTGTCATAAAAGTCCATGGCTTTCTTGGTCTTATTGTATGCAGCAACTCTGAAGGGAATAATCTCCACAGATGTGAGGCCAGGAGCCATGGACAAGACCTTCCCTCCGTGAGAGGCTTCATACAGGTCCTGGCCCGACTCTGGATGTGGCATCCCAGCCGGATCCCGACCCACGATGTAGAAGTTAGTGCCTGCCACCATCCGAGCACGACAATGCCACTGGACCTGCAAAACAGTTCATGGTGTTTAAGATACGATAAGATAAAACTTTATTAATCCCACTAGGGGAAATTTTTGTGTACAGCAGCAGCAAAGAGTTTTTAACAGAAAAACAAATAAGGACAATTGAAAAGAAAACAGTGAGGCAAAAATGCAAAAAGCAAAGAGGAAAAAAAGAGAAAGAAACAACAATAAATAGGTTGTGCAAAAATACAACTGTTCAAAAACAGTCGTGCAGTTGTGACGAGATAAAAATATAATGTGCGATTCCAATATACAATAGTGCGATTTTGACGGACAAAAGTGTGTCACTGCATTACAGAATTAAAGAGTTTAGCATGTGTGTGTGTGTGTGTGTGTGTATGTGTGTGTGAGAGTGTGTGCATGTTCTGATTACCTCTGTAGGTCCGGCGTACATCATAGGAGAAGGAAAGATGGCCACTATGGTGGAGTCTGGATTTAGAACTCCATCTTCTAGCACGGCCGCATGCTGCTTCATCCTCCACTCCAGAGGAACGTCATCATCTTTGGTCCAGCCGCCCAGTGGATGCAGCAGCAGCACGGGCCTGCGGTACCCGCGCTCCACCAGGCGTCGCCGTGTGTCGGTCATCAGAAGGGCGTGACCGTTGTGCACCGGGTTCCTCAGCTGAAAAGCAAAGACTGCGTCTGGGGAAACAACAAGGCTGTCAGGTCTGTGTGCTTTTTAAAGTAAAGTCACACAAGGGGGCGCTAAAGATTTCACAACAGCTGCACAGTTAACTTACATGTATTAAATTATTATATAAAAGTGTATTAAAACTTTAAGTACATATATTATAAGTGTTCAGGGTATTAAATGCAACTGATGTCAGTGGGTCAAAATTATGTACATGTAGTAAATGTAATGTGAATGTAAAATCGATGATATGTTCTGTCTAAGATTAAGTGAATCTTTAAGTGAAATGCTTGAGAGTAATATACATGATTCTAAAATTAGCTATTAACTCTTTATTATTCAATTTCCCTATTACGTTCTATTATTGCATAATTCAGCTGTACCTGCTTTCATTTTTTTAAATCTGTCCTTCAGCTCTTGCGGAGTGAGGCGGTACTGATCCAAACCATCGTTCCATCTGATTCGCTGAAGGACTTCTAGATCGCCGCCTACCAGCCAATCACCGCTTTCCAGCACCATCTGGTAAAAGATGAAGAAAAAGCTGTCAAAAGCAGTCAAAAGCTGAAAAAAGATGGTCTGCGGCATTGCCTGGCGTAAAACGAAAGTTATGGAGCTGATGTATTACAAGAAAAATATCAAAATGATCTAAAAGCAACAAAAACATTTTGGGTTTTAATTAATTACAATGGGAGCTAAATTATCTAAACAAAAAGCTGTTCTATATATATAATTATTAATATAATGCTAATTTCCATATACATATATTATTGATATATTTTATTATATCATAATACGTACTGTAAATATTTTTATATTATATATTATACAGTATAATATAATATCTTTATATTAAAGATATATTTTTTACTTTTATATAAGGATGCTTCGGGCAGGTTGTTCCCCATTGCCGCGCACATCGCTCCTCTTTTCGATGCTGGAAGAACTCCGGGTCCCGCAAAATGGCGACATGTTTTCCCTGGTACACGAGAGCCACCACCGAACTGCCATTTAAACATTCCTTAACCTCAGAGGAAACCGGAAGGACGATGGGCACCGAGAGGTTAATGCTGCCACCTGCAGAAAAAAACAAAGGTGTCAATCCAAGGTCGCAATTTTCTTCTTCTTTTTATAATAAAAACATATTTTATTAGGTTCTGATTTTTGGTTCTAAAGGTTTTATTATTTATATTTAGGTTGGATAGGTTTTAGTTGCAATTCTATATGTTTTTCCATTTAGATTTAGGTTGGATAGGTTTTAATTGCAATTCTATGGGTTGTTTTTATTTATTATTGGATTTTATAGAATTGTTCAATCACTTGATGAGTCGACACTTCAATAAACTTCACAATCACTTTCAATTCTGAGGCATTTTTTAAAGCAGAAAATAAAAACTTCCATTCTAAACAGATTTTTGCCGAGAAGACAATAACCAAATCATGATGAATTTCCCATGATCCTCCATCCTTGCATCACTTCAGCTTTAAGCAGCAGCATCGTACAAGCTTAACCTGACACACACTATATGGCTGGAGGCATCTGGCGCAACATAAAGCCACAGCAATGCTGGTAAACGTGGGGTATTAAAGGCGTCTTTACCATCCAGAAGAGTGTTGAAGTGAAGAACCTGCAGGTATTCTCTCTCCCGCATGAAGCCTTTCAGAGGACTGGCCCAACCTTCAGCCAACACCTGCACCCACTGCAAATCCAGCTGCACACACACACACACACCTCATTCACCATCCCAGCCTGCGTGGAATATTTTAGTACATGTAAGAGAGCAAACACTGAAGACGGAAACGGTTCCTACAGGCTGGGTTTGTGAGGCACGGATCGCAATATGTAGTTGCGTTTTATTTTAATTATGACAGTCGAGTGTGTGACCTTTTTGTGTGGAGCGAGTGAGCAAGATTGTGTGTGTGAGAGAGAGACAGAAAGTGCGAGTAAGTGAGATGGAGCGTGCTTTTGTTTTATGTGTTTGTGTGTGTGTGTGTGAGAGGGAGAAAGAGAGAGAGAGAGAGAGAGAGAGAACGGGAAAAAATAGACAGTGTCAGCAATTGATAAGTGAGACAGTGATTGTGCGTGTGTATAAGAGAGACAAAAAGGGAGAACGGAAACTGTGAAAGAACTGTGAAAGAAAGAAAGAAAATAATTGTGAAAGAGAGTAAGAGAGAGAAAAAGGGTGAGAGAGAGAGGGTGAGAGAGAGAAAAGAGGGTGTGTAGGTGTGTGTTTGTGTGTGTGTGTAAGAGATGGAAAATAATGGAGTATGTGTGTGTGTGTGTGAGAGAGAGAGAGAGGGTGAGAGAGAGAAAAGAGGGTGTGTGTGTGTGTAAGAGATAGAAAATAATTGAGTTTGTGTGTGTGTGTGTGTAAGTGAGAGAAAGATGTGATCGTGTGTATGTATGTGTGTATAAATGAGAGAGAGAGAGAGAGAGAGAGTGAGAAACAGATAAAGAGTAACAAAAAATGTAAGAAAGCGAGAGAATGAGAGAAATTATTTGAATTATTAAGACTTCTTCACTTTGTCGAACAGGATTAAAAGTTCAGACTCAGAATAACTCCATTCAAAACTCAACGTCAATTAGTGAGAAGCAGCAGCAGCAGCACAGTAATAAAATACAGTCCTGTGGTCTGTCCGTTTACACCAGTAGCTTGTGCGCTAATGCTGCTGGACACGGGGAAGGTTACCTTGGTGATGTGTATAGCGGGCACGGAGCTGGCTTCTGCTTGTGCCAGCTTCAGTCTGTTCTGAGGCACAAAGAGTTCATTAATCTCCTCCACCACCCCACTGGGAACGATGCTCTGCGGGAGACACGGAGCGGGAAACATTAGCCTCGCCCTAAACTGATAATATTATCTCTGCGCAGACCTCCTTTATTCAGCAAATTCAAACTGGCCAATTACTTTGACCTTGGACTTCTGACCCTGAAGTGTAAGAACATGGCGTCCGTACCTGCTCCTTTAAGAGGACCACCAGCTGCTGAATGCACTCGTTCACCGTCAGCTCGCCGGACTTCAAGATCAGCTCGGGAGACTCTGGACTCTCGTATTCAGAATCGATGCCGGTGAAGCCTGAGCACAGAATAGAGTGGAAACAGGAAAGAAAACACACGCGGAATGAATGACTATTTTAATCTGGGATCTTTGGCTTCCTGTGGCTCGAGCGGTGACGACAACACCAGTGCTTGTTCTAAAACGACCAGCCAGGCATCAAGAATCGAACACTAACCCAGACGTGTGAATGGACTTTGTTACTTGAGTATTTTTGGCTACTTTGTACGTGTACTGAGTATCAAGAATATAAGAAATTTTTACTCTCTACTTACTACATTTGTGGTTGAGTATCTGTACTATTTACTCCACTACATTTGAATGGACACTTATCGTTACTCGCCACATGGTGATTGCGCACAACAAGTCAATATCAAGACAATATCGCCATCTGTAGGATGCTGAAGGTACTGTATAATTTTTATGAGCTAAATCACATGAACGTGAAATAGCGGTTGCACCTTTTTGCACATTTTCTTCCAGAGACTTTTCGTCAGAGACCTTGTTCTTTCTGGTTTTTCTGCCATTTTGAAACATTGGAGGCGTTACATTTCATTTCTACATTAGAAAATAAAATTTCATAAATAAGAGTTTCTTGTTTTTCACATTTCGTTTTTGAGTCTACATTCAGTAGGAGTAAAATACTGTTCTTTAAGTTATGAAGTTCTTTTAAAATGCTATACTTAACGACGTTTACTCAAGTCTTCTTGGAATTGGTAACTTGCAAAATGCAGTCATTTTTACAGTAATGTATCTGTACTTTTACTCATGTTTTCATGGACCCTACACCAGCTTCATTAAGCCACAGCAACCTGTTAAAACTCAAGAACTGTGTGATCTCCTTGACGTCACCTTTAATCTCTCCAGCTCTTGCTTTTCTATACAGTCCTTTAACATCTCGGCTCTCGCAGACTTCAAGTGGAGCGTTCACAAACACCTCGAAAAATGGCAACCCCGCTTTCTCGTGAATTTTCCGGGCCTCGGCACGATCCTGAACAAAAAAAAAGAATAAAGTAAAAAAAAAACAAAGTTGAACCAATGTCAAACTTTGTGTCATTCTATACTGAATCTATAATTTTGACCGTGACAGTTGCTTACTTTGGTGTACGGTGAGATGAAACTCGTGATGCAGACAAATCCAGCATCTGCAAACAGTTTGGCCACTTCAGCAATGCGGCGAATATTCTCCTCGCGATCCTGAGAACTGAAGCCCAGGTTCTTATTCAGGCCATGACGGATATTATCTCCATCCAGAGAGTAGCAGGGAATGGAGTGAGACACCAGAAACTCCTCCAAAGCAAATCCAACGGTGGTCTTTCCAGCCCCCGAGAGACCTGCATTTAAAAATGTAGATGTTTATATTATTTTTTATATCTGCAATGAGTTAGAAAAAATTATAAATGAATTTGTTGTTTTAAAATATTAAATTACAAGTAATAAAAAAAAACAGTAGCAAAATTTAAACTTTACTTAACTCTATCACTCACTGTGACACAAAACAACAACTTTAACTTCCACAAACCCAATAAATTCTTCACTTTCAGTGTCTGAATTAGTCGCAAAGACTAAATGTTATTTTGGCTTGCCAGAGCTTACTCTCTTTCTCCGTGTAACGTGTTAGGGTACGGAGCAATACGGCTACTCCACGAGTATAATGTCATACTTAAAAAAAAAAAAGAGATTTTAAGTGCATCTTATAGTTAAATATTATAGTTATAGTTAAAATGGCAATACCGTATATGCTTTACATTCATGGACAATATGTCTTCTAGGGACTGTAACTTGACCTATATGTCCATTAGGGTCCGTAACTTGACTTTAATGTGCACTAGGGACCGTTATTTGACTTGCATGTCCACTGGGGATGATAACTTGGCTTTTTAATTCTTTACGGTTTAACTTGAACTTTACAGTGCTGAATTACCTGTAAGCCAGACCGTGCATCCCCTGAATCCCCCTCTGGTTCCCACCACCTGTCCTCTCTTACTGCGGCTGACGTGATGCTCCTGATACACCACATTAGTGGACTTCTGGAAATTCTTCAACCACACACATACACACACACACACACACACACACACATGAACAATCTCTGCCAGGTTTATCGGTCTCTGTTTTTACATGAATTAAAAGACGACGACAATAAGAAAAAAAATCCGTTGAAAAAACGAGTTCATTTAATCAAGCTTGTCACTTTGATTCATAATCATAAATAGATTATAAAATGTGACAGAATTTAACTAAATTCAACTTAAACTAATCAATAAAAATGTCAACTCTAATATTGTATTTCCAGTATAATATACAATGATGTGGCATTTTCTAACTTTCTTCTGCGCACACACACACACACACACACACACACACACACACACACTTCAATTCCCTGCCGAGTTGCTCACTGGGAACTCTGGTGGAAAAATACAGGGTTTGTGCCGGAACAAGCTGCAGGAAATCCAGTCTCATAAACAGGCCATTATGTTCATTAACTTGGGAAAGTATTTGCATCAACTTTACAGACTCGCTCGCACAAAACTCAAATCTTCAACACAACGTCTGGCTGTTTTTATCGCACAAAACACGTACCAATGAAGCCACAGAGTAGTGAAGAAGTAAAGTCGTCTCCGCTAAATGATGCTATTCATCTGAGCTCTTAAAAGATTCTCTCTCAGATTTGCTCTATTTTGAAAGGCGGTTTGTTGATTTTACACACTTCAGACTCGACTGTAACCGATCACCTCTCACACATTGTCTTCAGGCTATCAATTCAAACTTAGGTTTTATGAATGAAGATGTGGAAACAACAGATAACAGCTCAGCCTCAGATAAAAGAAATTCTCACGAAAAGGCTGAAAAAACTTGACGGGGGAATTTGCAGAAAACGTTTGTTTTTTCTATCAACAAATCTGACAAAAAATATTCTACTCTCTTTTGGATTGGAGGCATGATAACTTAAAACAGGAGACGGAGACAGAGAGAAAGAAAGAAAAGTAGTGAGAGTGAGAGAAACAGAGAAAGAGGAGGAGAGGAAAGGATTGAGAGAGAGGAAAGAAGTGAGAGGAAGAGAGAAAGGGATAGAGAGAGAGAGAAATAAAGAATGAAAGGAAAGTACGTAGAGTGAGAGGAAAAGAGAGTAACAGTGAAAGAGGGAAAAGAAGCAGGTAGAGACCAGGAGGAGAAAAGATTGAAGAGAGAAAGAGAGAGTGAAAGAGAGACCAAGAATATATAGTAGAGAGTGAGAGGAAACGAGAGGAGAGAGAAAATGAGAGGGAGCAAGAAAGAGAGAGAAAGAACAAGAGAAGCAGTGAGAGAAAAACAGAAAAACGGGTGAGAGAAAAAGTGGGATCGAGGGAGAGAGATAGAGCAAGAGAGGAAAGAGAGAGAGTAATTAAAAAGTGTTTGTGTGTGTGTGTGTGGGGGGGTATGAGAAAGAAAGAGTTACATTTTAAGTGGCTCTGTCATAATAAACACTAAATAGATCCGGATAAATGTAAAGTTGTGAGAAAGAGAGAGAGAGTGTTATTCAGAACAAACTGAACTCTGATCCATGAACCAACATGAACTCTGAAACTGTTCCGTTCAGAAGGACAGAGCGTAAACCTGACCTGAAAAACCATTACTATGTTATTACTGATATGTTACCGAGCCAAATTACAGGGATTGCCTTCAAAAGTCAGTTCATAAGCGAAACCTTTAAGTCATTCTAATAAATATTCACACAAGAAACATATTTATTACGAATGGGACACGAGCTGCTGGTTTATAATTCGACTTCAGCATTCCAGAAATGTTTAAGAAATTCCATTTCGGTAAAGTACATATATATATATATTTCCTGCATAAATAAAAAAGTAGATTTTAGAGTTTTGGGTTGTTGTAACTCCAATAATTAGAATTCTCTCTTTTACCTCAAGTCCAAATCTCTCGAGTTCTTGTCCACTATCAACCTTCAAGATCAGAAGTAGTTACGTAACAGTGAAAACAGAGATAATAAAGAACACATTCCGTCGGATATAACAATAAAAGACCCTATAAACGCCTGTCTGGAGTAAGACTACAGCCCGTGAGTTGTGCATTAGTCTCACCGAGTTCGGTGCTGTGTTTCCCGGCATCTTGCTGGAGTCGTAACCTTCGCTCGGAGGCGGGGAGGCGGGGCGGAGGAGCGCAGGTGATCGCTGGGAGTTTGAGAGACTCTCGCGGAAGACAGGCGCTTTAAGAGAGGCCGGAGACACGTCGAGCTCCCGCGGCCCTGCCCTCGTTCCTCCTCCGGGCTCTGTGGATCTGCATGCGGGTGAATGGGGCGCAGTGTACCGGCGGGAGGGGGCGGGGAGGAGGAGGTGACGAGCGCCTGACCTCGCGAGGCCGAAGTGTCAAACGAAATTTAATACGACTTTTACATTTCTTTCTCTTTTTCCCCTCTCACTCGTACGTACGTTCCTTTCATTCTTTATTTCTTGAAACGAGTGAATGACTCAGCAAAAGTTTCGCAAATGTTTATGTCGTGTTTTCAAAGTGCTTGTTTTGACGTTCAAAACACATTCAATTTAATTAGACGTTGTACATTTTCAAATGTAAGTAGTGTGATAGAATTAGTACAATGACAAAGTTGTTGTTGTTCAGTGTAATGCTTCAGTGCAAGTTTAAGCACTTTTTGCTATTTATGAGAATGTTAGTTTTGAAGACATTTAATCCTCATTTTATGTTCGTCATCAATAATGTTTGCGGGTCAATTTGACCCGGGGGCCTTTTTTAATGTAAAGTGTCAGAAATTTTAATGCAAGTGTCAGAATCCAAAAAGTTCCCCAAAACTGTGTTTGTGTGTGTGTGTGTGTGTGTGTGTGTGTGTGTGTGCGTGTGCGTGTGTGCGTGTGAGAGAGGGTCTGAGACAGTGATGTAATACGTATGTCTCGTTGCAAATAATTTTTTTTTATCTGTACATTACCAAACATTATCACTGTAACAAAAACATGTAGGGGGTTACAGACATTTTTTCATAATTGCCTGGCGTTTCTGGTTTTGAGTTCCCTTTGGCGACAACAGCGGGCTCTACGAACTTTGGCTTTGTTTTAGTGTGTGTGCGTGTGTGTGTGTGTGTGCGTGTTTGTGTGTGTGGTGAGCGTGTGTGTATTTTTTTGCATTGTGGTTGACTCTTGAAACAAATTGCATCTTGGTAGGAATTTAAAAACTTTAAAATCAGACACCACAAAGCTGAATTGTAGTTATACTTGAACTTACGCATTTATTTTCACAAATTAACTTATAACGCAGACTTTTTCCATATTGAAAATATTATTGTCTCTTTAAGGCACCCATTACAAATCTACTTCCCATTCATAAAATTCTCTTTTTCATGAACAATGATCATTTACATTGGACCCAAACATAAACAAGATTTAGTCACAATAGAAATAATAAAAAAAAGTGTAAACAGCCAAACATATAATAATATCATTATTCATTATCATTTACTGTAAACACAGTAAAAATCACAGGAACTTTGGCTTAAATGGCATAAAAATATTGCTTTTTTGTTTCCCTTATGAACTGTTAATATTACAAACCGTTTCTTGGTCGCAACCGTCCAGCAAAGATCTATAGTGCTTCTTCACACTGTCATATAACGGGACGGGATCGGTGAGACCGGGCAAGGTCAGAGATTTCTCATTCAGTCGGACCCCGAGTCGAAACCCCTCGGGGCAGTTGTACAGCACAGCTAACAGGTTGGCGGTGTAAGGCATAATATACCCACTTCGAAATGTCCTGTTGTGTTGCACAGCAAAGTTGGTTGAGTTGGGGGGGACATGGTCCTTAAACAGACCCAGCAGGGTGAGGAGAGGAATCAGGGTCTCAGCGTGGCCCACCTGCACTGCCACCACTTCCTGTACGCTGTTGCTTTCCCTGAGATGATGGAAGAGACGTCAATATGAGGCAGAACAGAAACACCACATCTTGCTTTTAACATCATCGTAATTTTTGGGTTATAAGCCGAATAAATTTTTTTGTCCTAGTTAAAAACAAATATTTTTTAAGAATACCAGGCTCGCGCTTATTACTATTGTTGTTGTTTTTTGTTTTTGACCTAAACGTTTAGTCAGAAAATACAGAAAATCAGAATGCATTCAAATTAAATAATGAATTCAACCATTCATATTTTTGTCCCATACAGCTTTTTGAAGTGGTCAAGTGACAAAGACGGCTTTATAAATAAATTGAACTTAAAAACGATTATTTACCATTTATTTGCCGACTCTAATTATTCCAGCAAATTAATTTACTGTTTCAAAATTTTACTTCAATGTGAGGTAAAAACAGAAAGTTTGTCATTATGGCCACTAGGGGCTGTATCAGAATTATATAATAATTGTGTTCTTGCTATAAAACCCACCTAAATGGGATTCGAACCTGCAACACCTGAGTAGCAGATCCAACATAAAAACCACCAAACCACAACTATCACAAGTCTAAAGCCATTCGGATTTAAATAGAATACCCTAACAAAAAAGTATAGTTCATAAACATAAAAAACAATATTATGATGTAGTGTACTATGATTTATTATGAAGTACGTACCATAATAACCAGAGGGAAGCGGATCATCAAATATTAGGGTAAATAGTTCAAATTGTTGTATTCTAATTCTCTTCAACCGACATGGAAATAGTTGTAATAGTTGTTTGCATAAGTAATCGCATCAAATGTTCACATTATATTAAGCATTCGAGAGACAAACTGGATATTCCAAAGAAGAAACAAAAGACAAGGCCAACCACTGCAAAACCTGTTAGCTTGGATTACAGTTAATGTTTACAAGGAAAAACATTTATTTACTGGAATATACTATTCCAAACCCGTTTAATTCATGTTTTTAATGATTTATGGTTAGTTTGTAGAAAATTAAAACAAGGCTGATTCAGAATAGATCATTTACTTTTCGATTTCCTGTAACCTTTTTGTATAATATTGTTATAACATAGTTATTTACTTGTTGATTTTCTGTAACATTTGTGTATTGTTTATATCATAATACATTACTATTTACTTTTAGATTTTCAGTAACATGTATGTATAATATTGTTATATGATAATATATTATGTTACTTATTGTTTGATTTTCTGTAGCATTTATGTATGTCATGACTCATGTTACATCATAAAATATTATGTAATATTAAGTAATGAGTCTGAATTGTGCAGCTAATAATATAATTTCATAAAAATCATTATTCTTAGCTTAAGTTTATTTGCCGATCATACGCCATATCACATATCCAAAGACGTCGACAAGTCATTGTCTTTAAAAAAAAAAATATCGTATTTGTCCTCAATCATCTGGTTTTATGTCATCCACACCCAAGTTTGCCCAACTAGTGACTTTCAAACACAGAAGAGGATGTACGGAGTCCTTGAGAAGGAGCGATCATTACATAGGGAGTTGCATCACATCGGTTCCTGTTCAGATGTTGTGTTCTGTGTAATGTGGCGTGTAGGACAAATTGCGCAGTGCCCAGTGGGTGTGAGTGTTTGTGGTCTGTGAACTAACAAGAGACGTATGGATTTTTCATGATTGTGTTCGCACAGATCAGTTAGACGTAGACAAACACACTCTTGGCTTCACACCAGCCTCTCCTACTCATTCACTGCTCAGCCATAATACTACCGATACTGCTTGCTCCTCAAAAAAAAAAAAAGAAAATATTGTCTCCATCATTATTTTTTGGAATAAAGACTACTGTGAGAAAAGTCACAAATGTTACACTCAATGGACAATGACAATGTCAATAAATAATACAAATTTGAATAAAGGACTTTTTTTTTTGACTGACGTATTGACGTACTTACTGGAACTTCGCTTTGACTCTATCAAGACGATGAAAGAGATCGTGGAAGAGGATGCAACTGGACTTGCTGTTGATTTCATGGCCGTAGCTTCGCTTCCAGTATTGCTTCAGGTCACCGGCGTACTCCATCACCTCCAATTAAAAACACATCCATCATGACAAGTTACAGTCAATCTTTAGCTTATTCTGTTTTTTTTTTATTTATTTTAAATATTAATATTTTGTGGTGATCATATCTATCACTTCAAATTAAACTGAATTATAAGGTCCTACTAAGTAAAAAAACACAACCTGAAAAAAAAACCTAAACCTGAAAGTGTGTGTAGAAAATAAGATACACGCTAAATTAAATATTAAAAGGTCTATAATCAAAACCTTTCAAGTCTTTCAAATCCCAGCACTTCAAGAACTTTAAAAGTAACACGGGTAATACAAGATGTCCTTAAGTTACTCTAGGTGTCATTCAATGGAACACTGGGAAACAGAGCACATGTTGGAACAGGAAAAACTGCTCTTTCTCTCTTTCTCTCTCTCTCTCTCTTTCTCACACATGCTCTCTCTCTCTCTCTCTCTCTCTCTCTCTCTCTCTCTCTCTCTCTCTCTCTCTACCTGTGCGTCGACTTCATCAAACAACTGGCACCAGGGGGAGTTTATCCCGTTGATTGTGAACTCATACGAACACAGGTAGAACGCAGCCTCCATTAAATCTGCAACAGACAATACAATATTAGGATGCTTCTTATCTCATTTTAATAATTCAATTCATATTGAATATATACTCATATTCTATGTAATAATGTAATAATAATCTTAGATTATCTAAATTGGCACAATGTCTGAAGTTAGATCTCAAATGTTGTAGTGTGAAAAATTCTTTCATTGTTGTGGGGCTATTTGAAAAAATGTGTAATATTTCTTCTACATGTATACATTTGCCCTATTGCCCAATAAAAAACAATATTTGGTGTATATTTTCTTGATTCTACTCATCTTACCTCACATTTTCACTATATCATACAGTGTATTATTTATTTGACCAATAACATTTGATTTTATTTAAATAAGATTATGGAAATAAATTAATTCAACCATCTGATGACGTCTGCCTCCTATGCTTGCCATTTCTACTACAGAGTAGCGTTTCAACACTGACCTCTAGTGGTTTGAGAGAAACACTACAACATGCTAGTAAATGTCGTCATACGATTAAAACGGTCCTTGACTTGTACTGTATTTTTGTGACGCATGGCGGTTTAAATCACATGACTTTATTTATTGCTGGAAAGTATTGCTCATGAGCTCCTTTAAAACTTTAAAGAGCACTGGTTATTAAGAGTAATTAGCGTTATCTGATTTTCACCTTCACTATAATAAAAAACATTAATGCTAATGCTGCAATCAAGTTTCGAACTTTGGAAGCACAGGTGTTCTCACCGCTTGAGATAACTTTGTAATATCTCTTCTTATGGAGAACGAAGTTACACTGTGGACCGGCGGATCGCTTTCATTTTTTTTTTCCTATCGTTAAAATTTGTCAAAGAGTCAGTTTATGATATGAGCTCTCAATTACATCAGACAAAACAAAATAAAATATTTTCTGTGTCACTGAAACAATATGTGTATACATATTCCTCCACGTTATACTGACCATCATTGAGGCTGGAGTAGGGCATGTCCAGTCTGTCAGCCATTTTCTCCATGGTTCTTTTCATCTCAGGACCTTTAATAAACTGTTCCACTTCTTCCAGCGCACTTTTGTTGTTCTCCACTTCTTTCACAAACCGGTCGCACTGGTCGAAGTAGCGCATCAAAGCATCATTCAGAATGGGCTCCAATTCAGCTGAAAACAACACATTGAAATGCCTTTTAAAATACCTGTATAAAATACAGTTTAAGCTCAGATACAACTTTAAAAAAATAATCAAACAGTTTATTCATCCACTTTCTGTACTGGGATTCCATTTCTGATGCTTGAGGAGCTAAAACAAATCCGAGCAGCTCTGAGCCTGAGGGCGGGACACACCCTGTATTGATTCCCAACCAATCACAGAGCAGGACACACGTATTCTATTCATGTAATGTATATTAGTTTGGATTGCTTTACATTTACTTGCCAGACACATTTATCCAAAGCGATTTAGAGAAAATAATAATAATAATACATTTTATTTAACGGCGCCTTTCAGGCACTCAACAAAACAGGAAAAACAATGCTCAAGTTGACAATCAGCGGAAGATTGAACAAGATAATACAGAACATCAGATGTTAGCTGATAATGTACATGTAGCTGATATGTAGGGAGGTGCAAGGTGATGTATGGCTTTGAAAAATGAGCAGGAGGATTTTATATTGGATGCGAAAAGGGATGGGCAACCAGTGAAGCTGCTGTAAAGTGGGAGTAATATGAGAGATGGATGGAGTTCTAGTAATAATACGTGCAGAAGAGTTTTGAACTATCTGGAGCTTGTGAAGAGAAAGAAGAGCAGAACAGGTTCAGTGTCTGGACACTTTAATCCGTGGAACCTACCTTCCGGGATTCAAACCTGTAACCTTTTTCTAACATGCAACAATTGACAAAGGTTTAAAATTGTATTTGTCAAGTCCACAAACTTACATATTTACATAAAATTTGCAGCGAAATGCTCGTTCAGAATTGACGAACACTAGCCGAATAAAAACCCTTTCTGATTCTGTAAATAGACCAAAAAAACTAAACTCGACTTCGATTCAATTTATTTTATTAACTGTCACTGATTTATTCAGATACTGTCAGTATTTATTCTAAAAATGCCATACATCTTCTACTTCTTATCCAGAGCTGGGCCGCAGCCAAGGTCTTCGTCTTTCCCAACACCTCCTCCAGCCCTTCCCGGAGGAACATCAAGACATTCCCAGGTCAGTCTGTCCAGCTTATCTGGGGTCTTCCTCTGTAACTCCGGGTGGGAGTGTGCCTGGCTGTACTCCGAGTTCTAGTCACATCTAATGACTGATACCAAGAGCAGTTCTACACCCAAATGAACAAATCACGTCTCTGTAATCTCCACTCAGACGGAGCTTGTGTTTACTCCTGTGGGCGTGTAAAAAAGGATTACCGTAGATCCCTAAAAAAACAGGATTTTATTGTGCCATAATTCATGTTGGCTAACTCGGTAGTGACTACCCTGTATGGAATTCACATGCTTCAGGGCAGTGGTGTCAAAAGCAGCAGTGCAAATCAAACACAGCACAAATTATGACCAGTGGGCAAGCTGGAAGACCACAGTGGCTAGGAAAACAAAACTCTGTGGCACTGAACTGTCTCAATTGGCTTCGATACATTGTACAGTTTACTATTTGGCAACACGATGAAGCAGTGGGTGTCCACTCATCTCACGGCGAGGTTCCATTTGTGACTCGAGATTTAGCATGTTCTCCCCAAGTACGTGGGTTTCCTCCGTGTCTGTAATTCGAAAATTATAAAGGTATTTAACTTTTTTAGAAAAGTTTTTAAGTTTTTTTAAATTTAAGATATTATTTGTCCCAATAAACATTCGGCCCAATTTGAGTTGACTGTACTTTGTTGTGTGGTGTGAGCAAGTGGTGTGTGTGTGTGTTGTGGTCTTGGGGGTCTCAATGGCGGCAGAAACAATAAAATTAATTATTGTTGATTATTATTGTAAACTTGCACTATAAAGTTGCAAACTGTTTTGTGTGACGGTGGTTTTGGAGGTTGAACAACCGTCGTTTCACTCCTGAGTGAAATGGCACTTTACCATCCTAATACAGTCGACTGCTGTTAATTGGGACGCGACCATTTCCACCCAATAAAGTGGCACAAGTTATCCTTATAAGACATGATTTGGACTTTACGATTTGTCCCAACAATCTGGCAGCCCAATAAAAGCGGAGTCGACTGTACTTTGTTGTGTGGTGTGTGTTGTCTTCTGATAGATGACCTTCAGGATCTCGGAATATTGGATGAATTATTATTATAAAATTGAACGCTTTTGCTTACATTCAAATTTATTTGAGGAAATTGTTTTGTGCAACAGTGGTTTAGGAGGTGAACGTCGTTTCCTATGTAAAATGGGATGTAACCGTCCTAATACAGTCGAATCCTGTTAATTGGGACGCGATCACTTTCAACCAATAAAGCAGCTGCCCAAACAAAGGTTACATTTGACTACGTTACGCACAGGTCACGTGCGCTGGAAACTTTTTTCTTGAGACACACGAGGAATTTGACAGAAAAGACAATGTTGAGAGCAGCCGTGTGAGTGCACTTATCAGTATTTGTCAAATGTTGCAGTCAGTCTCCCAACAGACATAACAGACTGTCAGGATGGCCTTGAAGAGAAGCCCGAGCTGATCCTGCGTTCTCCAGCCACGGTAGGGGTGGGGGTGGGGGTGGGTTACAGACAATTCAAAGCCAATAAAAACAATTTCAGATTCATGGTTAATTTCAGAATCATATGTTAGACGACCTTGAGGGTCTCTGAAAATGTGATGAATTATTATTATAAAATTGAACGTTTTTGCTCAAGTTCAATTTTATTTGTGGAAATTGTTTTGTGTGACAGAGGCTCAGGTGGTGAACGTCGTTTCCTGTGTGAAATGGGATGTAACTGTTAATTGGGATGCGATCATTTCACCCAATAGAGTGGCTTCCCAAAAAAGTGGTACAGATTATTAGATATGATTTGGACTTTAGCAGTTGTCCCAATAAACAGGGGTAGGCTGTACATTGTCATGCCTGGACTTCACCCCAGTTTCCAAGACTTTTTCACTTTTTTTTTTCAGCACTTCGGCACTAGGCATTACCTTGAACTCCGAGGCCTTCCAGTAAGCCCGTCCTGAAGGCGATGGTACTGTTCACGCACCTGTGCTTGGAGCTAGTGGTCAGGGTCACGTGACCGTCACGCACGTTCTCGGCGGTCAGCAGAGACGGGAACCATCTGACCAGCCTCTGCGCCAGATGTTTGTGATCCTCGCGGCCTTTGTCGACCAGCTGCCCGTCCATTTCGTCAGTGTACCACATCTTCCACTTCGACTTGATCTCCGACAAACAACTCAAACTGCCCGAAGCGTCACTCACGACCAGATTGTAGAACTCCCGCATCTTTCGAACGTTTTTAACGGTCGGTAGCCGCGTGCCGTGTCGGATGATGGCGCTTAGGTGGATCGGAACGCACTGGGAAGAAGGCAGACTGACGAGGGAATGGTTTATAGCCAGAATGTCCTGGATCAGGTGCGGGTTCACCTCCTCATAGCGACCTTTAGTGCCGAAGAACCGCGCGATCGCCGGGACGGGTTTCGCCTGAGAGTGGAGGTTACACGAAGACATAAAGGCCCAGTAACTGATCACGCAGTGTAAAAGAACAAAACAAATAGTTGTGAATGTGTGCATGGCCATCATTTCTGTTACTTGAGTCCGGCTTCCTCCGTCATCTGAGGCGAGTGATCTGCGGGTGACTCACGCGCTGGCTGGTGTTTACAAATGGTTGTCAGAAACGTTGGCCAACCGGAAGCTTTCCCTGCCTCGCCACTGTACTGGAGTGATTCTGTACACAAAGCTTAAAACAAAGACATAAAGACGTAAATAAAAACGCATATAAAGAATTAACACGCATAACAGCTAAGAGCATTATGACAGGTGATCGCGTTATAACACTATTTTTATGTATATTATAATATATAATGTTTTTATATATGAAATTAAATTACACTCAGGCATATACAAAATAAAACAATTAAAAGTGGTTGTTTTAATTTAAAAATTTTAGATAGACCGATATATATATAGATAGATAGATAGATAGACCGATATATAGATAGATAGATAGATAGATAGATAGATAGATAGATAGATAGATATATCTAGCAAATGAAAGTACAGTACAATATGCATCTCGTAATCAATCAATAAATAAATAAATAAATATAAGGAACAACGATACAAATATGAAATTAAATTTTATTTGTGAAAGAAGGAAAATGTTTGGCACGAAATTGTAAGTGAAACACAATCAAACAAAGAAATGCTAGCTATACTCTCCAGGCTGTTTGAGTAGCATGTGGTTAAGCTTGATAATCACCACCACCAGTACAGTTACAGAATGCAAATCCAGTGAAACGTTCCTGTTGGACCCGCTGGTGGGCGTGACCTTTCTGGTGACGTCACGAGGACTCTTAGACAAGACGGGATCCCCACCATCTCTCACTCCTCCTTCACAGAGGACCAAGCTTTAAAAATACACCCACAAAAACGCGTCTCCGCCAGCCGCGGAATCACGGCATCACACATCAAAGTATCTGCGCTCTAACGGACATCCATTACGCAACGTCTGATGTTCGGCCTGCTTGGAGATCGCGCCAGATCGGTATCACACACAAGCCACAAGTCGGAGAAAAATACCCAAACATCAGCACGGTGAGTTCGGCGTTTGATCTGCTATTTACAGGCCTGGCTAAACCACTACGCGTGTTCGGGCTTCCACTGTGGATCGTGGATGTAAATAAGAGTAGATGATTTTACGAGCATCGAGTGAGATTGCTGTGTAATCTCGTTTAATCGCCTCTATATACTGTATCCATGCTCTCTGATAAGGAAACACTTAGATGATGCCACGTAGGAGTTACACATTTGAGACTTTTAATCCCTCCGTTGTCGTAATTTAACGCTATCTGCGTTAATTTAACGCTAAATGTAATGATTTCGCGCGCTGGGACTGGTGATTGATTCAGCGATGACACTTTGTTTACCGACTGTCCCACATGTTGCACTCCGGTTGGGGTTTGTGGAATTTTTAGGTTAGGTTATGTCCGATTTAACGTGCCCCAGTTAAGATCCTTGCCATCTATTAAAGGGCAAGTTACTTCGGAATTAAAAATCGTAATTCAAGACGATTAAAAGCCATGCGAACAGTGTGTGTGGGAAACTGATTTCTTTTTTTACTAAAACCCGGTTGAAGACTTGCATTACTTCCAGGTGTTTTTATGAAACCACTTTATGTGTAAAGAACTCCAAATCTTTATCTGTGAACTAATCAACAATGCCTTGTCTTTGAAACTAAGAAGAAACATGACTGTTTCTTTATTGACTGGATGGGGACGTTGTTTTCTCCATCGAAATGCCATTATCTTTTTTTTTTTAATGCAGGGCATGTGATCATTAAAACTTGTATGCAACCTAAAACATTTCGGAACTTATTAAATCAAAATAGTGTTTTTAAGACACTAACTATGAAAAGGGCAAGGCATTCCGTTTAGCAACACGTTGATGTTGAATCAGGAAACCACAGTGCTTATGAAATGGAGAGGAAACCATTATTCTGTAAGAGGTTGTTGAGAAATCTCTGGTTACTGTAAGCTTTTGTCTATCAGAGCAGAGGAGTGAAACTTCTATTGTGAGACCGGTAGAGCTTTCACCCCATCTACATGGTTTAGATTTTTGTTTTAACTGATGAAATACTGTAGTCAACAATGACATCATACAGTGATATCTTCCGCTTTCAGATAACTCGTCTAATGATAAGAGGTGAGCGGTATCTTATTAACTATTAATAATATTATCTTGCAAAAAAAAGTAATGGGTTTTGTACTTTTTTTTTGTTACTTTTTTTTGCATCCGACACTTCCGCCTTCACATCCTTCCATCGTTGTGTTATTTTCCACTTATATATAATCTGTCCTACTTAAAATGTCAGGGGAGGTTAATAACATCAGTCAAATGCAGGGCTGTCACTTATACTTTTTGGCCCTGGGAGTTATTCGTATAAGGCCCGAGAGTGTTGTGGGCCTTCTTACAGAATTCCAGAAGGACAAAAGGCATCAGCAGGAGTGTCTGTTTGGTGTACGTTTCAATATTGTGTCTCTACTGCGTTCAGGTTTCTACTCCATTTTACAGTCGGATGTTTTTGTTAGCATGGCTCATAAAAATATTAAGTTTGTTACTATTCAATGGCGAATTGATTCAACCACACAAAGCCTATGCTCTATACGAGAGTTTCAATTGAGTCGTTTATTGCTCAAGTTTTTTTTTTTTTTTTTTTTTTTACGAGGTTTGGTAGCAGGAATCTGGATTATTCCTGTAATTTCAACCAGTTAATGCACTTACTACACACTTCACTGCTCGCAGGCATAGAAATTACACAAATGTTGTCCCTTTTGCTCGGAGCAATAGTGAAACATTAGAAAATAATCTCATTAACGTTTGCTATTTATGTGCAGCTTTTGCAAATCTCGATTCTTTGTGCTGTGGGAAAAAGATGGGGAAAAAAAAAACGTTTTGTAAGCCACAGCAAATATTTGCAGAACACTGACCGCAGATAGTTCACTTTTGATGTTGCAAGTGCAACGTTGCACTAAGATCTCCATGGGAACAAAGAAGCAATGGAAACATTCGATATTTTTAAAACGTGATTTGGAAATGGTCTGCTTCACTGCTTACATGGCGTTAGTAATAAATCCTTGTTGTTTTTGGTATAAAATACTTTTCATAGTCTCCACGTCTAGAATCTAATACTGGATTAAACATATGTTAACAATCAAGAATGCTTTTTATTTCACATTTTTGAAAACGATCGGATATGAATTTGAACGGGGAAGTGAAATCGAGGTGTCTTTTGTCAGGACCACAAGTCTTTTCGCTTGAGACTTTTTTTTTTTTTACTGCAGATGTGTTAACTGTATGCTATGTAATTATTTTTTGTCAAATTGAGAAACTCAAAATTCTGGTGTAACAGGAACAAGACCCTTTTTGCCCAAAAGCTGTGGTGACACAGACTTCAACTTTCTCTCGGTTCTGAAAACAAAAATGAACAGTGATGGACGGAACAACTGTTTAAATAATTCTAAACCAGAGATCAGAAATATTATGCCTTCTATTTTTTTTAATATAAACGGGAATCAAAAGCGTTATTGTTAAAGCTGATCCTACAGCCCAGATGTGGAATGCTGAGATTGCAACACGAAACTTCTGGTTTGATCTCTGGGAAGCTGCGATTCCAATAATAAACCAAATCTCTCGGTTCTGAAGGTAAACTTTCAGCGATCTAATGGGAAAATGGGATTGTGTGCTGTCAGCATAGGGCACAGATTCAACACCGGTGGTTTGCTTTTCTCTTCTGAAGAAACATTTGCTTTCCCAGAACCTGTCGAGAAGTAATAAAAGCAGAGCGCTGGGTAAGAAGAGAGCAGGCCTCTCGAAAAGCATTTCTCCAATGGTTACGGTCAAATGTGGAAAGGTTTTAGGATCTTTATTAAAGATCGGTTGATCAGCTCAAATTGATTTAAATTGAGAGACGGACGTCTACATGATTGATTTATGCCCATTCCTTAATCATTGCCAAAAGCTAATCACAAATGCTAAAGCAATGTGCATGACTCGAATATCATTCAAATTTTTATGCTGGTTAAAAATTGCCTTGACAGTTATTTACCCTAAGGTTATTTAAAATATTAGCGCGTTTGTTAATGTTTTATTCTTGATATTATTTGGGTATTTTAAGTGTCTGTCATCATTGTTGAGTTAACAGAATATCGTTCTCGAATCTCTGCCCTGCTTTGACGTTTTATTGGTTTACAAATATACACAGACGTTTCAAGTGTTGGAGTTTGTTTTGGAACTCTTCTAGAGTTCGAATATAATTTCTTATATAGTTATTTTAAGGGTTGCTTATCATCAGTTTAACGGGAAATGTGATGTACTTCTGCACAAATTTCTGAGTTTGTGTGTGTTAGAAAGTCTTGTTCTTTTCTGTCTGCGCTGGGAGATATGCAAATATTTGCCAGAGTTTGTGAAACGAAACCGTGCCAGGTGTTTTCAGAGCAGGCGCTTGTTTTATGATAAGGTATATTGAGAGGTTATCAGCAAAAAACACTTTCTCAGAGAACAGCTATGTAAATATAAGGCCCAATGTTGGACAAGCAGCAAAAAAAATACCAACAGGGAATTTTTCGCTTTGAGGACATATTAAAGTTTGCCTTAAGTTTCTATAAATCTGGTTGAGCTGTGTAACATGGACAAGACATGGACAATTCTTACCATTAAATGTAAATGTATTGGCATAATTAGTGGTGTTTTTGCATTCCATAATGGATAAAATTATATATTTAAAGTTATGAAGCCTAACCAAACCATCATGATTCAAAACCAGACTAAATGTATGTCTGTGTTACTGAAATTGTATTTAAAATTATTAAAATAATTTGGTTTTATATCATCCCTTCTGACTATAATCCAGTCTAACACACTTTTGGTGTCTGTTGCACTTCTAAAACTTAGAAATAATCTTATCCAAATTGTGTAATATGAAGTGAAACACAAAGTGAAATCTTGTAAGAAGGAAGAAATGAAACTTATATTTACAGAAGCTTTCAATCGGGTGAAAGGTCAAAAGTTGTGTTTGTGGAAGAGTTTGGATGTTTTCTTTGTATATTGTGTGAAGTAATTCAGTGGTATTGACCCTCAGTCTTGCTTTGTTATGAAGGATTTGTGTGTTTACGCACGCGTCCCATTGCCTTTGTCTGTAGCATTTACCCTCCAAGAGATCTACTGACTGTGTGATTTCGAAAATAATTCGAAAATTATTTTGTTGAATAATTTATCTGGTTAACGAGGGTGTATGACTGAATTAACCTGGACAATTTAAGTGTTTCCTTTCAACTCTGAAAGTCCTTTTGAATTATCTGAAAGTCCTTTTAATCATTGGGATTTTATTTCATAAACTGCTTCCTTTAAATAAGAAAAGACCTGAAAGTCATTCTGTAATTCGCTCCCTTCTAACTTAACTAAAGCATTTTAGAGATTTGTGAAGATCTGACGATGACCGCTTCTGCTGCAAACAAAAATTCGAACCGGTTTTAGGCTCAAATAGGGGTGTGCCATGCCATATTGTCCACTATAATACTGGTATAAATATTTACATGACAAAAAGTGGCTTACTGTGAGAATTTGCATAGCAACGCAATACTATTTGAAGTATTTAATTCCAAAGGAGCAAATATGTCTTATGTAATGGTATTGTGTGTGAGTGAACGATTGTGAGTGTGTGTGTGTGTGTGTGTGTGTGTGAGTGAATGGTTCTGTGTTTATTTTAATATATTGTTGTGCCTATAATACATTTTTTTTAAATATTATAATGTAATTTTAATGTTAAATAAAGTGGTAAATCAGCAAAATCCAACCATTTTAATAGTTTGTCACCTACTTGTTCCGATCACTATCTAGTCTTGCATGTGACTTGTTTTTTTTTTTTTTTTCAATTGCTTTGCAAGCTGATTTTCCTTTTGTTTTGCTTCCATATGCTGACATAGCTGTTGGTGTTTTTGCCCTCAGTGCTTCTAAGCTGATTTAATAACCAAAGGTCTTTTAAACATTGAGTCATAGACTTAAAATCAATCCTTGTTTCTTTCCTCCGCATTAGATTGCTTCTCGACACGAGGTACTGCTGGAACTTTAAAGACTGATAGAAACCTCTTGACTTTGAAAGGAGAGATTAAAGCTAAAGCTAATGTTTTACGTTATCTAAGATCCCATTATCTATCCTATTTTCTTTTTATTTATCAACAGAAACTGATTAAAATAAGCAGAGAATTTTGTAATTTGGCATGTGGCCTGCTAGTTGTGTGAAATGAAGACGCGCAACATTATTTCAAGTTCATAATTTCACTCGGCTTGAAAATAGTATAGAGTAATATAGATTTCTCTCTTTTGTATTTTGTGTATTTTCCAATAGGAGTGCAAAGAATTTTCAATCAAACTGTTTCTGAGATTTTCAGGAGTTTAGAAGGAAACTTTTTAACCAACCCCCAAAATTATGTGCATTTATTATTCAAGATCCTACGCCTAATTTGTGTGAGAAGATGGAGACAATCTGATAGAAATGGCGGCAAGAGTGAAACAAAAATTTGCGATGCCATGGTACAATGGCTAGAGTAAAGCAACGTCCTAGTAGAACAGGAAAAACCGAATTGATCATAATTTGTAAAGTAAAGCCTACTACCAAATTAACAGGCTTACATGTGATTTATCAAACTACTCTTTATTTTCCAGGACATTGGGAAGCATCTGCACATTTGACCTTGGACCACAAAGCCTTGTGGAACGTTGCCAATCTTCTGTTTCCAGCACGTAGGAGCTCTTCGATGTCTCTGAGACAGAATGACGGCTCTCAGGACAGTCAAGTGTTGTTCCACGCCTGCTGAAGCAGTCGCCTCATTCTCCCACAACTAGAATGAAGGAAGTGAGACTTTGGACTGTGGATGATGTCTCTGATTGGCTGACTGAGGAGGGGATGCAGGAATACACAGAGGCATTGCAGGAAGTAGACGGTCCCGCCCTCTTAAAACTCTCCGAGGATGATTTCAAAACTCCGCCCTTGTCTCTGGTGACCGGGGATGGTGGTGTGCAACTTTTGGATCGGATCGAGACTTTGCACTTCACTGGCCACATGAAGGCGCACAAAAACAATCACCAAGCCAACGGGCACATCAGCATGGCTCTCGCCAATGGAAGCGTCCGCAACGGGAAGGTGCTCAACGGCGGCCATAAGAACGGCCTACACTCCGAGCCGGTGCGCATTTTGATTCCCCAACCGTCCGATCAGGAGCGCACGCCGTTTCCCACGGAGTGGTTCAAAACGGGCGTGGCCTTCCTGTACGCTCTGTGCTGCTTTGTCACAACAACTGTCGTGATCTCGGTGGTGCACGAGCGAGTCCCGCCCAAGGAAGAGTCCCCGCCCCTTCCGGATAAGTTCTTTGATCTGTTTGATCGCGTGGAGTGGGCGTTCTCCATCTGTGAGATCAATGGCATGCTGCTGGTGGGCCTGTGGATTGCGCAGTGGTGTCTGCTGAAACACAGGTCCGTTTCCTCCATCTCCTCCAACTCTTGCTGAGCGCAGTCGTTTTTAAACAAGCTTGTGAAACATATTTCCATGACCTCGTCTATAAAGTAGCTGAATTGTAACTTAATCTCTGCAAATTGCTGTGTTTAGCATTTTAAATCACCTATCTTCTATCGTTTTCTTATCTTTCTCTGTTGCAGGTCCATAATCGGCCGGCGGTTCTTTTTTATTGTGGGCACTCTGTACTTGTACAGATGCGTGACCATGTATGTTACGACACTGCCTGTGCCAGGCTTGCACTTCAAGTGCTCTCCTAAGGTAAATGCTCAAAAGATATGATAATTTCCTTCAAACGTGTGACACATACACACACACACACACACACACACAAACGTCCCCACTCTCGGTTTCTTTAGAAGTTCCCTGCTCTTGTAGGAAATGATCTGGAGTTACTAAGCGCAGTCAACACAAACAGAGTGAATCATTCTCTGAAGTGACTCGTCACTCTCGACTCATTTGTTCTTGAACGACTCATCACTACAGCAATAGCTTGAAGAAATGGTGTGATCTTTTTCAAATGAAAATTGAAAGCATTATTATTATTATTATCATTATTCATCACCGCACAAATCCAAGAATCTCGAGATGTATCCGGTTGTATGTTTGCCATATTTCTAGTAGCTCAGTCTGTAGAGAGGATCACGAATCATGGGTTCGATTCCCAGGGAAAGCAGGAAATTGTTGAATTATAAAAATTGTAATGAAATGTAAGTCGCTTTGGATAAAAGCGTCTGCTAAATAACTGTAAAGTAAAAGCTTGTCCCCAGATGGGAAAGGGGATCATTATGAACAAAATAACACTGTCCCAATGTGTCCTAAATAACTGGAGTCGACAGTATACAAAAATTCTATAAAAACACATTTTAAAAAGATAATCAGGATGTAACTTATACATGTAATCAAATGTATTGTAAAAAAAAATGTAACTACTCCTTAATGTTAAATAACTCAATACAATGACAATAGCAGTTGGATAGAAAACCCAAGTTTGCTTAATGCTCTAACATAAATCCTTCTACATTTTTCAGCTTTAGAAAACACACATAACTCCATAAATGAAGGATCAAACTGTCCAAGTGACTAAAGAAAAATAAAGCATAAAACTGTGGAAGTGCTGCCGCGGCTACTGTAGTCGAAAGGAACTTTTTGGTATTTTAAGATCTTGCGGGCAACGTAAAATGACATGGTAGGCCACATCTGGCCCCCGGGCCTTGAGTTTTACACATGTGATTTAAAGCATTTGTCTATAAAAGGAATGTTTTTTTTTATTATTATTCCTCACTCTGGTGCTGGCGAAAGACTTTAGTTAAATGTAATTTGACTGCGATAGTTCAAAATATGCTCTCCATTAGCTTTCAATGTAAAATCACGCCACATTAAAGTAAAAAAATCAGACAAAAGACATCATGTGCAGAGCCACAAGGGAAGTTAAAGGAGCGCCGATCACTGGAGTTAGTTACCATATTTTGAGGATATTCGTTGTATTGGTATAATCTAAAGACATGAAAAGTGCTTAAAAGGTATTCATCCGTTCTTGTGTTGGTGTGTTTCAGCTTTTTGGTCACTGGGAGGCGCAGTCCCGTCGGGTGATGAAAATGATAGCCGGTGGTGGGCTGTCAATCACAGGCGCTCACTCCATGTGTGGTGATTACTTGTACAGCGGACACACAGTGATGCTGACACTCACGTACCTCTTTATTAAAGAGTGTAAGTACTAACCAGCCATCAGACTCTCAAAGATCCCAGTGTGTTACATTTAGAAATGGCCGTCTACTGCCATCTAGTGTACAAACAGTACATTTCAAAAGTTTTTGTTTGCAGATTCTCCACGGAGGTTCATTTGGTATCACTGGATCTGCTTGTTTTTGAGTGCGGTCGGCATCTTCTGCATTTTGTTGGCTCATGACCATTACACAATCGACGTGGTGGTGGCCTACTTCATGACCACACGTCTCTTCTGGTGGTACCACACAATGGCCAACCAGCAGGTGAGTGCAGATTCGGCCTAAAAACATTCAGAACCATTGCAGGCATCTTACTTCTCTGTTGTCTTTCTTCAGGCTCTCAAGGAGATTTCTGCGGGCAACTTGTTCTCGCGAGTGTGGTGGTTCGCTCCATTCAGGTACTTTGAGAGTAACGTACGCGGCATTGTGCCTCGTAACTACCAGCTGCCGTTCATGTTGCGAACATTTACGAGTACGCGGGTGAAGTACGCCAAGCTGGACTCCCGTGAGTCGTGACTGGTGGTCTTTGAGGAGCCCATACAATCTTCTCTTCAACCCCTACAGAGCTGGTTGAGCACTGTGATGCCGACACGCCGCTTGGAAGCATCTGAAGCATTCATGTAACTAGACACCATGGTTTTGTAGATTTTGAAGAATGTCAAATAACTGGATTTGCATTGCTGCTGTTTAAAGTGGTTCAGTCTGAACTTTTAAAACCAGACTGTCATCTCGAAGACATCAGGTTTCCTGCTGTAGATTCACTTGGTCCAGCAAGTCAATTTTGGGGTTCCTTTGCCTGCCAAAACGGTATTAAAAATATGATTCTAGAAGCTGATTTTCTTTTTAAGACGCCTCATTTTGTAATAGTTATGGTAATTCTAGTGGAAGATTTTCTAAATATTTCACAGTTTTATTTTCCAAAAAGTGATGTCCGAATAGAAGGAATATCTTTTTTAGATTTGTACCTTCCCGAGACCTGGAGCGCACATGGCTCCAGGGTTTTCTAGTGCCTTTATAACACACACTCAATTTCTCCATAAAAGTGTCATGTAAACATGCAGAGTTTAGATGTACATGCTTTACAGATGTTTGTATGTGTAAATATATTTACATCAACTTTGTGTTTTGATTGGATGTCAATGTTCTGTTTAGCATGTGAGCATGCGAGGCGATACGTGTGTTTTTGAAGAGGGAGTTCAGTTTTGTCTGTTATGACATTGAATCAAATCAAACTCCAAGCACACAAACATTTCATATCTCGCTAGTATTGTTAATTAAATAGTTGTGTTTAATCCTTGTAACTGGAAATTGTTGGACTTATCAGGTTCATGTTTTGTTCAGGGAAGAAACGAGAGAGCAACAGGAAGCAATAGAGGAAGATGGGGAGGGAGAATTTGTATTAAAGTGTTTATGTCAGACTGTAATGAAATTGTTTCGTTAGCTATATTAAAGACTTAAATATTTGTACGTTATCTCATACAAAATGAATGTTCCAAACGTATGATTTGAGTATCCATAGAAGTAAAACAGTTTACAACAATTTATACAATTATAATAATACTCATCGATACTACTTTTGTATTAGAAATAAACCCAACTATTATAGTCTTAGTGATGCCAAGTTTGCAGAAAATCTTTGACTAAAAGTGATTTGTAGTACAAGACAGAATGTGTTTGAAAGCGTATTTATTTAACGTAAAGCGTATCTGCCCAAAATGTGCTTCTGCTAACCAAAGGGACAAAACGATCTTGCTAACAGACCTGAGACGTGTAAACGTTTAGGAGCAATAACCAAATAGAATCTGATGATGCGCTCTGGTATTAGAGATCGGTGAATTGATTGATTGATGAGATTGGCATTAAAATGCCCACAAAATATCTTCTCAAAGTCTCTGAATTGTGAATGTGCAATCGTTATGGGAGTTGTGGATGGAGAAGCTGGAACTTAAATCGGAAGCACTTTAAAGTAACAGCCAGGCACGTATACTGTACTTACAGTCCACATACGAAAAAAAAACCTGCAGGTGTATTAAAACATTTCCTTCCATGAAATTTATGAACGGACTAGATTTGACTTTTTTTTTTTTTTTACATGATGCAGACCTCTGAATGTTTTGCCAATGCACAGCCAAAATGCACCGTGTAATAAGGATTGGTTTCCGTATGCCACAAAGGTTCATTTAGGGGTTTATTTATGCCAGATGATTGAATGGAACAATGTCCTTGTATTAATGTTAATAAATGTTTTGTTTCCAGTTGTTTAGCATTTTCACATTGCTTTTGTTTGTCTTCTAAAGTGCGCCAGGTATTTGTGCTAAACAATCTCATTTTTAGAACAAGTTGGGCAGATATTGAATAAACATTTTTAATATTCCATCTTCTCCTGACTCATATTTCTGTGCTTTCTTTATTCAGCCTCCAGATACAACATCAATGCCAAAGAAAACCTTTTATTTTTCTTGGTCACAAAGTATTTTCTTTTTCTAGCCACTGTGACCTTTCAGCTTGCTCCCTGCACCATTAACGTATTCTCATACTGTTTATTTCGTAGAGCAGCTTCGAGTCGGTTTGCGCTTGCGGAAAGTTTTTCATAACCAACGTGAGCATGCCAGATGTATTTTATGTTTTCCTATTATTGCAATGCATCGTTTGCTCATAAGATTGTTCTTACCACACTGTAAATGTAAAGGGTTTTCCTGTAGTTAGTTCACTACACACTCACACAATTAAAGTGCATGGTTCTCCTATAAACACCGCCTGAAGAATTCTACTGTTTGCATATCCAGAATGATGGGGGGGGGGGTTCTGCATAAATATTTACTTTACTTAACATTAACCAGACAATGAGCTTGTCAACACTTTAGCTAGTTGTCCAAAGTCAGCTTTAAAATATACATGGAGCATATATTTCTTTATAAGGCTTTTTGTATTCTATCTGATTTCTTGGTTTATCAACAACCTTGGCTTGACCACATGAGAACTAACATTGGACTGTATGAACACTTTGTTTTTACGAAACCTACGATTTGGAAGAAAGAGTGTAGTGAATTAGCTATTAGCGATCCATCAAGAGAACCATATAATGATCACACATCCGCTAGAGTCGAACACGATTTGTTCGGGTAAAACACACTGAATCACTTTACTAGAGTGCTCAATCATAAATAATTAATATTACAGTTTAGTTAATTTTTACCTTATTTTGTGTATGTTAAAAATGCCACAGCCAATAGGGAACGTACCGTCAATTGTTTAATTTGTTAGGGCGTCATTATTTAGATTATTTTAGTTATGTTTAATGTTTTTACACAAAATGTATTTCTGGAATCCAGAACATGGAATTATTCAAGGATAAACCACAGGGTCAAATTCTGACCTGAGTCTGACACGCAAACCCCAAAATATCAACTCACGGGTCCGCAGCTGTCGATCTCACGTCGCCTTTTTTGTACCATGCGTTTACTGTTTCAGCTATTAAACGTCTTGGCTTGAAGCAGACCAAAGGTTTTTAGTCTACTATGTGGGTACTCACTGCCGAGGGCGGGTGTTGTCCATACAACTGCCATGACGAGAAGATTTGCCTCAGACTTTTCCGCGTCTTGACTGACTGACTGACTGACTGACAGAGATGTCCGTGGCGCCAAACCGAAAGGGAGGATGCGCGAGCGCGTTTTGGCGCGTATTTCCTCACGTTTCTCTCTTTTTCTCGCTCGTTTTATACGCGCTTTTAGGAGCTAAACTCTTCCAATTGCTGGAGCAGAAGCCTTATAACGAGTCTCACAGGATCGATACAGTGGCGCAAGAAATCGTGGAAGCGGTGCAGAACCACACAGGTTAACACTTCCGTTTTTTTTATTCCAATATAAAAATATTGGTATTCAGAAAAGGACACGGTCAACTTTATTTCCCGTCTTCTTTAGGGATCTCAACGCAGCATGAGTTACTGAACAAAGTTGGGGAGCTATTGAAAATGTTTAAAAATGAAAAAGACGAGTATCAAAACTGGAGATTCTCTCGTTCTCTTTTCTTCTGCTGTACGGTCTTCACTACTGTAGGTGAGAAGCTCTGTTTTTCCTTAAAAGTCTCAAGTTAAACATTTTTTTTAATTCAAAACTGAATTTTAAGGCATTGCAGGTGCATTACCAGTACATTGTTGTTGTGCCATGCATCACCAGGCTTGCTTTACACATGAGAGGTTTTGACCTTTGGTCATAGTCTCATCACACATACAACTGTTGCCCACAGTAACCACAGAAAATAAATGTTTTTGTGTTGTTTGTACAGTGTGATTAATACAGATACATGAAATATCATGGTCCAGCAGGGAGTTAGACCAGGGAGTTAGACCTTCACAACTGAGTGTCCTTGGCCAAGACACTGACCACAGTTTGTGTTTGTGTTGGTAAATGTAGAGCACAATTTTGTCCATGTTTGCCATATTAACTCACTGACTAAATTTTACTACAGTTTCAGCAAATCTGGGCTTGAAAAAGGTGTATGTATGGCTGAAAGTAGTGATGAAATCTAAAACCATTCAATCATTTTGAGCATGTAGATAAACAGGTACAAAACCTGATTTCTGGTTGCTCAGCAGTAAGTGAATAGACATGTAGAAATTAAATTCTACAGCAAAACTTATCCAGCAACAAGAAACTACTTCCAATAAACCAGTAATGGATGAAGGCCACAAATCTGCAGAGAGGAAAGCACTAATCCAATCAGTCCAACCTCAGACCTTTAACAAAGCCTGTTAAGTGAAATGCATAGTACCATAAAGTTTTGATTTTTAAGCACATACATTTTTGAGCAGTCAGGGATCCTAAAGTAAACTAATAATCAAGCACTATAATATTAACAACAATTATTATATATTACACACACTGATTTTGAAACAGATGTATTATTGTACTGATGATACCCTTCATTTTAAATACAGTTATTCACATATTTAATTAAATATTAATGTCGTAAAAGTTAGAGTATATTAAAGATAAGAAGGTAAACATAATTTATCATTTTTTAAATTGTACAAAACTGTTTATATAATTTCTTGTTTATATTTAGGTGTGTGTGTGTGTGTGTGTGTGTATGTGTGTGCGCGCGTGTGTGTGCTAGTGCTCGTGAAAACATTTCAGTTGTCTCTTTTACTGAAACAATGTTCTTAGTTAGGTAATAGTAACAAACATGTCAAACCCTTTTTCCCTTGTTACTTTGTAATGTTTTCCATTTATTTGTTTGTTTGTTTATTTATTTATTTTTAAACAGGTTATGGCCACATGTATCCTGTGACCCAAGCAGGAAAGCTGGCGTGTATCTTATATGCAATGATTGGCATTCCTCTCATGTTGTTGGTCATCTCAGATGTGGGAGACGTCTTAGCGGTTCTTCTCTCTAAAGTCTACACTCGCCTCAGCCTGTTCTTCAGGCAATGCTCGATGAGTTGTTCAAGGAAACATGTCAAAGGATCTCCTTCCGACCAAATGCAAAATTCTACCACCGATGGCACCTACATTTTCAGCCAGGACATCATGGTGGACACTCAGCAAGTAATCAGGATCAAGTCTTCCTCCAGGCACGCGTCCATAAAGATCCAGAACAACCAGGAGACCTTTGATCAGATCATCGCTAAGGAGAACATCAAGTGTAGAAGTGGACTGACAAGATCACTCTCCTGTCCAGACCTCGACGCTGCGACATCCCAAAGCGACAGCTCCAGGTTGTTCACAGGCATCGGAGAGGAGATGGATCACTTTAACGTCCCCATCCTCATCATCCTACTGGTGATCTTCACGTACATGGTGATCTGCAGTCAAATTCTGAAACAGTGGGAGACACAGATGGGTCACTTTGATGCTTTGTATTTTACTTTCATCACTTTGACCACCATTGGTTTCGGTGACATTCTTCCCGAACATCCGAAATTCTTCATGGTTACGTTTTTGGTCATTATCATGGGAATGGCAATTATGGGTATGGCCTTTAAACTCAGCCAGTCACAGATTGTCAGCTTTTATCAAAGGTGTATAAAGTGTCTGACCATGGGTCGCGCTGGTCTGCACAGAGCTAAACATTAATGCAAACTTTGGTGTGATGCTGCCTGAAAGCGCACTAGAATGCATGTCACTTTAATGCTGAGGAACGTATATGCATGGTTGCAAAATCACTCATCACATTACACATGTTGTGGCAGTGAAAATGCAGGTTCCCGTCAGAGACTTTTGTCTATGATATAACTTTCGTTTTGTTTTCACATGTGACAAACGAGATGCTTTTGATTGGGCATCTATCATAGGACCCACAGGGCCAAGCGGTGAATAGGTCACGGGGCCATGTCGAGTCTACAGTGGCCATTGAGTTGTTATCAGTTGAGGTGTTGAAGTGGTCTGATGCGGTTGTCACCTACAGCCAGTGGATCTAATGGTCCAGCACAATTATTATGAGCACATTATTCATTATTTTTGTTTAGGAGCGTAGTGTATGTCAATAAATCACATGCCTGTATCATAAAATTGAATATTGTAAGATTTGTGGCCGTTGTGCCGTTTTGTGGATCAAAGACAGGCATTCCCTGGACATTGAGGCCTTTATTTTGCTGGTTGTGAGGGCAAATGAGTCAGGACCTGCTTAGGGGACCGTATGAGGATTTTATTTTATAATGTAGATTGGTTGCAGTTAAGCAATTGTATCGAATTAAGTGTTTGCAATTAAGATTTTTTAGGTTTTAAGGTTTTAAGTAGCTTTGGGATGTCTGTGACTGTGACTTGGGCGTCAAATTAAACAAAACCTAAATTTGTCTTGTGTTGTGACTAAATGTGTTGTGACTATAAAGCCACAGGTTCGAATCCCGGAATCGCGTCACTGGTTGGATGGATTTAATGCAGAGCATACATTTTTTATTATGGTTCCGACCAGACCGTTTATATAGTTTTTTTTTTCTTATAGATTAAAACCCAACAACCACTCTTTGCAAAGAATAATTGATTCTGTGTATTTCTTTAAGCAATTCCTAACCTAAAGTTGGTTTATAGCACAAAGAGAATCAAACTCTGAAATGTGAGTCAAAGTGTGTAATCCACTATATTTACACTATATACAGTAAACGTAAATGAATGAAAAAAAAAATAAATGTGTCATGCACAATATGTAACAAGGTCTTTCAAAAAAAAAAGTGGTGTTGTTTGAATAAATACACAGACAACCAAAATAAATTATATTTGAGCATTTTTGTATTGAATTTTAAGAAAATAAAAATGTAATAAAATTTGTAAAACAAATATGACAAGACAATATATATATATATATATATATATTCATACACAAAGTACAATCACTCACATAAAATATACAACACTCATTAACATCTCAACACGACTCAAATCACGATTTCAACAATGTGATGAAATGAACATAGAGCGACAAACGCATTACTGTTGCCACAAGATGGCGCTGTTGTAAAACGGGAATTAGAAGAGAATCTATAGCATCCGGTTGACAATCAGTTGTCAAGTCCAATCATTTGGAAAGTGTGTTTCTTTTCTATATTTATTTTTATAAAAAGCACATTTACACGAGATGCCATGTTCCAAACTCATTCGATAATCATTTTAATGTCAAGTCTAACACAATAATACTAACAAAGTGTTTACTCAGTATTAGTTTTTACCTCGATAATGGTACTAACATCGCTATAAAATGCGCAATAACGTAAAACACACACATACAACACAGATGCTTCTCTCGTTTTGCCTGTGACGAGACACAGCACATCCCATTTGAGTTTTCCGTGAACCGCGTGACGTCAAACGCCAGTCAAGTCACTAAAGCGCTCGCGCTCGCTGAGTCTTTTACAGGGGATCTGAACGGAAAGCTGAATGCAAATGTGCTCATAAGGTAAGAAAAATATTATTATGTTATTTCACAATAACTCTTGTGAAAGGGGGGGTGCCTTATGCATCTGACTTGTAATGCATGTGAACCGTTATTAACCGCGGTTCCTAAACCGGTTCACTATTTAAAAAAAAATACAGTAATTTAAGAAGGCTTGTCATTTTACTGCTCCTCTGTACTGTTGCAGGATTCTTCTCGTTTGCCCCATTCGCTTGGATTTTTTTTTTCTAAAAATGGGACTGTTTGATGCCCTGAGAGATTATAGTTTATTGACATGGCTGAGAGAAGAAAAACAGTCTCGGAGGCTGATTTTGCTGATCGTTTTTATCGCTTTGCTGTTGGACAACATGCTGTTAACGGTCGTCGGTAAGTGTCTCAAACACTTGTTACACAGCGACAAGCTTCCTGAAATATTGCTCAGTGAAATTGCTGTAAATCAGTATAGTTATTAAACATGCATGTTATATACTGTTTATAACTGATTTATAACTGATTAGCACAGTCACTAAATATCAGTACGTCAAGATGCATTATCCAATTACAAATCAATAAAATATTTTATACATATCACATACTTTTTTTCTTTTCTTTTATTATACTTGTTACAACCTTTTCATTTTGTTAAAACAGCTGTGCAGTTGACAAAAAACTTTTATATGTAATTGTAACCGTAGTCTTGGTTTGATATTTGCTATTTTGTTAGAGTAACATCAGACATAATAAAACTACGATTTGGGATCCTTTAAGTAATTTATTCGAATGGTTTTGTGTTTGTGTGTGTCTGCAAAATATTTGAAATAGTTTCGTAAAACACAACAATAGTATGTCTCGACATACTGTACAGCAGTCGAAAAATCGATAGACAAAATATTTATTCAAACATGACAAGCTTTTATCGTTGCTCCTGGTAATGAAAGACAATCTAATAGCACTCTAATTGAAAAGTGATAAATACACATTCAAAGCCTCAACTTTCTGTGTTGTGAAATCAAACTATGGATAACGTTGATGCTATTGTCTCTGTGTGCCATGGTAGTGCCTATTATACCCAGCTACCTGTACACAGTGGACAACGAGGCTTCCCAAGCAACCCAGAACCACTCCACATCCGCTGTATCTCCTCCCGGAACCTTCCAGAGCATCGTGTCCCTGTACGATAACTCGACACGCCTGACCGCCTTCATCCCGCAGATGAGCACGTCACCAGCCCCTCCTCTCGTGACCCCCCTTCAGAACCAGTCTGATTGCCCTAAGGGAGACGAGCAGCTTCTGGATGAGAATGTAAAAGTCGGCCTTTTGTTTGCCTCCAAAGCCACAGTACAGCTCATCACTAACCCCTTCATAGGGCCTTTGACCAACAGGTGAGTACAGACAAATGCCAACTAATTCAAACCGAACCACATTCCCTAAAGTGCTGGATTGCAAAGAATTGGATGCTGTGGGACAAATGAATATTTTCATATGTGGAGCTACGAGGACATATCCGAGCTTCTCATTTTTTTACCAGATTTTTTTTTAATGTAAAACCACGTTTTTATTTGTTCTTCCAAGTGAAACATAGAGTTCAAATGTTGTCTTGTGTGAGTGGGTATTTCTCACAGCAGAGACGTCGGCTCAATAGTGGCGCTTAAGTGAGTGTAAATGGAGTGTAAGAAAGATGAATATTGCTGTGCAGAGTTCAGACATCTGTTCAGAAATCGTGTTGGATCACTCATGCATGCAGAGGCCTTTTATTATGCATTGGCACACGCTTTGCACGGACAAATTCATGCCTTTGTTTTTAGCTTTATATTTACAAACGCAAACTGCATCATAAACACCGTCATACTGTTTACTGTTTGTCTGATAAACAACACAACAGTTTTTGGTTGTCTACTGGTGTATAACAGCATTATTATAAAAGCGTCAACACTGTGTAGTGTTTTTGAGGAGTAACCGACTCTGTGTAGAGATCAACTCTGAGTAGTATTTTTCAGAGTAGAGATTAACTTTGTGTAGGGATCAACTCTGAGTAATGTTTTTTTTTGAGGAATAACCAACTCTGCGTAGAGATCTACTCTGAGTAGTATTTTTCAGAGTAGAGATAAACTTTGTGTATTGTTCTTCTGTGTAGAGTTCAAGTATGTGTTGTGTTCTTCTGTGTAAGGATCATCTCTGAGTAGTGTTTTTAAGTGCAGAGATTAACTCTGCCGTGTTCTTCTGTGTAGGGATCAACTATGTAGTGTTCTTCTGCGCAAGGATCACATCTTAGTAGTGTTTTTCAGTGTAGAGATAAAATTTGTGTAGTGTTCTTCTATGTAGAGATCATGTATGTGTGGTGTTCTATTGTAGGGATCAAATCTGAGTAGTGTTCCTCTCTGTAGGGATCAACTCTGTGTAGTGTTCCTCTGTTTAGGGATCACCTCTGAGTAGTGTTGTTTTCAGTGTAGAGAGTAACTCTGTAGTGTTCTTCTGTGTAGAGATCCACTTTGTGTAGTGTTCTTCTGTGTAGAGATCAAGTGTGTGTGGTGTTCTTCTTCTGTGTAGGGATCAACTCTGAGTAGTGTTGTTTTCAGTGTAGAGAGTAACTCTGTAGTGTTCTTCTGTGTAGAGATCCACTTTGTGTAGTGTTCTTCTGTGTAGAGATCAAGTGTGTGTGGTGTTCTTCTGTGTAGATATCCACGTTGTGTAGTGTTCTTCTGTGTAGGGATCACCTCTGTGTAGTGTTCTTGTGTGTAGAGTTCAACAGTTTAGAGTTTTTCAGTATAGAGATAAACTGTGTAGTGTTTGTCTGTGAAAAGATAAACTCTATATAGTGTTTTTCAGTGTACAGGTCAACTTTGTGTAGTGTTCTTTTGTGTAGAGATCAACTTTTGTGGGCACAGTTCTGTTTAATCGGGGAAGGCAGTTAATAAGGCCAAAATGGTCCAGTCCCGATCAGATAACCAGAGTGGTCTATCCTCATCTACTCGTCTAATTCTGTGATTCATGAAATTCTGAAAAATGTCATCAAAAATGTTCCTTACAATTTGAATCATTTCATTTTCAGAATCGGATATCAGATTCCCATGTTTGTAGGATTCTGTATCATGTTCGCTTCCACTATCAGTAAGTAGATCATTCTTCTGAAAGGTCTTGATCATTGCTCTGAGTAAGTGACGGAATCATGTCTGAAATGTTCTTTTTCTTTCCTCTTCTGTAAAGTGTTTGCGTTCTCCTCCAGCTACACCTTGCTGTTTTTGGCAAGATCTCTGCAGGGTGTCGGTTCCTCCTGTTCTTCTGTAGCAGGTAGCAAACTCATGCATGAAAGCCTGCAGGACACTTTGAAAGGCTGCTCTGCATATGAAATCATTATTTACTGCGCAATTTGTAATCCTGAGTGCACTGAGACACATTTGACTTTGATCCTGCATGCACACAGCCGCTGTTAATGTTGGTGACCTGTGTAAAATCAGCCTGCTTTTATTCCATGATCAAATCTAACGTTTTCTTGTAACTCCGGATCAGTACTGTCTTTGTTTTATAGATTGAATTTCCTCATCTGCTATTGTTATCTGAAAACACAGTTCTTATCCTTTCATTTTATTCGGCATCAAAGCTACTGATAATTTGTCTCGTGGGAAAAAAAGTCACTTTATTTGATCAAATATTCTCATAATATTGTATTTTTTTGTATGTTCAAAGAAGGCATATATTCATTATACATACAGTATTTCATTCATATATTCACATACACTTTAACTTTGACTCTGATCTTTGACCTTTGACATCCACAAGTGATTATTTCATTGTCAATAAATAGGGATGGGGATGCTGGCAAGTGTGTACACAGACGATGAGGAAAGAGGGAATGCTATAGGAATTGCCCTGGGAGGACTAGCCCTGGGAGTTTTGGGTGAGTTATTTTTTTATTTTTTTATTATGGAAGCAGTGGGAAAGACTTTGGTCTGATCTTTGTCCAAACGTGCCTTCCAAAGTGTCATGCTGTGGCCACTCCGGCCGAGTGGATTGTCTCTTTTTTAAACTCTGTGAGATAAATGTATTTCCTAGCATTTAGAAATTTGGCATAATGTTAAATTGGAATAAAGGCCTTCTGATATGATAATTTATACACTTGTCAAAAACATCCCAGTGAAAAAACAGTAAACTACTGGTAGCTGTGGTTTCCAGCAGTGTGCTGTAATTGTGTTTTCTTACAGATATTTTTTCTATATTTAAAGCATATTAATATATTTTTTTTATTTCTTTACAGCACAATACATATTCAATTTAACAAATCTTCCAATGAAGCTCTGTAAAACTGAAGTTTACTGTAAAATATCCATGCCAGTTTACAGAATTTATTACAGAATACACTTTTAAATAGGGCTAAATTTGTGTTTGTGTGTGTGTGTGTGTGTGTGTGTGTGTGTGTGTGTGTGTGTGTGTGTGTGTGTGTGTGTGTGTGTGTGTGCGTGTGTGTTTGTGTGTGCACAGTTGGTCCTCCATTTGGCAGTGTAATGTACGAGTTTGTTGGTAAAACGGCTCCTTTCGTCATATTAGCAATACTTGCTGTGCTTGATGGAGGTGAGTAAACTCACTTTAATGTTCAGTTTATTACTTCTGGGAAGAACAAACTCAAACTCTTTGCTGTTTTATTTGCTGTGCAGCTCTTCAACTTTGCGTGCTGCAGCCTTCAAAGGTTGAACCGGAGGTGAGATCAGCATCTTCACTCGACATACTTGGCAATGCAATGTACTGCTCGAGGTGAAATGGGATTAGTTTAGAATAGAGATGTCTAAACTAGTTCACCTTCACTAGTTGGTTGAGAAATTGAGAAAACAACTATGGATTTGAATTTTTTACAATGTGATCTTTTTTTTTTTTTTTGGTAGACCAGACTCAGTCATGTGTTTATGTGTTTATTGTTTGAACAAGTTTTACTTTTCAGGCAGTTTGAGCAGAAGTTATAGATGTTTTAACAGCGACGGCAGTTGGTTTAAGGGTAATGTTAATTAGTTTGATGTGACCGATCTACTGGTCAAATTTAACTTAGTAAAAAACATAAAGGAGATTTTTTTTAAAGGACAAACCATGCTTTTTACATGGTGGTGTTACATTGCTGAAGAGAGAAAGGAGACAGAGGGGTGAAAGAAGGAGAGAGAATGAGATAGAGATAACGACAGAGTAAGAGCAAGAAAGAGACAAACAGGAGGACAAAGAGCAATAGAGAAGTGAGAAAAAGAAAAATAAAGAAAAAAAAGAGAGAAAAAAGAGTGAGAGAGAAGCAGATAGAGGAAAAGTGAAGGAGGGAAAAAGAGAGGGGATATCAAAAGAAAGGAAAGAAGGAAGGGTTAGAGAAAGATAAAGAGAGAGAAATATAGGAAGAGTGAGGAAGAAAAAGAGAGGGGAGGACAAACAGCATTGGAGAGAGAGAGAGGGCATGAGAAAGAAAGATAGAGCAGGAAGAAAAAAGTATTGGGGTAGAATTGGTAGAAGAACAGTATAGGAGAAAATAAAGAGAGAGAAAGAGAAAAAGAGGAAGAAAGACAGAGAGAGAAAAAAGAGCAACAGAAGAGAGAGAGAGAGAGATAGAGAAAGATGGAGAGAGAAAGAGAAGCAGTTGGAGGAGTGTCTGGCGTGTGAGGTCAGTATTGCTCCACCTTTAAAAGGCAATTTGATAAAAGGATGAAGTCGATTAGTTTCAAATTCATAAACAGCTGATTGTTCTGTCGTCTGACATCAATAATCAGTGCGATCAATAAAAGCAGTTACATCAGATAGATACGCACAGAGCGAGCGCCATGCGAGAGCCCCTCACCAGAAGACCCTCGAGTAGTGTCAATAGACAACAGCGTTATGGAGACCAAAAACAGCCAGAGAGAAAACTCTCATTTTGGTGTTTATCAGTAAGACCCTTCCAGGAAGTGACGCACCTTCTGCGGAAAAGCTTGTTTCTACATCGGATTTTCATCGGACTTTTGATATCAGGCTGTTTTATATTTTACCTGCGCACTACAACGCACTCTTTTAATATCGTTTATTCGTTTAGACTATTATTCTTTTTTACGTAATCACACACACACACACACACACACACACACACACACACACACACACACGCGCGCGCGCGCACACACACACACACACACACACACACAATAGATACAACATACATGTAGATAATTATTCTCTTTATCATTTAAGCTTATTTAACAAACGTAACATTATTATTTTGGGCATTTATATTTTGTTGTTGCCATAGAAACCAATAAACATTACATATCTAAATACCATGTATATTAAATGTATTAAACGCCCATAAAAATTATTAAAACAATTTTTCTTTGGTCATTAATACATATAATAAGGGCTTGTTTCATATTTGAATTTGCATTTCATGGGTTCTGTTTCTTTTGTCTGATGGACTTATATATGATTTCTTTTGACTTTAAACTCAAAACGACCGTATTGTTTGCATTCCAGAGTCAGAAAGGAACTTCACTCCTGACCCTGATGCGAGATCCGTACATCCTCATCGCCGCAGGTCAGACAAACTTGTGTGTGTGTGTGTGTGTGTGTGTGTGTGTTTTCTACGGATGTGGATGTAATTTTAATACAGGTGATGGGAGGAAGAAGTCCTCGGTTTAGTCAATTATGCACTGACTGTCTGCTTTACACGTGCCTTCTAAAGAGGTTTGTGCTCGTGATAGAAAGATAAGAAAGTGTCAAGTGTGTTTTTGTATGGGGAAAGAGAAAGGAAGTGAAGTGGTGAAGGAACACATCTGTTTTGGTCTCCAATCTTCTCTTCTTCTCCAATTACCGCGGCCTGAGAGCCGGAGCCAAAGACGCTGCTGATTACAGCCAGAAAGAAATAGAATCGAAGGAGGACAGTGTATTGTTTACACAATGAATTCTCTCTCCGTTCCTCTTTTTCTCTTTCAGGTTCCATTTGCTTTGCTAACATGGCTATTGCTATGCTGGAGCCAGCGCTTCCCATCTGGATGATGGAGACCATGTGTCCCAGGAAATGGCAGCTAGGTTGGAAAACGTTCCGCTTGAAAAATATATTTTTAGAGGATGTACTTTATTTGTACTAATTTATTGTTTTTTACTGAAAAGTATTACTTAATCTAATATGTGTATATTAAGCGTCTACAATACTTACCATTGTTACTATTTGATAGAGTAGAAAAAAAACAAGATACTGTACATATATATACTTAAGATACATACGTTTGGGCATGTACATAAATATGCATATACATATACTGTATATGCACACAATGATGTGATCATTGTCAATTTGCAATATATTTTCTTCTCTGAGGTCGAGTTGCTCTTTATTCAAGATAAAACACACAAAAAAAGTCAATTTTGGACTTACACATAAGTGTTACATCAATTGAAAGTTTGAAGTACCTATTTTGTTTAGGTTGCACTCTTAATAAAAAGTAGGACATTGTGTTTTTGTTAAATAAATAATAATAATAATAATAATAATGATAATAATAACAATGATAATATTACTAAACTAGAAGCACATTTTGTCAGCTGATAACAAATTAACTTAACAAACATGTCTACATAAAGCTTAGAATGTCTGTTTTTACAAGTGTTAAAATACAAGTGTTAAATACAAGTGTAAGTAAATACAGTATTGTCTGTTTATCTAGTCACTATGAATCCAAAGCAGCGGCTTGTTGAAACAGAGATTTGATCCGACCGAGAATTCTGACAAGCAAGTTATTTGCAGTTGAAACTGTATCTGTAAAAAAGGTGGAGTCTCAGTTTTAACAAGAACATTCAAAACACCAAGGACCTGACAGAGATCGATGTCTGTCCTTAAACACTTTGCCCTAAATAGCATCAGCTGAAAGCAATCACTGCTGAGCTAATGAGCCACACCTGGGTGACACCAGCACGACTCTCTGGGTCTATTCATTGCAGGTCCCCAAACCTAAAGTGAAAAAAAACTGCAACTGTGATTAACAGCGTTAAAAATAATTGAAGCGATTAAGCATTTAAAATCAATCGCATGCGTCAACACGTTAACTTTGACAGCCCTAATATATATATATATATATATATATATATATATATATATATATATATATATATATATATATAAAGTTCCATCACACACATTTTTCTGTAAAGACAAATGTCTCGCACCTTTTAATGCCATTTTAAATCTGAGTGTGTGTGCGTGTGTGTGTGTGTGACGGGGAAAGGGAGGCTCAGGCAGGATATTGAGGTGTCATTGGCGGCTATAGGAAAAGCACGCAAGCTAATGAAAGAGAGCGAGAGAATGAGAGAAGCAGCTTCATAACAGCGTCTGTGAAACAAACAGCAGCTTTGAGATGGAACTGATACGGTGTCTTCTTATCTCTCCCTCTCTTTCTCTCTCTCTCTCTCCTTTTAGGGGTTGCATTCGTGCCAGCCAGTGTCTCATATCTTATAGGGACCAACATCTTTGGCATTCTGGCTCACAAAATGGGGAGGTAGGAGAGGGAAATTAATGTTTTCTTTCCTCCTACTTTCTTATCTGCTGCTGCTTATCGACTTCCTCTGCTTTGGAATAGCGCTAAATGAGTTTTTGTCAGCGGGTTTTGTGTTAGTTGCGCTTTAAAAATCAGTCTCAGCGTGGCGTGGATGTAAACGATGTGTTTTCTCACACAGAAACACATTTTACTCTTCTACTGTCACCAAAACGAGTGTGACATAAATGAACATCACTGGGCGAATCCAAAAGCATTGACTGTTATTTACTGCGGTGTAAAATACTTGAGTAAATCGACTTACTTACTATCATAGTATAGTAGTTTATTTGTCATTACAGCATTGGAGTACAACATTGTAACGAAATGTAAATGAGAGCCGCTGCTCATTCGCGCGCCGCCAATGTCTCTTTGAGAAAAATCTTCATAAATCATCATAAATATGAGCGACTTTTACTCTCTCTACATTTTTGATTGAGTATCTGTACTCTTTACTTCACTACATTTGAGTGGACATTTACTGTTACTCACTACTTTGTGATTGTGCGCGACAAGTCGGCATCTTTTTCTACCGCGGTTAATTTACTTGGTGGATGAGGCAATAATCACCATCTGCAGGATGCTGAAGGTACTGGATGCTGTTTGAGAGCTAAATCACGTGAACTTTTTTGAACTTTTTACTGAGACTGACTTTTTGTTCTTTTTTATCTATTTTGTTCTGCCATTTTGAAATATTGATGTGTTATATTTAATTTCTTACTAAATAAAGCCTCATAAAGTTTTTTTTGTTTTTTTTTAGCCTCAAATACTTGTTCTTTTAAAATTGGACACTTTACAACTTTTACTCAAGTCTTCTTGGAACTGGTGATTTGAAACTTGTAATATAGTATTTTTAAGGTAAAGTATCTGTACTTTTACTCAAGTATGGTTTTAAGGTACTCCTTACACCTCTGGTTATGTTATTGCACCAGTTCAAATCAGTTTCCATGTCACATGTAAGATTAACTTCAAAATGTCTTGAGGCGTGTCTAAAAAAAGCAAAGAAACGTGTGTTAGAAGACCCAAAAAACTTTGACATTTACCAAGCGTCTGTATCATGATGGCATCAGCAGGTTAAAGCGAGACTGTGGCTTCATCTTCACTTCTCTGTCTCTGTAGATGGCTGTGCTCACTCATCGGGATGCTGCTGGTCGGGATCAGCATTATCTGCGTAAGTGTTTGCAGAGAATGTAAATATGTAAAAATATTCTTTGTACCTTGCCACCACACACACACACAGACACACACATTTGCATGCTTCTCTGGCCATGACGTTTACGGCTGAATATTGAGCTGAGTAACGGTTCTATCTGGTTCACTGAGACCAAAAACATGTTGTTCCGAGTGTTGGAAAAAAAATGTTTATTATAAAAACACACTTTGCCCTGGACACTTCCTGCTGAGCAGGAAGACGGTCTGTTCTCATATAGATGTTGATCAAATTAGACTAGAAAACCAGTTCAGATTAAAGTCAAGAACACATTTAATTATTTATGCTTGTTGGGGGGAATAAAAATGGTTTTAAGTGAATGATTTGAGAAATTTGAATTTAATGAATGGTGTGTTCTTCGTCTGGTTCATAGGTGCCTTTCGCGAAAGACATTTATGGGCTCATTCTGCCAAACTTTGGAGTTGGATTTGCAATAGGTCAGTTGTGTTTGTTGGTCTTTATATAGTTATATATACATCACTGTATATTAGTGCTGTCAAAGTTAACGGGTTAACGCATGTGATTAATTTAAAGTACTTAATTGCGTCAATTTTTTAATGCCATTAATCACAGTTGCATTTTTTTTTTATTTTCGGTTTGACAACGTGCAATGAATAGAACCCAGAGAGCCGCGCTGAGCTCCCTGTGAGGCTCATTAAGATCAGCAGCTCACAGTCATTGAGTTGAGGTGTTGTCACCTAGGCGCAAAGTGTTTAAGTGACACTGACCTACTTTTCACCTCTCAGAGAGAAACACAGACACCGTTCCTTTTCAAATGCAAATAACTTTGTTCAAAAAGCTCAAAAAGCTTATTAAGTTACAGTTCATTTTCAGCTGACAAAGAGAAGGCACAACTTCTTAGTTTTATTAATATTATTATTATTATTTTTACAACGTCCTGTTTTTATTAAGAGTGTAACCTAAAAAAAATTACTCGACCTCGGAGGGTTAAAAAACAAAGACAATACATTGCAAATTGAACAAAAATTATACTAAATTATTTTACAGTATTTAAACGAGTGTTTATTTCGTGTTGTGTTTACATCAATTTACATATTACACCTCAATATCCTATATTACAACAGTCTTTTAATCGTGATTAATCGCGATTAATTTGGTCAGGGAAGTGCAATTAACTAGTTAAAAAAATTAATCTCTTGACAGCCCTAATATATATACGGATGGTTGGTTGGTTGGTTGGTTGGATGGATGGATGGATGGGTAATTTGTATTACCTTGTATGTTCAGTATATGAAATGTTGAAATTGAAGCATTATTGACTTCTGACCTCTGCAATCAAACCTTCTGCAGGGATGGTGGACTCTTCGATGATGCCTATCATGGGTTATCTCGTGGATCTGAGGCACGTGTCTGTGTACGGGAGTGTGTACGCCATAGCGGACGTGGCCTTCTGTATGGGCTTTGCTTTAGGTGATCAATCCTTCTGTTACGTACAAACATGTTCATCCATTGTGACGCTCATCGCTGTTTGTCGTGTAGGTCCGTCGATGGGCGGAGCCATCGCACGCAGTATCGGCTTCCCCTGGCTCATGACCATCATCGGTATAGTGGACATTCTGTTCGCTCCGCTGTGTTTCTTCCTGCGAAACCCTCCTGCGCATGAAGAAAAGATGGTCAGACTCTTTTCTCATTCACAAATTAGATACATATTCTTCTCTTAATTTCAAATCAAATTCAAATTTTATTTGTCACATACAAATTATACATGGTTCAACATGTAGTGAAATGTGTTTTTGATCGTTCCAGCATTTAAACATAGGGATGGGGTAGGTACAACAAAATGTGCAAAGGGGGAAATACAATACAAAGATTTAAAAATAGAAACATGATAAAAACAAGGTATTAAGATAAAATATGCTATTCCAAAATTTGAAAAAGGAAATTTCAGATTAAAAAAAAAAAAAAAAAAAATATATATATATATATATATATATGTATGTATATATAAATACAATAAAAACAAGATATGAAGCTAAAATATGAAATATGAATAAAAATACAAGATTTCCAAGATAAAAAATATAACTGAATAACGCAGAAGTGAGTAGAACACAAATGTACAAAAGCACACACAGACATTGAAATTAATGTTACTGTTACAATGAGTTAATTACAGTTTTTTGTTGTAAATGTTGATTCTGGACTTGTTTATATTTTATCTTTATTATTGGGTTATTTTTAGTGGTACAGTATTTATTACTAACCATCAGCCATCTGTTCAGTAACCAACTGACTGACATGATCAAATCTGAGTGAAATAGGAGGCATTACATAATAGAAATGAATAAAAACTAAGCAAGATGACCTCACGCTAAGATCAAAGCTGATCTAAATAGACTTGTGTTTGCCCTCAAATGCCGAGTGATCAAAGCAAAGCATCATGGTCTTTGTATCTCAAGAGCTGCTCTACAGAGCTCTTAAAGAGTACGAACGTGTGCACAAACACACACACACACACGGTCGTCTGTACTTACTCTTTATCACAGCCTCATTCCATCTGCTAAAAAGACCTAACATCTCTGACTCACCATAAGTGACATAATTAGCCCCGCCCACTAGTAGTGATGTCATGAATTGATGCACAATTGAAAAAAAAAAAATGTCCACATGATTCAATTTCTGTGGAAATATTTGACAAAAGTTGGCAGTGTAATTTAAAGATGTGGGAAAAACACTCCAGATACTGTCCAGAAACTGGTCGCACTGGTGTTCCATACACCGGATCATGGGTTCGATTCCCAGGGAAAACAGGAATTGTTGAGTTGTAAATATTTGTTAATTTTGTACTAAAGGCTGTGTAAATATTTGCAAAACATTTTTATTTCAATATAACAAATCACAATTCAAAAATGCTTTATTATTATCCTAATTATAAAAACAGGATCATCCGGTACCATTAGAACGTTTCATTTGAATCCAACGGCTCTGAATCGCTGAAATAACTAAGAAGTAACCAACCCGTCTGGATTTGATCTTTGTTTGTTTTTCAGGCGATTCTGATGGACTCCAATTGCTCCATGAAGACGCGCTCCTACTCCACCCAAGGCTCCAGCTACCAAATGGGTGACGATTTGGATCCCGAGAGCCCCGAGTAGCTCCATGTACGTCACCCGGACTTTTATTTTGCTGTGTGAGAGACGTGAAGAAAACCACTAAACTACTTAGTGAGAATGTCCCACCTTTGTCCCATGCTGTTCTGTAACCGTGATGTCAAGTTATTTCTGAAGCAAACCAAAGTTGTTCTCATTGCTGTTTGTTCTCGAATCCTGGACCGGACGGAAAACACGTTTGTGTGGAGACAGGACAACGATAGCGACACCGTTATACAGTATTACAAATGAATCCAGTCCAACTTTATCCCAGACTGCCAATGTCTTTCGGTCCGAGACAGTCCGGATTAGAAACGGATCCAGGATGTTTTGGACAGATGCGCTAGATGTGTTGTTTGTCTGTGGTGGTAGGAAACATGGTGGTCAGATGCGTATTAGAACTCTTTTAATCTCGCTTGTTTGGGTCTAAATGGAATTGAACTCACCTGGAAATGGGCCTTAAAATGTTTTTACTCTTGTTTATTTATTTATTCAGCAACATTGAGGACTGCTGGGTGTCGATAGGCGTTTAGGATATCGATATAGGGGTAGATACTGTATCTACTTCTTATCTTATGGAGGGTTCATTTCAATCCGTGGAGTTGAGAAGGCCAGCGCGGACGGAGTTTATCGCCATCAGATATTCAAACAACGACCCGACGTCCATTAAAAACCATGTACTGTACTGTACTTTCAAACCATGAGCCACACGTCACAAAAAGATCTGGAATTAAGAGTCTGGCCCAAATGTGCTCTCTAGGATGTTTCTTAAAACCACTTTGCTGTACATCATCTAGATACTTTGGATTATATTTTGCTTTGAAGTTGTATATAAAATATATAGATATCTATATTTTAGTAAGTCCTGACTGTGCCGGAATGTTAATATGTTGGGATGAATGGCCTTGTCATTGGTAATTTCCAACGCCTGTTCTGATATTTATACGTTCCTTTATTATTAGCTTTTTAATGCAATGTTAATTTTCATGTAATGTTTTTTTTGTTTTTTTTTTTGCATCCGAGAACTTGGTTGCTCATTTTAAAAACTGGCAATGAAATGTAATGGCCCACATTTGGGGTGAATTAATTGATGATAAATCGACAATTCTTCAAAACACAAGCCATATTGAGAAGAATCAAGTGATTGATCAAGAATTCTAAGCATTCTAAGCCTTAATATAAGCCAATGTGGTGCAAACACCATCGAATGGCAAGTGTTTTCCTGTGTGGTTTTTTTTTTTTTTTTTTTTTTTTTTTTTTTTTGGAATCGCTGATCCGATTTTCATCTGAAACGTTCTTTGTGAAACATCGTCAGGCAAATCAGATCAGCAGGAAAAAGAATTTACTTATTAAAATCCTTGTAACAATTTGCACATACCTTTTTATTTTGAGTAAAGTTCACTACTATAGTTTAAGGTAGAATCATTGCAGTACATTTTACGTAAAATGTTTGGGCAAAATTGCGACAAACATTTTATTAGGTACATTGTACTTTTTAATTTAAATACTTATTTTGTGTGCAGTGTTTGCTCTGTTCCAGCGGTTTCTTTAACCTTGCGGTAACCCATAGTAAAGTAAAGAAATCTCACTTTAATTTAAAGAACTGTGTGTGTATGTGCCATTGTCGGTGTGTGCCTTCAGCTCGTCCGTCTTACTTGTATTTTAAACTATATCAAGTAAAAAAAAATGGCTGGTTTTCTACTGTGTTTGGTTCGGTGGTTGGATTTTGCATTTGCTTAAGAGTAACGTGTTTGACCACTTCAAAAAAAAAGTAAATAAAACAATTCAATGTTTGAAAAAAAAACTGTAATGTTTGTTTGTCCTTAATCCGTGACGGATTTACATTATCGACAAACTCATTTCTGTCCCCTCAATGGCGGCACGACGGGAACGAGCTGGAAAGGCAATTCAGGAGAACGTTACCCGATGAGATCTACCCATAATGCTTTGCTGTCCAATCAAACCTAATGTGAACTATTGATCTGAAAGGTGCGCTGTGCTTTGCTTTCCTAAATTGTCACGCGGTTAAAGAGCTTGATTTCCTGTTATCGATCAGCGCCGCAATCTCGTTATAGGGGTCCGCAGACGGGCCGAGCACCAGCTGCTCCCGATCATCCCAACACTTACTAACCTGATAAACGTTCAGCTGGTCATAATTAGCTCGATTATGATAATCCCGAGCACACACTTTAGAAGTGACTATCCATACATTACAGTTCAGGGTGGAACACAGAAAAATATATACAATAAATAAAACCAGCTTTTTTTTTTTTTTTCAGACAATTTATTTATCTCAAGTGCATAAGCAAATATGATATGTCAGTGCGTAAAGGTCTTGCAGCGGTTCGAAAGCCGAGCACTTTTTTTTAAAACCAGATGCTCCACTATAATTAAAATCCACGTATGAACAAAGTCACGTTTACATGGGGCTAAAACAACAGCATGTGAAGATGAACCAGCAAGTCGCGCAGGGTGAGAAGAGAGATTAGCCTACACCGCCAGGCAATTTACAGTAGCGTGTGATGCACATCACTGACCACATACGTCGGATGTTTGAGAAGCCACATCATGTTCGCCTTGGCGGGCTTTTCTTTTTTTTTTCCTCGCTGCGAGATTGACATACGGAGGTGGTTGTGTTGAATCTGTGGCAACACAACTACCATTAAAAGTGAACAGCAAATGAACACGGTTGTTTATTTCAGGGCGTAATTTCATTTGCGCTAATTTAATTTCGCCTCTCGCAGTGCGAGGAGGAGGAGGAGGAGGAGGAGGAAGAGGAGGCCCTGCAGGCCTGCATAGAGCTGAAGGACAGGAGCAGCAGAACATCACACCACAACCACAAGACTCCATCTGGAAAGAGTTCCGTCCTCCACGCTAATGTTTTACGGCCTTTATTCGAAAGATGCGCCCGCTGGCGATGTGTTAGCGATGGCAATTAGAGAATAAAAATAAAAAAATTCACTAAAACAACAACAGAATAAAAAGTTATTTAAAAAAAAAATATTCAAGGTTACAACCGAGTGACAAACGTGATCACAGAAACGAGGAATCTAGCGATCCACACGCACAAGAGCAGCGTTCAGCAGAAGACGTGTAGAAAAGTTGAGTGCGGGTGTAAATGAAAAGATGTCGTTTGTACTGCAGCTTTACTGTGGAGGTGAAATGAGAGAAGAATGTAAAGAACATCATTGGAATACATTCATTAAAAAGCGAAACAAAACATGCCCAAGCACTCGGGTGAAACGGAAGTATTACTCGCATCCATGATAAGAAAAGTAAATCTACAGTTAAACGTCAAAATACAAGAACTACAACTTCATTCCAGCAACAGAAGCATTTATCCAAAGGTGAATATGAAGTTGCGTCCAAAAATGTGAATAAAGTTTAAAGTGAATCTTGAATAATAACAATTCAAAGAAAAGAAAAATCACAACAACGTTCCGACACAAAATGTTAGAAGACATGAACATAAATACCGCACCGTAAAAAAATCAAAAGCGTCACATTGGCTTGGAAACGACAAAAATAAATTAATGACACAAGAAATGGTCCCCAGTCAGAAGTTGCTTCACACTCATCATTTGACCATTCCGCTTTCATCAAAAAGTCAGATTTAAACGTTTTAAAAAGCAAAAACACTGAGAATCACAGAACTGTTGGAGGAAAATAACAAGACGTCACGTGATGTTAACAACGAAAAGTAAGACGACAAAAAGTGCTTATAAGAGAAGACGGTGTTCATAAAAAAATGGCCTGTTCCACTTTTCCACATGAGGATGTTTTCTGGATGACAACTTCTTTTGTAGCGAAGATGGTGTAAGGCAGCGGGGCTTGAAACTCAAAGCAACTAGAGTTTGGAGTTCATTTTAACAATGAACATCAATCAAAATATTAAAGAATATTCTACACTCATCTTGTACCAACGTCTCACCAGAACAGCCTTCTAGTGGACCACTGGACAGAAACAGAAATAGTTTTCACTTAAAAACAGAAAGTAACATTCCTCACAACTAAACAATTCCTTCACAGGAATCTGTGGGACAACATTGGAAAACCTCTTGGGTCGACTCTAATTTGTTCATACCAAGTCTTTGTCGTTGAAGACCAAGCCCCAGCTGCCATTTTTTAAGGTAAAGCCTCTACACAAATCTGCTCCTCTGTAATCCCATCCAGTGTCTGAATATCAACAGGACTACAAATATCATTGTCATACACTTCTGTGCCCATCAAGGCCTCCTCCAGAGCCTCCGTTTTCGTCTTGGGAAAGCAATGTGGTTCAGATGGTGATGTACTTTCTACAGACTCCAGGTCTTCAATGCCAGCGCGATAGTGAATCGTGAGGAGAGTCAAGGCCTGTAGACGTTCTCCAGACTTTGCCAAAGCGGCAGCCAGAAGAGTTTTACGTCGGGGGTCAATGGCCTCTCGCTCCTCCGCAATCAGGGAGTTGTTATGCTCCAATTCTTGGTCAATCTCTTGCTGTAATTTGTCCAACATAAACTCGAGTTTCTGCGAGCGCTCATCTGTCGGGAGGCCACGGTAAAGATCTCGACCAATCTCTTTGACAGCGATGAACACGCTGTCATCCAGTCCTCCTTCCTTGCGCACCAGTTTGGAACCACCAGCACCAGGAGGTTGTTTGGAAGGACTGGCTCCAGTGTAAGTCTCCGTGTCACTGCTTTCATTGTCAGATGTGTTGGGTGTGTGTTTGGGAGATGGTTCCACCACACCGGGTCCGATTTCCGTAACTTGTTCGGCTAGCCTAGCTTTGGGCACTTGTCTCAGGTTGAGAAGCCGAGAGCTGGTGTTGATGATGTGTCGCGTAAGACCGGAAGTAGCCCGGTTAATGGTGGATTTAGCTTCAGGATCTGCCCCACGCCGCTCCGAGGCAGCTACACAGAAAGGATGCTCCGTTAGACACTTGTCTTGACACTTTTTGTGACAAACATACGAACAAGTCATGCACTGTGATGCCGCTTTGGTCCACACCTTCTTCTTGCAGTACTCGCACCAAGTGGGATTCTGAAATTGGGTGTCTTGAAAATTGTGCCGCAAGTCTCCCATCTGCAAGGTGCTGTAACTGGGCTCATCTCGGGTGACCATGAGTACCTGCTCACGATCTTTTTCTCTGTCCTTTAACTCTTCTTCAAGCAATCCAAAGTCCCGCTCATTGTCCAAGGATCCACTATCAAACTCTCCGTCTGCCAAGTAGGTGAAGTTAAGTGTGACATCTCCATAGCATAGTTTCTCATTGAAACCTTTGTGAGTGCTGAGGTTTCGTAAAGTCGTGCGGCTAACACTAGCCCTTGGTTCAGGAGCACACAGACGGAAGGTGCTCTGAAATTCAGCAGATGATGTAGACAAGCATTCCAGTGCTATATTTTCCAAGCGTATGCTGACATGGCCCAGGCACAGAAGACTGCCAAGCTTGAAGGGATCCTTGCACCACAGTGCTACGTTAAGAAACTTGTGGTTATTTTCCACCTCAAGGACCACTGAAGCTTTGTTCCAACGGGATGTTCTGTTTCGGTACAAGGTCTCAGACGATTCCCAAAGACCCTGTTCCTCCACACTGTCCCTTGTATTGGACGAGCTTTCAGATGATTTGTCTTTGGCCGTGTCTTGTTTGATGGTGGCATCACTTAAGATTTCTTCGATTGGCTCTGGGGGTCTGATCCCAAGTTTTGCATCCGGTGGTTTTGCTGAAATTTTCTCTACTGGTTTGTCGCCATTGCTCATGGGGGCTGGTGTCTTCTCTGGATTCTTTTCCACTGCAGGTTCGTTTACTTCTGCTACATTTTGAGTTTCACAGGTGGCGGCTGTGACCTTTATATGGGGTCTGGGAGGCAAAGGGGGACGTGCGGGTGGTGGTGGAGGGGGCACTGTTGGTCTCAGTGGTGGTTCTGGTGGTTCTGTTTTGTGAGGTGTCTGCTTTGGTGATTCTTTGGGTTGGGTTTTGAGAGGAGACTGAAGGTTAAGCCTACGGTTAAGAATTGGCGAGATGGAGCCAAGGGGCTTGGCAAGGTTGGCCACAGCTTTTTTAGGACTTTGGTTTAGAGAGAGAAGAAAATCCTCCTTGGTCTCAAGAGTATTGAGACTGGAGGTAGATTTGGACTCCACGACCAGTTCCTCAAACTCTGAGTCATTGTCTCGGTTATCACTAATGTCCAAGGTGGTTATGGGAGCTGGGTCTTCTTCATAACTCCCAGGAGGAGGAAGATAGCTGGCTTCCTCCACAGGGCCCAAGGATTCTTGTAATTGCCCTAAACTCAGACTAGACATATTGTGTCGGACCGGTCTCTCATATAAGACTGTCACTCTTTCTCCAGCTTGTTTTAGCAGTTTCGGCACTTGGACAGAGGACGTCACTTTGACTCCTAAGGAAAACATTAAAGTGTACAATAAGTCAATACAGTATTTAATATAAATTACAATACAGTAGTAGAGAAAGTCTCTGACCTCCAATAGCAATGAGGCGATCGCCCCTCTGTAAATCTGCCAGTGCAGCCGGGGAGTTGGGAGTGACGGACTCGATGCTCACATGGACCGTGTCGCCATCACTGGCTGGTACATGTCTGAAAGTCATACCCACACTCCCAGACGGCCCCTTAATGACCTCGGTCTGTAGAGACAAAACAAACCACAATCAACCCACATCACAACAGCTGTGCTTTGATTCCACACGTTATTTATAAAAACATTCGAATAAATGAAACGACATAGGTTCTTTCAAAATGAACATCGCAAGATTGTCGAAAGTTGAAAGTATTTTTCTCGGTAGTTAAGACGCTGCAGCAAAGACAATCTCTTGATAGCACCAGCAGTTTGTAATTAGGGCGGACGTGCTACATTATGATTGGAACAAGGGAGCCTTCACTTTTTACACAGTCGTACATCTTCCCATCACATTCAACAATTTTCTTTGTTAAGACGTCCTCTGAAAGGCCGGGAGGTCTGCAATTACTGCAAATGTTACTTCAAACTCGCAAGCAAGTAGCAGCTGCAGTTTGGCGCCGACTGCAACACAAAAGATGTGGTAGATCCACCTGCGCACCACCGCTATCACGCAATGCACCTCGCTCCAGAAACGAGAGAAAAGTTAAGATAAGTAGGGAGAAAAGGGGTAATACATGCCACATTCTGTAGCATGAATTGTTGTCTGTACAGTACGTAACTACACAAACACTGGTGAGATTGTTTTTATTGATCTCTCAATGACGGTGGGGAAAAAAACAAGGCTTGATCATTCCGTTTAACATCCTCGGTGTCTGCCATGTTCTCTCGCTGGCGGTGGTAGGGGTGGGAAAGCAAAGACAGGATGCAGATCCACACTGCCAAGATGGATGACTGTAATTTTGCTGCTGTCATTTGTTATAACCCTTGAGAAGGGCACTGATCAAGTTAAACATGGAATGAAAAAACAGACAATCTACTCAAGCTGGCAAGCAGGAGACCGACTTGCCCCGTTTTGACCAGTGACAGATGCGGTTCGAGAATCCTTTGAAAGTTTGTAGAAGACGTCTGGTTAAAAAAAGAATCTGATTTGAGGACACCATAAAATACTGTATATTGATCTGACTTCAAATTCAATACACTCCATAAAGACAGAAACTAACTACAACACAGATTTTATGAATTGTTATATTTATTACACTTAATAAAACAAGTGTTTTTAAAACAAACCATGTTCTTTCCCGACTAAACTATTGCTCACATTTCTAAATTCATGATACACTAGCATTACGCAAAGTGAATTTTATCAGCAAGAATTCTCAGCTGTCAGCTGATGATAAGTTTACGTATAGAAGTAAAAAAAACTACATTTTAAATAAGTAAAGGGTTGTTCCTTAACATCGCGCACACATATTTCATTCCGAGCTTTGCTCCTTCGGGGCTGAATGTGCCTCACTATTTACATGTCACAGATGAGTTGTGAGAGAAAAGAACAAGTTTCAGGCTTTTGTCTGGATCCAGTTTGTCTTCCAACCACCACGATGTTTGGATAAAGAAAAAGTGATAAAAATGTAAAATGACACTAATAATTTGCAAACATTTCTATATTGATTATATAGTTTATTAAAGTATATTTTTAATGAATAATAACAATAATATGTTTTAGTAATAGAATAAAACAAAAAAAAAAATGAACATTTAATAATTTAATACAAATAAATTTCCTCCATTGATGGAATGGGAGGTTAATCCAAAAACAATGAATCAAATATATTTCGCTGTCCTTCCGTGCAGAACTCAGACAATAGGCCTTTCTTAAAGTGGGGAAAAACAATATCTAAAAAAAGGAATCTAATATGAACATGAAAGCGTTGTCTGCCACAGCAACCCGAGACATTGAGCAGCAATTACAAACCATTTCTGCAGCCGAGGGGTGGCAAAGGGGTCATTACACAAACATGAAAAGACATAGCCAGAGGAACACACACACACACACACACACACTCTCTCTCTCTCGCAGGTGAAGCGACTCTGTTCGCCACGGCTGGATCGTGAGGATGCTGGTCATGCGCCAATTTGCGGCCCGCCTCACCTCATCACCAGGGTGGCACAGAGCATCACAACAATATAGCTGCGCCTTCAACAACAAACAAACACAGACGCCCGCCCGGACATTCTTCGCTCAACGCCATCGATTACGCCATAAACGCCGGAATGGAAAGATGACACTTCTATGCCATTATGCTTATCCAACACAAGAAGAATCGTTTCCATCTATGACTTACACCACACTAATGTAAATCGATAATAACGTAACCCTTAGTTTAACATGTAAACACTTCATCTATTGTATCATTTGATTATAGCGTCGGAATTGATTTGATTGTTTTTAAATAGAACTTGGCGTTTCAGAAATATTTAGTCACATACTTTTGTACATTTACACAGTTTATTCAACAGATGCGTTTTCAATTCAAAAGAGAATTACTGGTACTTTACATTATAATAACTTTTTGCTCTGCCTGGTGGTGTTGTAAACACCAGCTCATACTTTTACTTTACTACTATATTTAACTTTCATGCTTGGAGTTTTTCCAAAGAATATTTGAAGCACTACAGAAACTAAAATGTTAAAATGAAGTGTTCACTGTACTAAGAAAAAGTCAAAGTTTTGCTGAATTGCTGATTGTTAATATTAGCAATTAATCCACAATATAAAACAGTTTTTTGTTTAGGGATTTGATTTATTTAAAAGAAAACATTTTGGAAATAGAAATTCTACAAAAAAAACCCCACAGCTTAGAAGCAAATAAGTAATTCCCATACTGTTTTATACTACTTAAGATGCAGTGTACTACTATTAATACTATACTACACTACATTATAATTTGCTAAACTATACCATAGTATATACATACTATAACATACTGTACTATACTATGCTATACTATACTGTACTATACTGTACAGTAGTATATCATGGCATATATTTAGCATACTATAGTATACTATACTATAAACAGATGTCGAAGATACCACTTTACACTACAGTATATTCTATACATTATTTATTTATAGTAATTATTATCATAATTATAAAAACTGTACATTTGTTACAGAATAGCACAATACTATGAGACAATATTCCAGCCAAAATTCGTATTCCAGCCAAGAGTTTTTCAAGTTTTCCCAGGCGTTTTTATTCCACGAGCAAACGCAGCCGTACGCATGGCCACACTAACACAGCCTCGGAACATCACCGACATCAAACTGCACTGTGCGCTCACAGAGACAGAGCGACAGATGAAAAGCAAACATGTCAAATCACATCGGGCCTACACACTCACACGCAACACTGGTGTGTGTACAACAGCGAGCACGTGTGTTTGTAGGCGGCAGACGTGTTCCGTCCACCTGAGCGAGGGCTGACAGGCGCCCATTCAAGCCATTGTGGCGGTGTGTGTCCACCTGCTGCTGCTGCTGCTGCTGCTGGAGAAGTCCACCTCCCACTTTCCTTCCTGTCCTCCGTCTCCTTCATCCCCCCATCATTCACGCCTCAGGCCTGTTCACAGTCAAACCCAACACTTGCTTTCAGCAGCACAGACAAACGTATCGAACCCAAGGAGCCGCCAATGTCTACACGCAGAAAAGACGACAAGACGCTGCGTGAAATAACATTTGCTCTGAAGAGGATTTAATTAGTTGAAGGCAAACCATCAACAGATGATCAACAGCGGTGAAAAGGAGCTTGGTTTGGTGCTTTGCCGAGTTCACAAGGTGTTCCGTACATCTAACCAGGCCATTAAACTGTTAATATAATGTGGTTTGGCATCAAAAAGACCAAAGCAAATGGTTAATATCAAGTGTGCAGAGTGTGGCACAAAAGAAGACATCCATTTTTAAGATGCTTTATTTTTTATATGTTTTTAGACTCATCATGTTCATTTTATGAACATATTTTTGCAGTAATCATTTATATTGCATTCGATATTGCATACAAACTAATTATATTTATTTAAAATAATTTATATGCAATTAACTAATTATTCTATTTAATATTATCAATTTTTTTTTTCTCACATCAAAATGTTTGGAAAATCAAAGAAAATTATAATTTATTTAAAGGTATCAAAAATTATTCCAAACCCATAATTGGTGCTTCAACAAGAAATCACCATTTATTTTTTTCAACAATCAGCGTAGTAACTCGAGACTTTTTTAAAAAAATTACATTACACTAATTTTTTTTAGCTTTTGTAATTTTTTTTTGTAATTTGTAGGTATATTTGGTGTTTCTAATAAAATCTGATTAAGAAAGGACAAAATGTTCGAAGATTTTAAAGCCACCTAAAAACAACACACTCAAGCAACCACACACACTCTGCTTCTCTCTCTCTCTCTCTCTCTCTCTCTCTCTCTCTCTCTCTCTCACACACACACACACACACACACATGGGCTGAGTTCAGTGGCCAGATAAAGTAGTGAGAGCAGTCAGAGCAATAGACAGTAATCGAATCATCTGGCACATGTCAGAGAGATTATGGTTAAGGTATAGGGTAGCAGTCCCCGCAGGGCAACAGCACACACACACACACACACACACACACGAACGCAAGAGACCACTGACAATTAATTGTTTGTTTCAAAGGGAAATGGAGAAAAAACATGGACATGAAAGGAAGAGACTAGAGTGGGTGGATGGGATGGACGGATGGATGGATGAACCAAAATTGAGCAGCTTTAGTCCTGAATAAATAAATAACACTCTCAACCAAAAAATTGATTTCAAATGAGTTAGAAAAAACACAAAAGTTATTTATTTCAACAGAAGCTGTATGTGGCAATTCAAATAGCAGAAAAGGTGTTTTAAAATTGATTATCCTCATCAACATTCGGGCAAAACTGCAGGTCTAGACGACAAAGCGGAATCGGTCTTTCTGTCGGATTCGTTTAGAGGAGAGGTTAAATATTAATCAGATTAAAGCAATCTTACAGATTGATTGAACTCGATTTCATGCAATAACTATAATGAAAAGCCAAAGCGGGAGGAAGAAGGCCAGGATTAGCACATGTTGTATTAAAGTAGCCTGGTTTGAGTCACATGTGATATAATAACCAATGACGTGGTGGAAATCATCAGCGCTGGCCTTTTCCAACACTCCTTTAATCCAATCATCCATTCCTCAAACCATCCGAAGCAAAACTCTCCATCAAACATAATGACACGAAATGACGTTTCGGACCATTTCCATCCAAATTTAAGTGAGACACGTGACTCGAAATAAAAAGCAAGCCACCCATGTGTTGAATTCAAAGCAGACTCAGCAAGTTGCACTAATTGCTTCTCATTTTCGGGTTTGGGGATGAAACCTATTTCAGGAAACACTCTTGTTTGTAAGCATCTGTTCAAAGCCGAGATAAATGGAGTCGCGTCTCGTCGCCAAGAGCCTGAATTTTCATGTTGCCGCTACGTTTTGTGATGCGAGGCCTTTCAGAAAGTGCCGCACAAAAGGGAGCGTTGTCATGGAGATGGGGATATTCAAAAAACGACAACCTTCTCATCCCTCTCATTTGTGATTGTTCAGAGCCACCGCGGCGGTCTTCTCGATGGTCCGAGAGAGTCCGCTTCGTTTTTTTTCCCAACCTTCATTGTTATTCACGCGTTCAGGTTCCGTGCCCAAATCCAAGAGGCCCGCCTCCAATTCCACCCCTGCGCGCTCTGGACGAAAGGTGAAGCGAGAACGGCATGAAAGACGCCTCTCTCCTATCAGCACTCAAAAAGAGCGGGAAAATAGCGGCCGTCTTTATCACAATGGCATTTCGCGTGTCCGTTGCTCAGCTTAAACGGCGTCTGTGCTTAAAAGAAGATTTTCCCTTCTCAGGCTGCAGTTAAAGTCTTGACTTTAGGAGGCTTCAGTTCTGAACGCAACAGGTGACATTTTGCAAGAAAGAGCTGAAGGCGGCAAATAAAGGAGTCGGGGGCAGTTTTTGAACTTGCAGTAATTGATCGGCGTTTATCACAAAAAACTGCAGTTAAAATTTTTTTAAATGTGTTACATAATTCATATAAACTATTGATATATTATTTCATTTTATGTATTTAATAAATATATAGTTTTATATACGTACATACCATAAACATGTAAAAAAATGTCACTTTTTACAAAGCGGAGAGAGAGCAGAGAAGACTAATAATACATATTAAATAATAATTATTACTTTTGTTGTAAAAAATGTGATTTTCAAAAGTAGTAATAACAATACCACGTCTCTCTCTCATATCATATCATAAACACATCTATTAAAAAAAAAACAAAAGAACATGAACAGTTTTTATATAATCAATTATGTTGACGCTGACATGTGTGTACTTGATTACATGATGTAGATATTGTAGCACATATATATTTAAACGGTTGAAATTGGAAAACTGGGAATAAATTCAATATTGAAAGATTTAAATAATTAGTGAAATTGTACACTATTGAAACTATTGATGGGGGGGGGGGGCTATGGTCTCAGTTTGTTTGCAGTCTCTCGTCTTCCTCCTCCATTTCCAGGAGAGATCCACAGAGCCAGCCGAGAGCGGAAATAAACTGCGTAAAAATGAGATTTAGCAGCAATATACTTCAGACTCTATCAAATCGCAACGGCCCAGAGAAAGAGCAGCTGCCCTGTCAGACACCCAAAACACACCAGCGACGGACTGCGCTCCACACACACTCCGGGACAAACTCAGGAGATGCAGAACAAGAATCAAACCAGGAGAAGAGCTTCTACACACCTCGCAAAACACTGCAAAATCACCTTTGAGATGTTCCCAAAAGTAATTCAGCAGACCGTACTTGAGTAAAAGTACAGACACCTTACTGTCAAAATGACTCCTTTAGAAGTTAACAATTCCAAGAAGACGTGAGTCTAAGTCGTTAAGTATCCAATCACAATTGTAACATGGTAAAGGTAAGTGTCCATTTAAATGTAGTGGAGTAAAGAGTACAGATACTCCATCAAAAATGTAGTCAAGTAGACAGTAAAAGTTGCATATATTTTTTGATACTCGGTACAAGTACAACGTTTTTAGTAATTCTCAAGTTCTTAAATTAAATTATTTAATCCTTAAAATTCTTAAGTAAAAGTAACAATGTCCATTCACTAGTACTTTACAACATGTACTTCCAAACATCAACATAGATTTAAAAAAGTAAAAAAAAAAAAAAATTTCAATAGTTCAACAAAAAAAGTCTTAATAAAAGACTAATGGCTAAGCAACAAAAATGTAATCATACAAAAAAAATGTGAAAGTCTTAATGAAACTTTTAGAAGCAGGAAACAATGTGCCCAGGCTTTGGCAGCCAATCAGGATGGTTTTCTATAGTAGTAGAGTAGTGCTAGAATGTTGGCGTCAAAATAGACAGCGACACGCGAAAGTGGGCGTGGCATAATGCATTTACACTGATAATTACCAGTGCGTAAATCAATGCTATTACCGCTCTAAAAACCTGTAAAAACAAAACAAAAAACAAGACATTTTTTATTTCTACAATATATACAGTTTAAAGGTATATCAAAGCTTCGGGCGAGAACAGTGCCAGCCCCACCACATACAGGCTGAGGTCGTCACAAAGCCATTATGAGGAGGTCTGTATCTGAACACGGCGGGATGAATAGCACCAGGACTGATATCCTGAGGAACAGATCTACAGGTTATTTGTCTTGGCTTTTTAATGAGATTTTAATCTAGGTAGGCAAATGGAAACACACAGCGGCCGAGCAGGACGCACAGCTTTCAAAGGACAGATGAACATCTCGCACACAAAAACGATGAAAACATCGTAAGGCCTTTATACACTAACCAAGACGTCTAATACGTGTGTGTGTGTGTGTGCGCGCAGGGCTTAGACGGGTTAATTTATGGCTTTTAGGATTAAAACAATGCTTCGTCATGGTCATTTCCCCATGTTGAGGTAAATAATTTTTCACTGCCCAAAATTAGTGTACAATTGTCTAAAAGATCAATAGCGCTCTAACACTCCCAACGCTCTAAAACTCAAACCAACACACACTTTCGCAACAGCGCGTGATGATGATGTTATGATCAGAAGATACACGGACCTGACGTTTACCACAACCGTGTAGTGTAATAAACCGTATAACACTCAACGTCACATTACACTATTAAGGACATTTCCTTTACCACGGGTCAATCCTCCGCAGAGCAGATGTGCAAACACACCTCCGGTAAAAATCCTCCTCACTCAATTATTACAACTACAGCACAGACTGTGTTTGTATATGATCAAGTTTCCTACATTTACACATTTGAGTGACTTGGTTATTAAATTATCTGACGCTTAGACTGTACTTTCGGTTTTATATATCCAAATGAAATTACAAAAACACAAAAAATGGGGAACACGTTCAATTTATTCATATAAAAACTATTGGTAGCCGTATTGCTCGTTTTGTTCATCGTTGATTAATTTTGCATTCGCTATGCAATTTTTACGCTCAAGTTGGGTGTGTACGTAAAGTTTATTCACATATATTTCTAATTATCCAATCATTCTTAAGTATCTGCGTATTTATATTGGTTATATAAAAATTTGACATTTTACATTTTAGCTTTAATGTATAAATGTAAAAATATATCTATTTATTGATTATTTAAATGTATTAATTTATCAATACATTAGCCAATAAAGGCTGATTTTACCTAAGTGCTAATAGATACCAAAAACTCTTATTAGTCTGAGAATAGATTTATATAGGATTATACATATATCGGATTATATGCACATTTGATTATGAAATGGAGTGAAGGAGGAAGAGGTGAGTGGGAGCGAATGAAACCAAGAAGGAGAGAAAAACAATGACCTTTTCCGGATGATATCGGTACTAATCCAGTGTTTGAATCCCTGCTGGGGTCTCGGGATCTGAAAGTCTGGGGGACGCTGATAAACACAGGGGGAAAACGACTCTTCTCCAATGTAGTGTGTAGTTTAACAGAAAAAAAATCTATTTGTGTGTGTATGACAGAGCAGGAAACACAAACAGATGCACGTGTTCATATCACGTCTCAGCCAATCACATCCAATGAAGCGATTAGGTAACGTCATTGGCTCCTCTCAATTAATCTCTCACTTCTAATCTCCTCTTTCTCTCGATTAATGAAGCATAATCCTCAGTGAAGCGTCCCTGCTGGGGGTTTGGCCAAAATTACTGACATTTCTGGTATCTAGCAATAGTTTAGTCTCACCAAGCTTTCATCCTGGAGGTTGCTAAATGACGCCATCGTTTAAAATGCAGATTATTATGTAAATTCATTAACACATTAAACTATTTTATTTAAAAAGAGTAAAATGTTTTATTAAACATAATTACTTAAAAATCATTAGCCAAATTATAATAGAGTGAGTCCATATGATATGTCTTATGTCAATACTAATAATACTTTAATATAATTATGCTCATTTTTTTTTTATAATTACTTTATGAACAATTTTTTACAAGTATGTTTAGTTGGAGATTGTTTCATTTCTTCTAACTGATTTTTTTATATCGGTTTTCAGATCGGTTATTATATTGGATTTCTTTTATTTATCTTTTTATGTAACTCTACCAATAGTTCTGGTGACTGCAACGTAAATGTTGTGGGTTTGAATCTCATGGAAAACTTTGCATTGGATAAAAATGATAAAATGGGGATAAAAATAAAAACAGTTCACATTTAAATTAAAATGTATTTGCATCCAAATATGGTTGAATAAACAAATTACAGTTGATTAAAATTCTTGGAGAACAGCTCAAATTAAATGGCTTTAACAGATCCGTTGACATTAACCTGACATTTTCTGCAAAATTATCATTGACTGTTTTGGGAAATTGTATGTCACATCAATTAGATGAAATATAAATGTTTAATTACAACAATTTGGATTTCTTTTCTTCTTGAGTCATGGACAGTCAAGTGGTCAGGATTTTTTTTTATTTTTCATTATCTGGGTAGTTCCCTCAAAAGTAATTCACATGTAAATATAAGAGACAGATACTTGTTTCAGACTTTCACATTTCTCAGGACCTCATCAACATCCACTGACATCACAACAGTGGCCACGCCCACCGCCACACCCCATTCTTGAGCAGATACATATTTATGCTTTTCACAAGCCATTAAAGGCTGTTTCAATTTGCAGGTTAAATGCAAAAATTAACCTATATGACAAGCATTTGCTGACTTTATGCTTTAACAAACACAACTGTACACATAAAATATACTTTGCAATATTTAAATAATTTAAATACTGCATAATAAACATCTATTATTTGTAAAGTACTATACTTTAGCTCTAAATCCAGTCATGTTCTAGCGTCGTGCCGTGTCTGCGAGCAGCAGAATGAACAACATTAGCCTCAGGCAGAACATGGAGCATTTACCTCTTTGATGGAGCTGCGTGTTTTTTCCCGCCACTCGTCAGCGCTCAGCTCTATGGTGCAGTGAACATATGTCTCTCTTTCATACGAACCCAGAATAAACAACCTGTCCAGAGATGAGAGAGAGGAGTGCAGTGAGACAAATCCGCTCTGAAACTTCTCAGTACTTCGAGACACAAAAAATAATCTGATAAACAAAGGAAAAGTTTGCATTTTAAATTTAAACCTTTGCTATGCGGCATGTATAACCAATTAAAAAGTCATAGCTTTAGAAGAAGAAGAAAGGCTTACACTAAAGAAAGTAAAGAAAACTATTTGAGTAGAAGAAAAATACAAATCAAGGGACTGCTTCCCTCTGCTGGCTAACATGGGGCATTACAAACTAATATCATTCATGAATTTTATTTAGAAAACAACTATTACAACATTAAATGTATTTGTAAACAAATATAAAGAATACACATTTTCTTATTTATAGTATTTAGTTGTTTAGTTTGCATTTTGGTCGTTAGAATAAAGTGCATTCTACAGTATCAATAGTTTAAGGTCCATTTAAGGTCCAAAATCGCCCCCTGGTGGCGGCACAAATGTATACCTTGTAATTTAATATAAATAAAATTAAATATAAAACCAAAAAAAACAACCAGTGAAATATTAATATATATATATATAAATTGTTACTATTAATATTAAGAACAATTTATTCTTATTATTATTAATTTGTTTTTAAGTAATTACCTTTTGTAATAAAAAAAACTCCCACAAAATTACATTCCTGTTTTTTTTTGTTTAAACTAGAAAAAAAAAAACGCAAACTGCTAAAAGTAAATGTTGATTTTGTAAAGTGGGGCCCTACCTGCTACATTCAACAAGAGTGACACGTAGACGTCCCTCGGCCAGGAGGGTGTCTCGAATGGAGATGTCCAGGTCACATGACGTCACCAGCGGAGGCTGGACTTGAAATGGAAAAAAGGGCTTGAACCTGTTAATTAAAAGCATAAAACTTCCATTAGACACTTCTGAAGTTTGGTTTCCACAAATACAATGCAATTCAGAGGGAATCGCAGTCTGATTCTGTGTTTGTTAATGGTTTGCCCAATTCTTAGAGCTACATTCTCTTGGGTGTGTTGTGTTCAATTTCAGATCTAGGTGAGTGTTGAATGACCATAAAAAGCAGATAGAAATGCAACACTAACTCAAACAACCACCATTTACAACCAACGTTTGCAGAAGAACATCGCTGAACACACAACAAATGCAACTTTGAGGCGATTGGGCAGGAAACTGTGGCTACAATTTGCAGATTTTTTCATGATGGTGGTTATAGATGAATTGTTATTATTAATGTCATCATAGCCAAACCAACGTATTGTTGACATCTGTGGAAACATGAAAAGAATTATTCAGAATTAATCATATTTTCAAAAGTTAAATGAAAAGTAGCAATTGTAAATCTATGAGGAAATTACATTTAAAGAATTGAGCAATTGAGAGTTAAACAATTATGCATTGTTCGTTTGATGGCAAATTATGATTTCAATAATTATTATAGTTCACGCGCAATAAAAAAAAAACGACTTTTAAAAAGTAAGAGCGCAAACACCCACATCATTTTTATATTGAAATAAAACCAAGTGAGTGTAAATGACATGTGGAATAAAGAGTTTCGCAGCATTCCTCTCCGGAGAGCAGCGCTATTTCAAGACTCTTCACGGCTAATAATAACCGGAGTTTCGTGTTCCTTAAACAGGAAGTACCATTCTCTCTACAGACAAAACCCGCCGGCACTGCCCATGTGGGCAGAGGCGATTCTCCTCATGGACTCTTTCCAAAAAAAATACCAACAGATGGTTTTCTGAATAACCGTGCTGCACATTAAAATGAAAAGAAAAAGCAAGAAAAGAAAGAGACGCTTGTTGAGCCGAGGGATTAAACTTCAACAATCCCCATCATTGATTTCACAGCAGAAAAAGCAGCCCAGAGAAAGAATAAAAGAGAATAAACAGACGTTATTTGGAGATGACAAGCGGAGAAATGGTGTATTCAGAACACATCACATGCTCGCTCTCTCTGATGGAGGTCAAAAGTAAAATCAGGCCATTCTCTAAACCGCATCAACAGAGAGCGGGTCAGAAGGCAATGCCACCGACTTCTAGAGTAATGAGGCATTTACAAACTAAACCCTGAGATTAAGACTGGATTTGGTGAGGCAGTCACATGGACATGAACCTATAAAAAATATTAAAACAACTCTCGACACAGTTAAGGCCTTACGTCATTCAATATCTCAGAGGTTAATCGTGACATCTCTCACGCTCAGTTTGTCGTTTCTAATGCCTTCTCTTTCAGTCACTTCCAGAACAGGGAACAGGGATTGTACAAAATATGACAGCAAGTGCTAAATGTAGCTTGACCCATTTTTTGGGAGTTGGAGAAAGCGTGAGAGGACGTGACATCACCGGATAATCACCTCCAAACGAGATGGACAGAAAGATATAAAGAGGGCTTTAAAACACGAGATTCTAGTAGATTTCAAAGGCTGATTTGTATTAATAATGGTGGATTTTCTGCTGAGCGTAGTGCTGCATTGTGATGTGTCGTTTTCGAACGATTTGTTCAAAATAAACGAATATTTAAATGACTCTGAATGAACGAGTTCCCTCTGTGAATGGCTCGTGAACGATAGTAGCAAGCAGCATTACAAAACGTTCGTGAATCGTTAAAACGGATCAGTCGTTCTTAGTTCATTTGATTAACTTGGCCGCGAATAAGTGACTCATGCTGTTAAAACAAAGATGGCAGGGCAGACGCAGGATGTAGATCAAGTTTTGCTATGTTTTCACATGATAGTTTCATAGCAATTTACACTATAATTTAAAAGTTTTGTGTCACTTGAAATTTTCTTAATTTTGAAAGAAAAGCACGGCTCTTGGTGCTTTTCACTAATCAGGATACACTCTAAACATTGATAATGTGGTAAATAACTATTCCTTATAGCTGTAAATGTGGTACATAGGTGTATAAAAGCCCATTTCCATACACTGTGTTTGCTTATTGTGTCAGAAAGATAATGGATGATTGTAAAACCCTTGTTTGATCACGTTACCACTGCTGGAAACAGTTTAGCTGGTTAAAGACGCTATAAAACTGACCTTCCTTTCAGCAGGTTGAGAACGCTCAAAGTAGCCAGAAATAACCAGATTTTGCCCCAAACATTTGAACGGTAGTGTATGTATTATATGCTGTCCACTGAAGCAAACAATGTTGTATTTTGTGTATATTGTTTTAGAGTGAGGTCATTTTTACAGCGCCGCCTGCTGTAAATGAATGAAAGACTCTAAAGTATTCATTCACTTTACAATGTTTATACTTTAATTATCAAACTGTAAAGACTAAATTCGAGGTTCAATTGTGTCGCGGTACTTTAGACACGCTTTGTCTAGTTGTGCAATCGCAACTTTATTTAATTATTTTTATGTAACGTAAAATAAAGGCATTAACAATTAAGAGGTGATGAGGAGCGGAAAAAGACTCACGTAATTACTCGATGACTTCATAAAACTCCTTAATTCACGACTACTATCAGAAAAGAAACATGATAATTGTATTTATGGAAAAAATGAACTTTTATTATCAATGTTTTTTATTCTTCAGCAATATTGTTAAATATTGAACTAAATGTGCTTATGCTTGGCTTATTTGGAAAAAAAATTTGGAAAACTTTTTTAAAGAAGGGGTGGTCCAATTAATCCCCAAAATAATAATCGGCCGATTAATCGATTACCAAAACAATCAATAGCTGCAAAGAAGCCCCTAAATGTCTCCAATCCCCCACGTGAGGAAGCATCTCGCAGCAGCTTAATTGCAGTACATGACTTCGGTTTGTTCGAGAGCAGACACGGGGCATAGAGAGCAACCCTATCACTTACCACCAGCACTATTACAGGAACACATCCATTAAAAATACAACACTCGCCTCACACTCAGCCCGTCGTCGGAATATGCACGATAGCTGCAACACGCAAGGAATGTGAGGACAAACTGTGTTCCTATTGTTCCGAGAGTCCACGGCAAGAAAAAGTTCTCAAGATCGGAACGTTCAGTGTTCACCCCCCCCCAAAAGATCCACAAAAATAAAATAGCATTTCTAGTAATTATTGTAATTACATGGCAATTATGTCCCAAATACAGTCCACTTTGGTTAATGAGAAACACACACTTGATCATTTTGTTTCCATTATCGCAAAATGACAAATGGTTGCTAACACATACAGGTTGTGATGCTTCAACATGGTAATATAGTTTAAAAGCACATGTCTGAGGGTCGCACAGATTTTTATGGTGACCATCTCACTTGTTGTGCTGCCGTTAACAAAATGGCGCAACACAAATGAAAGAAAGTATACACTTTATGCAAGTATAATAATGAGTGAACGCCACAGTGCCTTCTCCATAGTAGGGTTCTCCCAAATGTTCGATTTAGAGGAAGAGCATGAGTTTTTCCGCAGTGCTTTTTTCGCAGTGAATGAATCTTTAAATTGACTCTAAATATTCACTTCAGCGAATGATGCATTTAATTTGTGAACCGAGTACAGATTCCAGAGCCGTTCCAACAACAGTCGTGTTGTTCTGATGAAACCAAGCGTGGTGAGCATGTTCACCTCCTTGTTCACAGATTTTACAGCTGAGCTCCCTTTATTTTCCATTCTTTTTTCCCCTTACTTTTCCTATTTGTCCCAAAATACAATTACCCATATTATTATTATTTTTATTAAAGGAAACCATCTCCAAAATGCCACCTGGAGAAGTGGAAAGTGAGGAAAGTGGCCAGACACCACACATATAACCCATATAACCCATATAAACAGTGCACAAACACAGTGAAAACACACAAACACACCAGGAGCAGTGGGCAGGCTAAAGCCATGGCACCAGAGGATCGGATCGGGTTCAGTTGCTAAGTTGTTCATTCTCAGAAATAATTTCAACTGCAAAACATTATTTCATCACAAAATTGAACTCACTGTAAAGCACCACAAAAAAAGAACACATATTCCACCAAAGAGCCGAAGACAGATTATATATTTTCCCGTCTGAGCTGCAACTTCAAACCAGCATCTTAAGTTACATCACATCACGTATTATATAGATTTCATACACGTGGTTCTTGAACACTGAACATTGTCTTGATCTTCCAGCTGAAGGGTGCGATTAGTTGCGGTAAGCAGTGTTGGGACTTTTTATAAAGTCTTTTACAAAATATCTGCTTACGGCATGTGGGTATATGGCCAGCACAGAAACATTTAGACAAATTGAGATCAAGATCTTTTGTACTTCATTTGATCCCTGCTGATTTGCCAGTGCGGTAAAGCTTGTGACTTCCTGCGAGTCAACACGTCATTCATATAGTCTGATGAAATGGAAAACTGATCAACCAGCGATCTAACGTCCTAGTGCCATCTGTCTCCAGACTATTGAACTCTTGCTTTGTACAGTGATATTGTTTTAAATGAATTGCTTTCTCGGAGCGAGGGAAAGTGAAAGAACAAGATGAACGGCTGTAAAAGTGTAAAAGCGTAAAATTGAAGATAACGATGTTGTTTGAAAAGTGTTGGTACAGTACAGTACATTTCCATTACGGTCAGTTAAATCAGCTCAGATAATAAGTTATGACTGCAATTCATACTGGAGTGTAAAGCTCAAAATCATTCTTTTTATCAAAACACACTGTGATTGTAATTTTTATATTCTCAATATGCAGACTGGTATAATGTAGCTTTTTTTGCACTTTAACTTTTAGTTATCAATGCACTTTTGGCTTTTTAAAAACTGTATTTTTTTTTTTTAATGAACACCAGTTGGGTTTTCTATTCTTTGAGTTCAGAGTTGCTGAATACCAACATTTTGACAATAATTTTTAGTATATCATATCGTATAGCATATCTATTCACACATTTTTTTGTTTGTTTAATGGATATACTGTTGTCGTTCAATACAATTTTGTTGGCCAAATGAGTTGTGACAACAAATATTGATAATCGAATTAATTGATAATTGAAATATTGAAATCGTTTAAACTATTAATTGTGCAGATATCCAAGATGCAGAGCGTTTTAGAACGCAGAAAAATAAATGAGAGCATTTATACAACACCATAGTCAAAAATAGAAATACAAATGAAATTTAAAACATGAACAAAAGACCTTTTGATCTCATGCAAAACAAAATCATTGTGAAAGCCAATCGAACAAATGCAAAGCAGAAAATTTAAAATAAATTAATTCGGACTTCAATTTAGGAAAGCAAACATATTTTCGACATTTTCCAGTGAGAATACGTTCTAATATAATGATTTATGGTATGAATTAAAATCGCATTGTGTTAATATTAAGAAATGTAATAAACAATTTTATAAAAATGTAAAATGAAATATAATAAAAATGAAAAAAAAAAATAAAAATAAAATAACTTTAATAACTAAATTATCACACATTTGCAGTCTCACATTTGGTTGTTTTTCAATTGATTTATTTAGCAAATTCTTCCCGTCTAATTGTGGATCTACATTCCGCAGGCCATGTATTTCTAGCTGTAATTCTGTTAGCTTTTCTCGGACACAGTGGCTGATAAAAGATTTGAAACTTTCTCATCTATCCTTGAGTATTTGATGATGATGATGATTCTTGCTTTAAACAACTAAAAAAGGAAATTTTTTTTGTGGCTTATTTTGTGACTCATGTCATTTACAACAGGAGCATCTCACTTTGAAACGCTTGCAGCTCCATCTAGAACAATCGATCATCATGTTCTTCACACACAAGATTTGAGCTGATGGTTTCATTCGCAAGCAGCAGTTAAAAAGCCAAACTCCATCAACGTCACACAGATGGATGGATTGTTTGAGTGCTATGTCTTTTTAGACTGAGAAGGACTTTCTCCAAAGTCTGAGGAACCAGACCATTAAATAAGCAGAGTCGGGAAAACTTCCTTGCCGACAGGTTCGAGATCAGGCTCCAGTAAACCTTACGTACAGATGACACCCAGCACGGCCCAGGAATACATCAGAATAGGTGTCATTAAATACGTATCAGTCACAGCTTGAAGACACCAGACATGACATCACCTAAAGTAACTGAGAACCAGCAAGGCTAAATTTGGGAGCTAATCGAAGACCATTCTGGAGTCTGGACCTCCACAGCATCCAAGAACGCCATTCATAATGGATTTGTCAAAAGTGGATTCATTAGTGATGATGATACACAATTACATCTGTAATTACAGCCTGTGCGGTTTCAACTTGAACATCACTGAAGCAAATGACAAAGGCACGTTCCACGTCACTGGTTTGGAACATCTGTGACAGGGAGTTTAAACAGATGACAACTGCATTGTGTGGTTATTTTACATACCCATGGAAGGTCTATAGACTAAACTGTGCTAAAGATCATATTTCCCCACTAAACATTTCGCTGTAAACACGCGAGAGTAATCCCCTCCATTGTGTTTGCCAGATCAGCTAAAACACTGGCACCAAGACAAACGGGCTGTCCTCTAAACATCGCAGAGGGTGTTTGTGCAGAAAATAAGGGAATTAAGATGACTCACCCGGGGGCAAGTGCTGCGCTTTAGTTAAGACATCGTCGTGAGCCAAAGCTTTGGCACAACAGACGGTTTTTATAACAAAAAAAAACTTTTGAAAGAATTTGATGTTTTTAATGCACGTTTGCTAGCGTGGCAAAAAAACTGGACAAGCGTAAACAGTAAAATGTTCATTGCCATTTATACTCACGGCTATATTTTAATTAGTAATTTAATTAACTTTTTATTGCACTTTAAACACAACATAAGTTAAAGATCAATATAAAAAGTTAGTATATTGAGGCTTCTGACAATTTTGTAACTGTTGTTGACGCACAAAAAGAAAATACTAATAACTTGGATAAACTACATGTTATGCTTTATAAATTATATAAAAATTTTGTTTAATCTTTTGGTGTATACAGACCCGAACTACACTAGAACTTGCGTGTATTTGCTTAAAAAGTAGTAATTGATGGTAGTAAACCTTACTATGCATATTTACTGTACAGAATAATATATCATCATTGCGCATCAACGCAATTCGCTCGGATTTTGGATTAATCACAATAACAGAACATTAACTAAATTATAGAAACATTCATAAAGTGTAAACCGAGAGCAAAAGAAATACCATTTTAACTAGGAACGATGACAAAAAACTTTGAGAAAAGACTTTCTGTGAAACAGCAATCAATTTGACAAATCCTTACAGATTTTTATGTCAATTGTTTTAATTTTATGATGATTTTACTTTCACCATTCTGATACTGGTAAATTTAACGCTTCTTTCATTGGTTACATCCATTTTACTTAATAGTGGCATGTTCGCTTCAAGCAGAAGGTTCAACCTCACTTGGGCAATGCGAAACGTGTCTACACTCGGTTTGTACAATCTCTGATGTAGAAGATTAGAAGTAGAAGATGTAAGTGCTTAAACATCAGTGATTTTAACATTAGTAGCTTCGGCTGCTGCGTGACGAAAATCTAAAACCACTGCGGCTCGACATCAAACAGTGCATCGAAAATGCCGCAGCGTCCGTTTCAGTCAGTTGACTCCGAAGTAAAGCAGAAAAAAACGTTAATGGAGGACAGAAGTGTGAGTTAAAGTCTATAGTTGTCACTAAGAGTGCTTGCGTTTTGAGACAGTCTAATCAATAGCTGACTCTGCGGCTTTACAGAGACTGCAGTCATTTAATTGACCACTCACTGGCCCAGATGTGAAAGGTCAAAGTTCAAATGCATCATCTGCATCGATGAAGATTAAAGTGTTAATTCTTCCAGCTGATGGTTTTCTTTGAACAGACACTACAATTAACTAAATAGATAAAGATCACAGTGTGGCTTCAGAGTTGGAGTTGCAACACAGCAAATGCATATAGACAGTTCGAACGCCGCCATCAGCAGTGCAGTAATTATTTGACTGATGAAGCTGTGAATTCAATGCGTGGTTCATCTGACTGTCTAAACCAACTGTTCAATTAAAAGATGTCCTAACAAACATGAACTCAAAAGCACACAGCTAAAGCAGGGACGTCTAAATGTTTACTGGCAAGAAAACGTCTCAAGTATGCCAAGAATTGCTGAGCAATAATGAACAGAAGGTGTTGGTGGACGAATCCTTCAAGTCACTGAGTTTGTCTCTCTTAACTACAGAAAAACAAGAAGTTACAAACTAAGGAAGAAGACTTTACGTATCTTCACTTTTAACTGTCATGCCGGGGAAAGGGAACTTGTAGTGACCGAGGAGGTCGTCATTTCCCATTTCAGCTGGAAAAAGGCACAATGTTTGAATCCATAATCGCAAGTTGACATTTTAACACGGGCCTAGAAACTTTTCAAAGTGCACCTCTCGTATGTGTGCTTGCAAAACACTATACAAAGCAAATAAGGATTGACAGATACAGATAAACACACACACACACACACAGCTATATAGTGATAGCTAGATATATGCAGACGGACAGAAAAAATAAACTTTTCTAACAGACAAACAGTAATCCAAACAGAAGAATGATAGACAGACAGACAGACAAACAAACAAAACAAAATAAACAGAAAGACTGTTAAACTGGATATATTAAGAGACAGACAGACAGACAGACAGACAGACAGACAGACAGACAGACAGACAGATAAAAAAAACTTTACAAAAATATGAACGGACTAAATAGATATGTACATGCAGATGGGTAGATTAAAAAGCACTAGACAGACAGCAAGACAAACAAACAAACAAACAATAACGCAAACATAAAAAACGGACAGATATAGATATATTGAGCTAAATAGTTAGAGATTTCTAGAGGGATAGAGAAAAAAAAACCTAGACAGAAAGACAAAGTAATGCAAACAGACAGGAGAGAAAGACAGGCAGGCAGGTATTGTATTGGGATACAACCGAAAAGATGGGTGAATAAAGAGAGATAGACAAATATAATATAAATATAAATATATATATTGATATACTATACTGATGGATATATAAAAAAACTATAGTAAAACAGTAATGCAAGCATATTTAGAATGATAGACAAACAGAAAAACAAACAGAATATGGATGGATGGATGGACGGACGGACGGACGGACGGACGGACAGACAGACACTTCATATTGATTGACAGACAGACAGACAGACAGAGACCCCCGATAGTACCTAATTTTGTAGTTTGGTAAGGTGTGCTTCTTCTTGATGACTCTCTTGAGCTGGTTGACGATGATGGAGGTGAGCTGGGACAGAGGACGACCCTCGAACTGAGACTTGACGTCGAAGTCAATGAGCGGTTCCTCGAGGAAGGAGAAGGACCAGTGCGTGAAAGGCATGCGGGTGAACTGCAGCTTTAGGCGGCCGGCCACCCGGGTCATCTTCACAAACAGATAAGCCGATTTCCCGAATACCAAATCGACATCGATGGCCAAATGGAAACCACCGTTATACTCTATGTCCACCTCGAAGTTGAGCTCCTCGGGCATGTTGTCTTCATTCAGGGGCACCGGCTTGATAAGTTTGGCCGTCTTGAAGACCGGCACCGAGTTGCCGAGGGAGATGTCCCGGAGACTGAGACCCTCGAGGAGACGCCCGGCGGTCTTGGTGAGCAGGAGCTCTTCAAACTCCACTTTGATCTTCTTGGTGATCCAGTGTCGGACCACCGCAGTGTCTCGGAGTTCGCGGAATAAGAACAGAAATATGGCGTTGAGGAAGTCGCATGTCTCTGTTTTGGATGCGTTTTGGGGATCGAAAGGCGGCGGCGGCGGTTTGGGGCTGGTGCCGCTGCCGGACCCGGTGGTCTCTTGCTGCTTTGGAGCGGCGGCATCCGGTTGTTTGGAAGCCGAAGGTGTTGCGTCTGGCGTCTGCGTTGATTCGGTTTGCTGGTTGCTAAGGTAATCCTTCAGCGCGGGATCAGGAACTGCTTTGACATATTGCACTGTCCTAGCGACGGGCTCGGGGTTCCTCCTGTACAACAGTAGGATCTGTAGAAGAAGCGTGAAAGCGGCCCCGGAAAAGGCAGAAATTAATATCAGGTAAATCATTTTCCGATCACCGCCGAGCCGCGCGGGTTAGAGTGAACTCATGTTCCGCTGTCAGCCCGAAAGAACAAAAGCGGGTTCCACCTGGCCGCTCACAAAGCTGCCATATCATCTGCTTCTTTCCTGAGCTTCGTAAACTGAAGCTGATTGGTGGAACGTCATATTGCGTCGACGCGTAGATTGTGCGTGATGACGCCACCTACCGGGTGGTCGCTCCGTACGTCTTGGAGCGCAAAAAAGTTTTTTTGCGCATGCGTTTTGCTATCTATGCACGTTTTTGTGAGCTAAATGAAGTTAGATCTCCGAGATATAAGATCTATTTACGTATCTGACATGTAAACCCGCGCTTTTTTATGAAAGGAGCGTCGCTTTCAACATTTCCTAGTTTGTCAGCAATTATGACATTGTATAATATTACGTGTATGACATAACATAAAAAAGCAAAACGAAACTTACCTTTTGGTTAATATGTTCAACCTACTCGATCTTTAAACATTTCGACTTATTTAATAATTATTATAACGCGTGTTGGCAGACATGTCTCCCTTTTTTAACATGACGTCATCATCTCAAATGCGTATTTTACTACACAGTCGTGGAAATTCCCATGATGCCCTCAGTGCCCTCGATGACAATAGAGTCTATAAATGAAGAGCTTCTTAATGACTTACAAGAATAGTGTAGTTCCCTGTTTATTGTTAGCATTGTGTGAAAATGGGACTGCTGCGTGTAGCGATAGACAAGTTAAAGTCCCAGATTCTATCAAAATAAATATAAATATTTACAAATCTAAGATTAGGAGTGAAATTCTGGGATTTTGGAATAACAATCCACTTAGGAAGTCTCCAGAAAGATGTGCTGGAACTGCGTTTCAGGGAAAGACTGGTTTTTCCTCTGGCCAGTCAGTTCCTCAGGCATCTGCATCTGGGCAGGAACCTGATTTGATTTGCATGGAGCAAATAGATAGCGAAAGTATAAACAGTTTAGAAAATTATACACCATCAATATCCATAAAATCTCATATAAAGAGGGGTTTTCTGGGATTCTGGAACAAAATTGCATTTTGGAAGTCTTCAGAAAGAAGCGACTGTGTTTGTTCCCTGCGCAGTGAATGCAAAAAGCACCACGACAGATTCGCTGGAACTGTGAGGAAGAATAATACTGACGTGTCTCTATCTTCTGCATCTTCATCTGAAACAGAAGCTGATTTGGATTACATAGAGCAGATAGAAAGTGTGAATGGTGAAACACCATCAGAATCCATAAAATCTCAGATTAAAAGTCAATTTCTGGGATATTGGAAAATAATAACATTTTGGAAGTCTCCAGAAAGAGATGATTGTGGTGGTTCCTTGCACAATGACGACGAAGAGCAGAATGATAATGTTGCTGGAACTATAAACAAGGCTCGAGGTGAGGTTCCACATGCTTCTACAACTGGGCATAAAACTGATTTGTATGGCATAGAGCAGAGAGAGAGTGCAGAATCAAAGTCCATAAGGTCTCCGATAAAAAGTCGTTTTCTAGGATTCTGGGAAAAATATTCATTTGGAAACAGTCTAAAGAGAGATGATTGTCGTGGTTCTACGCACTGTTACGACAAAGGGCAGGATGTCAATGTTGCTGGAAGAGTTAGAGAGGATGAACCTTGCCTAAAAAGTTCTTCTGATTCTGCATCTAGGGCCAATACCAATTTGGTTTGCTCAGAAAAAACAAAGCACGGATGTGTAAAATATTTAAGTAATTGCAAACCGTCACACTCAAAAGATCATGAAGCTCATGAAGATTTCCTTAACATTCAAGAGACTAAGCAAAACATTGGTGTTCCTCTAACTTCTGCAACTGCACAGGAACCTAAAATCTTTAGGATGGAGCAAAAAGAGTATAAAAGTGTACACAATTTTAATTATTGCACACCATCACAATCACAACATAAGAAAACTTCTCTGGAACTTGGGAAAAAACATACAGGTCATCAAAATGTCTTGCCCATTCAAGCGAATGAACAGAAAATTAGCATTCGTCCACCTGCAACTGCACAGGAGTCTGAGAAGTTTTGGATGGAACAAAAGGAGTGTAAAATTGTACACAATTTAAATTATTGCACACCATCACAATCGAAAGATGAAAGAATGAAAACGTTTTTGGAACTTGGGGAACACCACATAAATCACGATGAAAAAGAAAGACGTACAAACTCCACACACATTCTTGAGAGTGGGCTGAAAATGAGGGTTCCTCAAACTTCTGCAACAGCACAGGAGCCTAAACTGTTTTGGATGGGGCGAAGAGAGTTTGAAAGTATAAGCAAGTTAAATACTCAAACTCCAACACAATCAAGAGAAAGAAGGAGACCTTTGGAGCGAAGGGGAAGATATCGAGATCGTCCAAGTGACCAATATACTGGTTTCCTGCATCGTGAAGAGAACGGTCAAATTGTCAATGTTGCTTTAACTGTGATCAAGGTTAAGGTTCCTCTCCCTTCTGCAAATAAGCCAACAGAAACTGTGGACAGATTATATAACAGCAAATTATCACTAATAAGAAAAACAAGAACAACGAGAACGTCTCAGTCTAAACATTTTCCATTCAGGAAGTTTAGATCGAAGGAATCTCATCTGAATCAAATGATTCGAGCTGAAACTTTAATCTCAAACATGTGGATCAGTTGGACAACGTACTTCTCGCAAAATGAGGTCCCTGGTGTCCTGGATGCAAATGACAGTTGTTCAGAGACGCAGAATTCATCAGAAATACCAACAGGAGAAGACAAACTCTCTGAACTAGAAGACATCTCTGTGGATCTCTAAATGTCACTGATTTGATTAATTAAAAAATGGTATACATAGGGTGACCATATTTTGATTTCCAAAAAAGAGGACAATCGCGCGGCCTCGGGACACAAATTCAGACAGGCTTCTCTGAGGTTGATAAACGCGCTTTCTTATGGTTCAATTGGGTTACTCCTGTAATTAACTGCTAATAAAATAATAAAATATCTGTAACAAAATAATAGCATTTTAGACTTTTGAAAAAAAAAAATAAAATAAAATAATAATAATAAAACACGCACGCACACACACACANNNNTACAGATAATTGAAGTTTAATATTCTTTAATTTTGCAAAATTAACTCCGGCAATACAATAAAAATACATCTGTAAAAACATGTACAAAAAATTAGACAAAAAAATAACTTCTGTTAGAAAATTCAGCTTCAACAATATCTCTTGATAAGAAGAATAATAATAGAAGAGTTTTACAAAGATGAGATGAGATGTTTATAATGTGAGCTTAGACAGAGTCTCCAGCACCCGAAACGAGACTTTACACTAGTACCGACCTGCACGTGAGTTTATGTGTGCGCACATAACCCGTCCACACAAGAAAGGCAGCATCTGGGTCATTTCATTGCGTAAAAAAGTAGTGCCTGTGTTCTGTGCGCAAAGCGCCGATCAATTTACATATACGCGGAATTATTCTGAACGCGCGTTATGAAAAAAAAAAAAGAGTAAAACCCGGACATTTTTGTGAATTTCAAAAACCCGTCCGGACGTTCCGGACAAGGTGTAAAAAGAGGACAAGTCCGGAGAAAAGAGGACGTTTGGTCACCCTAGGTATACAAGTTATCTAAACAAACAAATCATCATCATATGGGCTCTTACACGTGCGGACTTTTAATTGAGATCTAATCCCATAATAATAGCGCCACCTGTTGTGGAGGAGTGCGATACACATAAAACCAGGCAAACGAATCCATTGCATTTTTAAGTTAGGCAAACGCAATAAAAACTCGACTGACACAGGTGTTGTGACTAAATTTTTTTTTAAATAAGAACAAGGACAAAAACTTGAAGGTCTAAAACGTCGTCCCTACAGTGATACATTAGTTTAGTCTGTCGCAAAAGCGGTCAGAACGATGTGACTGTGTCGATTGCTTTAGTCTGCCCCACTCGCTTGCGGTGGCTTTTTAGAAACACATCAAGCCATAAACACATCTAAAATAATGTCTCAGCCTCCTCCAAAGCCCTGGGAAAGGCGAATCCCCGGGACTATAACTACACCTCTGAACTACCGGTTTGTACAATCACGATCTTAACATCAGATTTATACTTTAGGGTCTGAGTGTACTAATGCTATATAGTGTTAGCCAACGCCTGACCAGCACTCAGACGCAAATAATATAATTAAAACGTAAATGCTACCTTATTTTTGAGAAAAGTTGAATGTTTTTCACAGGACGTGATAATGGCTGTCAGTGTTACACAATCATGTTTAGCATGTAGCACGCGAGTGTTAAAGTTCAGAGGCCGCACACTTTCTCACGTTTCAAAACAACATCGTAATCCCAAGTATAATGTAATACTACATTGTGTATCAATTTTGCGTTGTTTGTGTATCAATGTTGCATTATGTGTGATAGTGATGAGTAAACACTCATTGTAATCACAATCATTAGGATTAGATCGTGATAAGATAATCATAATAAGATCTTAATATCTTATTTAACTTAGCTGACACAGATTAACGCTGACTGTCGCATTTCATTATATTTCAGACATGTAATTATGCGTTTTATCCCCATGCAGCTCTGACTTTGGATCAAGACCACAAAGTGGACTTCTGGTGAATGGACCACCGGTTGTGACACGTGTGACGCCCCCCATACCACCAAGACCTGTCCAGCAGACGTACCGGCCCAGCTACAACTCCTTTCCCTCCTCATACAACCCTTATGGGAGCTCTATGTATGGAGGCTACAGTCCGTACAGTTATGGAGGCTATGGAATGGGTTATAACCGCTACCAGACGGATGACGTGCCCCCCAGTCGATTTGTCCAGCAGGCCGAAGAGAGCAGCCGAGGAGCCTTTCAGTCCATCGAAAGCATCGTCCATGCCTTCTCTTCAGTCAGCATGATGATGGATGCCACTTTCTCAGCTGTTTACAACAGCTTCCGTGCCGTTCTGGATGTAGCCAATCATTTCTCCCGGCTGCGCATACATTTCACCAAAGTGCTGTCTGCGTTTGCTCTGGTCAGGACCCTGAGGTACCTTTATCGCAGGCTGCAGCGGCTGCTCGGCTTGCGTGTCGACTCGGAGGTGGACGATTTGTGGGCCGACAGCGCAGCTTCCTCCACCGTGTCTCCTCTAGGAACCAGAGGAAGTGGAGTCGATGACACCAGCCGGAGTTCTGTCAAGTCTTGGCCCATTTTTTTATTCTTTGCTGTGGTGCTTGGAGGGCCGTATTTAATCTGGAGGCTTTTACGGTCTGCTGAGGGAGCGGAGGACAGCGGTATGCTCTTGTCTGCTTCTTTATTGTGACATTTGAGCTCAGAGCTATTGAACTAAATTCACGTCTTGTGTTTTAGTCACCAACTGGGCAAGTGGGGAAGATGACCACGTGGTAGCACGAGCTGAATATGACTTCACAGCAGCTTCAGAGGAAGAGATCTCTCTTCAGACGGGTGACATGCTTAACCTTGCCCCTAAAGGTACAGAAGCCTTGAGTATCTCCATCAGTAACCATCACTAGAAACGGTTCATTGTTATTTAATTTTTAGCGTTGGCAGTTTTGGGGTTTAGGAATAAACATGAAGTCGCCGCACCTCACTTATTCTGCACGTTCTAATCAACCTAGACCACTGATCTACGTTCATCTATTCTTCGTTAAACACTCATCTTTTCAGTTTACCACGTCTTAAAATTACTCCAACTGAAATGTCCATCTTGTTTAATGTAAAAGTGTCAAAATGTTTAAGATGGACAATTTGAATAATAATAATATTAATATTTCAGTTCTGAACACCAAATCAATGTACTTTTTATAGGTTGGATTTCAGTAACATGATTAGTTACTTTAAAATGGTTAAGGGTTTGAGAAGATCGAGGAACATTGTGTGAAGAGCAGGTAGTGGTTAGCTAAAGCTGCTAGCACAGTTAACAGATTAACCACCTATATTTGGATATATCGAACATGACCTTATTTTCATTGTCAATTGGCGATTAGTGTCGTGACATTGCAACACAGCATGATGCTGCAAGACGCTCAGTAAATTAAAAAAACTATTTTAAATGTGCAATTCATCTAAAAACCGAGTATTGGATAAAAAAATCTGGATTTGACTTCCTTTTCAGGCAGTAAATTCCCAACTTGATACGGTTTCTAGAATGTGATTAGAAAGATTCCGGCTTGAACTTGTGTTCCTCTTGTGTTTCCAGAACAACAGCCGCGGGTGCGTGGATGGCTGCTGGCCAGCGTAGATGGGCAAACCACTGGCCTCGTCCCTGCCAACTACGTCAAAGTGCTGGGCCGGAGGAGAGGCAGAAAGCATGCAGAATTAGAAGTGATGGCACAAGCCCAGAACTTTCCAGCTCCGCAAACTTCTGCTTCCGCCGAGGTTCCCAGCCACACACTCGCTGCTCACAGCACTTTAGAACAAGATGTGCTGCTGGAATCAGTGTATGTGGAAAACCGGCCACCTCACACTGTTGTGGTTCACCCTTCCACTAACAGTGATACCTCAATGTTACCTGCAGAAAAGATGGACTTGTGAATGGATCTGTGTGTTCAGTGCTGACGTGTGCACTTTATTTCCCCGGCGGAAGGAAAAAGGAAAGGAGCTCAGTGAGGTGTAAAATTAAACTAGCTGGATCATTCAGCACGTTTAATAGATTGTAAGGCTCACAGCCTCTAGCAATATTTGCAGATGCTTCTCCTACAATTTCTAAATGATAGATGAAATATTTTATCCGGTTCATTCTAAATTATGGCAATTGTCACGAATCCAAACATTCATTCTGTGTTATAAGTAAATCATTTCAGATGTTTTGAAATGTGTACAAAGAGATTTTTATAGGTAATTGGGTTACCGATAGGTTTGTTTTTGCAATTGTTGTTTATATAGAAAATTTCACTATACGAGTGTGCTATAATATTGGTCTTCCATATATATTTGTGATTATTTAATATGTTGCTACTGTTGTCTAATCTTCTGTTTCCAGTTTGAATTGCTTTTATAGCTAGAAAATCATGCCACTGTCAAAATAAACAATTTTGTCAAGTAAATCTACTGCTGCTGTTTTTTTTTATTGTAGGGATTGCAACCATTTACTCTTACTATTATCGTGGACCCATAATATATATTCATGGTCAAGATTATCATGAATATGGAAAGAATGGTCTTTAATATTGACTTAAAATTACTTTATTTCAACAAGTTTAGTTTGGGATATGATGTTTGTCATTTTATGGAATAAGTTTTTTTTTTAATTTATATCGAAAGGAGGGTGTGTGTGTATAAATATCTCGCATGCGCAACATTATCAAAAGTAACGTTGATGCTGTCGTCAGGCAACGGGGACGCCAGCGCGCACCTTCTGCACTGCGGCACCGGAAATGGAGAGCGCGTCACAGCGATAGTGGAGGGCAAACGGCCTCTGTCACCGGTCTCTTCGTTTTTTTGTTTCTGAAATGCATTCCGATTATTGAAGATTAAACGTTTTTAAGATTAAAAGAGCCAGCAGAGGGGGAAGGGCTCCATCAAAGACGCCGCACCGCTTACCGTCATGGCACACGCTCTCGGATCGGTGTGCGCGCGCGCCGCCTCACGCGTCCTCTTATTCCGCCGGCTGATCTGTAGGAGAACTACTATGGTGGGACATCATCATGCGAGCCATTGTCAAGATGAGCATTTGTTTTTATGAGTGCTTCCCAACGTTCTGTGCTTATGAACTTCACTGGTCAACCCCGGTAAAATCCAACTCAATGCCGGAGCCTTCCTGCTGATGCTGCTCGGTTTCAGCCCCTCATCAGCACCACTCCGCTGGTATGAGAGGGACATCACTACCGGCTCACCAACAGCTCCAGGGTAAATGATCGATGAGTTAGCTTAGCATGCGATAAGATAGAGGTGTTTTGATGTGGACTATTTGTTTCACACATCTCAATTCATAGGGGTTTGTTTTCTTTTTCTGCTGTTTTTAAAATAGATTTTAGTATTTCGTAGAAATGAATCGTCTTTGCTCGATTAACAACAACTTTCCATACGATAACAACCTCCTGGTGTTGGACATGGTCCTGAGTTCACTGTGGGCATCCCAGCAGCCAATCAGCTGGGAGAATGTTGCCAAGTTGGTCCCGGGTTTCACAGCTAAAGAGGTAAGACAAAAGGTCTCGTTGGCATAGTTTACGTTCAAAGTCTTAAGCATAAAACCCTTGTACTTACAATATGTAAACAAAATTGTATAAAACAAATGCCTAAGAATAATTGACAGTAAAATTTATTGTATCCCGACTCAAGTCTAAAAGACCAAGACACAGAAGAGGGTTGAATTAATTATTTAATTTAATTAATTAATTTGTTTGTTTATTTATTGAGCATCCTCTCTTTTTACAGTGTGCACAGAGGTATGAAGAGCTAAAAACTACAGGCAGTTTTCCACATGTGGATGAGCAATGCAACCTGCAGGTCGGAGCAGTGGGCTCTCCTTCAGAGCCATTTACCTCCTACATCAAATCTAATTCACTGGACATTGCTAGAGAGAAAAGAGACACACAGTCCAAACCAGGGACTCCTTCAGAATCAGGTATGTAATAAAATGGGCTTCCAAAAAAAAAAAAACAGAGAATAAATTCTGAATGAATGAGAATCATCATTTGTTTTGCTTAGAATAAAAATCACAATTCTGGATTTATTTTTGTACAGAACTTTCTAGATTTAAACTCTTGATCAGGTTGTCAAACAGCAATAATAACTCGTATTACTCTTTTCTTAAAATTTAAATACATGTAGTGAAAATGTATGTAATGTAAAAGTAAAGATGTAACAAAAAAAGTAACCAATAAACATAAAAATAATCATACCAAGGTATTATGTCACAATTAAAAACTCAGAGATAGAAACACTAGTCTATCATTATTTTGTGGCTTCAGTCAACTCGTGTTTTATTGATAAGATACGATACGAGTTTATCGATCCCACAAAAGGGACATTTTTGCGCTTACAGCAGCATGAAGGACAAAATAATTAGCACATTTAAATGTGAATCTTTTCTCACAAGTAAAAAAAAAAAAACAATAAATGCTATTCTTAAGCTTCTGCTGTGTTTATGTATCTGCAGGACGCACTGGGGTCAGTTCCGGTCAGGAAATGATGGTGAAGTGTACGAGTGCAGATTCTGCCGTGAAGTTTGATGGGACAGAAGGGAATAAAAAGTAAAGGACATTCCATGAGCACTCAAAAACTTTTACAAGAATAGAATAAAAAAAATCCCTTTCTCTCCCACAGCCCCAACATGGTGATCCACGTCTGTGATGAAGCCAAGAACCTGAAGCAGGACTTTGTGTGCCGGCGGAAACTGCTGGTGAAAGGGATGCGTTATTTTGAAGAGTATCTGTCAGTGGACCCTCAGCGCTGGGATGAGGTGGACATTTCTGTCCACTGTGACATCCAGATTTTCGACTGGCTCATGAACTACGTCAAAAGTAGTGAACAACCAGAAAAGCATGCGGAGAAGCCCAGACTGGGTAATTTGTCTGTAGGAGCTGATGTGTGTGTGTGTGTGTGTGTGTGTGTGTGTGTCCGTTGGTCATGAGTTGGACGTTTGTGATGTTGTGTTATTGTGTGGTGTTTGGTTACAGAGCACAGCAATGTCATCTCTATCCTGATCTCCTCCGAATTCTTGAAGATGGATGCTTTAGTAAGTTCTGTGAGGGCTGACAGTGTTTTGGGTAGTCGTGTGCTCTGACCTCTGTGACCTTTAGGAAGTAGTGCTCGTAAAAGGCATGTTGCATGATGGATGTTGGGACATTTGAGATCTGGTTTATAAATATCAGAAATTTAAATAGTTGACAGGTTGAGGTTTAGCTTGAGATTTTGTGATCTTTGTTCATCCATGTGTGAAATAGACTGTTTGATTCCTCAAGGTCGAGGAGTGTGTCCAGTATTGTCACCAACACATGAATGCCATCATAGCGACTCCGTGCAATATGAACTGCATTAACAACAACCTGGCCGGATGCATCGCCGACCTGTTCAGCCACAATGAAGCCGATGACCTCAAGGACAAAAAAGATAAATTTAAAAGGTTAGAAGTGACATACAATCAAAATAATCTGTGATTTTCTGAATAATAATCAAATAAATTATTGGTTAATAATTGATAAATAATAAAATTAAACAGTTTTAAATTACAGTGTAAGTACTATTTAATTAGATAATAATTAAAAGAGTGTGTTTTGCAGGCAGGTTTTTATTATTCTTATTGCTATTAATTGCACTTTTATTGTATTTATGTTGATTTCATCAGTTTGTACTTGCTATTTACATTAGTTATGTATCTTAAATTATTGTCTTATTTATATGTGTCTTGTTTGTATTTATGGTTTATATTTATGTTTCTAGCTATATTTTTGTATTTTTACAATTTTTCCACATGGGATGAATACATTGATCATGCCTTATCTTCTTAGCAAACTGTTTCAGAAGAAGATTGAGAGGTTATTTGATGCTGATTATCAGAATCACGACTCCCCTGGAAGCGCCTCTACTCTGTACAGGTACAACTAGTCTGGCATTACTGTACCAACGCGATTAAGAACTTTTTAAAATTTTAGTTTAGGTAATTAAAGTTTTTAGCGGGTATATGACAGAGCTGTATTTTTTTTACTGTAAAATTACAATAAATAAAAAATGTTTATTATTTACCTGTAATTTAAAAATAAAAAATGTATATAATTGATTCTGCTCATTTTGTCATTTACATTTATATTAGTAGACATAGACAAAATATAATTATTACATTAAATTTTCTTATAACGAATGTACCTGTAACGTTTTCCTGACTTTTTAATAAGAAATAAGAAATAAAGTGCCTTTTTATTACTTCTTTGCTACATATCATTTTGCTATTTCTCTATTATGTAACATTTTGCGCAAACGCCATATTTATTTTTCACCAGAAAGGCAAAGAAAAACTCTGCATTTATATGCGTATATATTGCATAAATATTTTATATTTCTTATATTTCTCAGTAGCTACTAAATTAGGAGTTGTTTATGTGACAGAAAAAACCTGCTGTTTATTCATGAGGTGGTGTCAAATTCTAAAAATTAACAGCCTGCAGTTCACATGAAACTCTCCACATCTCGATACTCGACACTTGCTGGTCCTTTTCGCGGAAACGCAGTAATAACCAATCGCCTTCCTTCTAGATGTGGACTTTGCCTTAAGCTCCTCACCAAAGACACAGAAAGAAAAGTCCCCTGTATTCCGAACAAAATCAACATAGACATCCGAGGAAACATTCTATTCACTCACTCCAGGTCACAATAAGATTTGTTTCAACTGCATGTGTAATAACTACCATGACTACTTAACTGTTGTGAATTCACTGGTGAATTTATGTGACGTGTAGACAAAAGACTTGGGAGGTGCATGAGTATTTACACGGCCTTTATGAAGAGTTGAAGTCCTGGGTGCTGGTTTACTGGAGGATCTGGGGAACCATCAACATCCTGACCTGCTCACGTTGCAAACAGGCAAATGTTCCTAGATTAGGCCTTGAAAAAACCACGCATGCAATTCTGAAGCCCATGATGTGTGTCGACAGGCCTTCTTGTGTACGGAATTGGGTCAGTGCAAGTACCATCCAGACCCGGCAGTGTACCCTGGTATGGGTGCAGGGCGTGGCGTGGGCATTCACCCATGCTGCAATCAGAAGGTTCTTCGATTTGACCCCTACTCGACCCCTAAGGTGTGTATTGCTGCTCTAACACATTCTCATCTCAGATCTTTAAATCTGTTTGTGTCTTTGTCCAGGGTTGCCAGATAAGAGACCATGATGTGAGCTCGACAGATGCTGGTGACTGTGATGGAAACTGTTCTAAAGTTGTAAATGACCTGCTGCTTCATAGAGACAGTGTGTATGTGCCCGTCAGGACTTAATATTATGCCCTTTTTTTTTTTTTTTTTTTTTTGGTGTTTAATGTGCTGATTGTTGCAGTTTATCAAGTGCTGAACATCCTTCAGGCACTGAAGACGTTCCGGAAGCTGATGTGATGCTAAAGCCAGGAACACTTACAGCTCACAAACACAGAGAGCCCTCGGCTGTGAGTTGACCTTTTTTGCATTTATAAGACTCATTGTAGGCTAAATGTAGGAATTGTAATGTTTATTTTGTTTTTCAGTTTTCATTACTAAAAAACTGGAGTCTTCAGCTGGTAAGATGCAAACGTTCCTCTAGTGTGGCGCTTTTCATATGTTCCTTGGTGTTTTTGCAGCACCAGCGCTCTCTGTTGTCTGAAGATGAAGAGTACACTACGGGGTCAGAGGTCACAGAGGATGAGGTGGGGGATGAAGACGATACTTCCAAAAAACAAGGTGACTACTGTCTTTTGTAATAGGATTTGTTCCCAATATAACGCAATTAGTTTAGCTCATCTTTATGTTGAATAATCAAGATAGAGACTTTTGCAGCTTCCTGATTGGACCAATCTCAACCAATCACAGCCACTGCTGTTTAGTTATAATATATTTAGCTTGTATCCTCAGATTCAGAAATTCTTTATTAATACTCGTAAAATTATTTTTTGTTCCATACACTCACAACCTTTGATCATGACAAAACACAATTAAAATTTGAAAAAAGCATGAAAAAAACAATACATACAGTATATACACACTATATATTGTATAAATAGCCATTTTAACAGCAACAGTATTCCTAATAACCCTAACAAAAATGAATGTGTACAAAGATTACATTTCCAAGATTTATGTGTACGAACATACTTGAAAACGAGTGCAATCAAATCATTGAACACAAGAAATGTGCTTTAGATTGGTGAATAAAACGGCATTAGATTAAATATTATCATTGTGTGTGTGTGTGTGTGTGTTTGAATGGACGCATGCTTTATTCATTCAATATAAGCCATTACAAAACTGTCCATAATAATTAAAACACTTTTATTGTCATGATTAAAGCTGCTAAAAAGACAAGAAAACCTGGAAAACCTTTGAAAAGACAAGTTTCTTCACCAAATTTCCACCGCAAAGAAAAGCGTAGAGAAAAGGTGAGGGTAAAATATTTATATCTTATTCAGATATAATGGTGTTTCTGCTTATGTTTTGAATTTGTATTGTTAAAGGCTCCTTCGAGAGACTCAACGCCATTCACGTGAGTACAATTTCAGAAGTAACAATAGTTTGGAATAAAAAAACAAATTCTGACAGTGTATGTGTGTGTGTGTGTGTGTGTCTTCCACTTTAGTGTCAGCATCCAGAAGAATAAGTGGGATAGTAATCGCTCATTGAGGTTTAATCAGGACGCTCAGAGGGAGGAAGGTATGAAACCAAGTTATACTCTAACAAAGTTCTAACATCAGAATATTTTAAACGCTTTAAGAAAGTGAACTCGGCCCTTAAGAATCTGTTTTGTGTCATAATTCCCGCCTGTCACGTCTCAGCCAAGAAACAATAATAGGTTTGCAAATGCGTATACTGTATTTATTTCTATGATTTATGAAGACATTTATTACTCACTGTTAGTGAGTGTTTGCTCCTGTCAGGATCTTTTATGGATGTGTCTGTGCGTTCATACTCAATCTAGATCAGAGAAGAATGGAGGAGATTATAGCAAATCTCACTAAAATGCGTTTTGGTGACCAGGAACATACAAAGATTAGAGACACAAAGGAGGTAAGAAACTCTGCCAATAACGAAAAAAAAAACCATTTAAAAATGTAATGATGATGAATAATATCCAGTATGATCCTTCTATGATTTATTAAAATTAGAGCAAAATTACAACATCAAGAACACACCTGGAAAGTTATTATACGTAATTCTACTTTCAGTTCCACGTGGATTAGATCACCCAAATGACCCATACTTTGTGCATTTCTTTATTCAGATCAATGCCAGGTCTTATTATTTTATAAAACCACAATGATATAGTTACTTCTCTATATTATCACTATACACAGTATTTATATATTTATCCATATATCCATTCTAAATACCATAGTTGTTATATATAATTTTATTATTAATTATTTAATAAATATATAAATACTTTTAGTTCAATGCATAGCTGTTTGCTACATTTTACATATGATATACATATGTACACAATGACTGTATGTTTTATACATTTAAGTGCACAATGATTTATCTACTTTATGACATCCTTGTACTGTAATTATTTAATCTACGTAGTTGAATGTGTGAGAAACTGGGGTTCAAGAGTAAAGTTTTTCAGATTAATTTTCATGCTATCAAAGACACCATGAGCTTACAGATATGGCTTGAACTGTGTTGCTTGCAGCTATATTTCAAATCAAATAAAATAAAAAAAAAATGCATTTGTCACGTACATGTGCATACAAGAATTTAACAGCATTTAAACATGGGTCGGTAGAGCAAACATGAGCAGTAAAAGTAAAAATTAAATGCAACACAATAAAAAAGATACAGTAAAATACAATACAAATGCGTTTGATAAAGATACAATATAATAAAGATACATTTGCAGTACATATGAAAGTACTGTAATACTGTACGTTGCTGTAATATTTGCCTTCACTTTTCTTACTTTTCCACTGTCTTATTTCTCTTTTACCTATCCCTCCGGATAATTTCAACAAACATTCTGCAGGGATTAAAGTACTTTGTAACCTGAATTGAGTATTTCTCATTGTGCAGCCAGCTGGGGGTCTGTACTCTAAACTAGAGGCTCAGTTGAGGGTCTCCTCTCAATCCAGCGGACGACACAACAGCTCAGAGAAGACCACGAGGTACAGTAGTTCACACTGCCATTCATTCGTGGTTATTAGATATACATGGATTTCAATTTTCTTTTTTCTCATATACCTGATGTCTGATTATTGTCAGATTATTGGTCATGTCGACTGGGACTCCTTCTTTCCCATAGAAATGTTTCACCACTAAGGTGTCTTTTTCAGTCTGATGACACAATGTGGATGTTCAGTCTGATGCAACAACTCAGTCGAATTTTGGTAAAAGATTAAAAAAAAAAAATACTTTAATCCAGTTGATATTAATTCACAAAGTTCCACCTGGATGACAGAGAATCTAACACATTCTATACTTCATATGGTTCCTTGTTGGTCTGTAAAGTGCTCTTTTATTTAATTAATTATTCTTAATTAGTGATTAAGTCCATCTGTAAGAAGTTATGTTGGTAAGCTGATATTACAAAAACGTTCTATTGGTGACGACCTCCAGATAATACCAAATATACTGAAGTGTCAATAGTGATTCCAAATTTGCATTTCCAAAACCTGAATCACGTTCTCGCACCACGGACCATCATCTTCATTCTGGGCTGAGAATCAATCTGACAAATCACTAAGCACTAATTTATTAGAAAAATCACTAATTTATTGGATAAAATCACAAAAAATGCAATGGATGGTGAGTTCAAGGCATCAAGGCTAAAAATCCATATTTTATTTTTATATTCATTGTGGCCCGAAAAATTGACAGTAATGGGAGGTTTGGCTTCCATATTCTGAAAGGCTAAGCACCACATTTTTACTTGTTACTAAGCACCATTTTTGACAATTCTGCAGAGAGGCGCAGCTCTTATATAATACACGGTTTAATATCACTAACACCACTTATATTTCATATTAATATGTATGTATGTTTAGTCAATTGCATTTTTCTTGTGTTCTTGTTCTTGTATGTGTTATATTTAAATCATTTCTTGCCTTCTAAATTTAGGACCATATTTTAATATATTGGTTATTCGGTGTGTATATTTGTGCTTATCTGGTCATAGCTCAAAGTCTGAACACCGATGAACAAGGGACATTTTTCTTTTTTTTCTTTAAAGACAATTTTTCCCCCAAATTCGCATAGCAACTTTGCATTGGCCTCGAGCTAAATAAAGCACTATATAAATAAACTTTGACTTATAGTTTACCATTATCTCATCTTACTTATTGAAACGGAGTAGCAATACTAATTTAATTGTAACCTTGTGATACAAGGACAATAAAGGCATTCTATTCTATTCTATTCTGTTCAATAAATAGTATACTAATATTTTTATTTGAGTGCATATAGCTGTTCTAATTGTATTTTGCCTACATACTTACAATTTTTAATACGCACAATGTCTTTTTTTAGAGCCAAGATACGCTCCGGTCCATCCAGACCGACTTAGAGAAGTCCATGGATGAGATGTCAAGGCGGCTATTTGCCGGGACAGTGGACACTTTCTTTCTAGCCTGTTCCTTACTCTTCTCTACAACACATCCCTTCTCCGGACGCACGAACACATACTCTCTGATGTCAATATTGTAGCTGAACAGTTTACCTGCACTTTTAACAAAACAAGCAAATAGAGAATATACCCGTCTGTATCTGTGAGCATTACAAACGTGCATCTTTACTGTATATCCTCCATGTCTAGCTCAGGATCCATGTGCTGTAATGTCCGCTTCCATCTAGCTGCTCAGGTGACCAGACGAAGCTCATCTCCATGGTTCTGACCCTGCACTTTAAGCCGTCTTAAAGCAATGACTCTAACCTGTAGAACACAAAGAAGCCATTGAGTAAAGTTGAGGAAAGCTAACCTGTCCTGTCTCAACCGTGCCATTTGTATTTAACACACATGGGGTCAAGACACAAATAAATAGAATTGCAATTATAAGGCTTGTTTTCTTACTAAACAATCACAACTAAGTCGGTTAAACGGTGGCAGAGGGGAAATTATCTGAAAATACAGTGAATTACAGTAAAATATGTAAATACAGTGTTTTGTACAGTTATGGATGTTCAGGATGTGATGTCATTCAAAAGGCATGATGAAAAAAAGCAGTATGAAATGGTGAATGTTTATTGTGAAATCGGTCAGACAAGAGGCAAAGTCAGGCAGTCGGTCAAATCAAGGCGGGCAGAGACAACCACAAAAACTGGGAATACCTGGCACAAAAACAACAAACCAGGATGGACATAGGCAAAGCTTCCATGAAATAGCTGTCACTTCCTTGTCAATATTAACTTTTAGTTTATGGCGTGCCATATATGGATGGAGGCACTGGGCCCGTTTGTGCTTGCGGGCAACAGGAAGAGGAAGTAAGAGCTCTGCTATGTGATGGGAGGCGGGGGAGAACTGACCGTTTTGGTGACAGCGTTTGAGGTTAGACAGGTTGTGTTACATTTCTGGGATACCTGCCAACCAGAAACACAAATGATCATGTGTTCATTCCTGCTTTACTATCAGTAACCAGATACTTCACTGCCCCCAATGCCACAGATGTCATTTCTTTATCCAAGAGCTCTTATGCCAATCAAGTTTTCAGGTAAGATGAAGCACAATAATCATATTATAGAGAGAAATATTACGACTTGGGAACATTCTGATAAAGGTAATTTGCCCTTCTGACTTTTATCACAACGGTGCAACTCATTTGATCAAAAACAGCCAGTAAAACATGTATTATTAAGCATTATGGATTCAAGAATTAATGTCATGATTGATAGACCAAACGGTTTTAAATGATTGATAAAGATGGATTATACTTTTTCTATTGAATATGTGTCAAATTCAAGGCCCAGGGTCCATGTCCGCCCCCCAACATCCTTTAATATGGAGCTGTTATTATTGGTTTGTCTTGTTATATAGACAAACATAATATACACTTGTTATATAAACATTATACACAAACAACATATTCCATAATGCAGTGCTTTAGCTGTCTTATTATAATTGCATGATTTGTAACATTTACCTATTTTTGGCAGGATGTTAATTTTTCCAAATTGTTTAAGTTTGGCAAGATATTTCATATTATTATAAATTTACAGTTAATTTAATCTAGAATAACATTCCTGTTCAATTTTGTCCATATTTGTTTTAAACATATTTATTATGTTCGGCCCCTGGGCGACTGAGATTGACTACTTAGCAGACAAATAGTAGAAAGTATCTTAAAAGATAATCACAGGCAAAATTACTTTTGACGCCATTTTTATAGATTTGCTTCGAGGAACAATTTACCTAATGACCTACAACTTTACTGGTCTGAAATTTAATTAGCCTTAGTTGTAAAACATTTCAAAATACATAAATATGATTATAGAACAATAAAATATATTTCTGTCAAAATAAATTGCATTAATTCGATGAAAACAAACGTCTCTAAACTGATCTGTTATTATCAGTCATGTGATGACGCCATCTCTAATACATTCATTTTTTTTTTATCTTCGACAATGGCCGCTAGGTGGTGCCGTTTTTATTAAACAATCTCGTTAACTAGTCAAACTTCCTGTCCAGTTAAGCCTCATTGTCTGTGTTGTTTTATGAAGTTCACTGCGTTCAAGAAAGACAAAAGCTTTGCATAGTACCAGATCTATAGAGTAAACACAAAGCAGTCTGTTTTCTTTGCCATATGATTATAATGCCCATGGTGCAATAAATTGCCCCACCGGTTTAACTAAAAACATTTTTCTATGTGATGATGTGTTTAGTTTGACCTTAACACCAGTAAAAGTTAAAATTGGTGCATTTCATTCCCACCTCATTGTAAAATGAAAAGAGTAAATAAACTATTCACAGCAGGAATGCATAAAATCGTAAAACGACACTCCACACTGTCAAACTTGTGTGTGATGAAGTTCTCTAAGGTGATGTCATGGTGATGGATGCAAATGAAAAGGCAAGACCAGTCAGAACAAGTTTAAGCTGGTCCAATCCTGAACACTGCGGCCCACCTCATTTCACATGTATGTGCAACAATGCATGTGGTCTATTTTTCTGCAGCCCACCTCAGTGACACGACATCTTTCAACAGCCGCTGTGGCCTGTTCACTTTCAGACCTTTGGCATGTGTCAATTAATAATTTTTTCCACTCTTGAGTGTGATGACAGGCCTTACTTCCTTTGACAAGATGGACTCTAGCTCAATGGAAATGTTCTTATACACTGAAAAAAGTAAAACCATATGACCAGAAAAAACAATTCAACACTTTATTTAAAGAATTTCTTCATATTATAAACAGTCAAAAGAGCAATGATTAAAGGGGGGAACGAAGCACAAGTTAATATGTAATAAGTGTAATATATATATATATATATATATATATATATACATACACAAAGTATTTTATGATTTAATTGCAAACCTCACATTTTGTCTAGTATTTTTGAAATAACAGTAATACTGAAAAAAAAACCTTGATGATAAATAAATATCAAAATACAATTGTAAGATGACACTCGTGCACATTGGAATACAAATTTACAGATGTGTAAAATAATCCAGGACACTCTGAATCATTATAAATTCATACAAATGCATGCTTGTATTAAATGCACCATCCATTTTCTTCTAGCCCTTATTGTACTTTTCTCATCCCTTCTCCAACACACTCGCTACAGTACTTTGCTAGCACAAAATCCAGTATTTTTCCATCAACTGACGTTTAAGTGGCGTTGTGTCACGTGACAGGCAAGAGGGGGGTGCACATCTCTGACGTCGTTAACTACCACGAGGTGAGTTAATTTCTTTTCTTTTTCAAATAGCCATAAACGTTGACATTAGAGGCATACATCGCTGCAAAAACATTTGCAAAGTGATTACGATTACAAAGATCATCACAATCCAATTGTGTCAGACTCTGACCCGTGCCATGCGTATCATACCCTGACTCTAAACAACCACTCCCCTTCGCGGCTCGTGGAAAATTACCAGCTTACAATCAGCACAAGTACAAGCTCCAACATCCGCCTGACGGACTCGGTGCCCTTGATCTCCTTTTGTCCGCCGCAAAATGGACTTATCCATTCACGAATGCAATTACAAACCCGTCTCTAGCGTTTTCCGGCGTCTTTTAAACCGCATAGCAAATAAAAGCAGCGATCAGAGAAAATAACACTCACAAGCCAATACTCGGAAAATGAAAAAGAGCATTCTACTCCAGCAAACGTACACTGTACAATCGTGATAATAACGCAAATTACTAGTCCACCGCGAGCAGTTCGCCTTATTTTTCTCCAAGTGGGCGGAGCAGTCGCGTGGGCACCCAACGGAGTGAAACGTTGACTGACGTTCTCACTGCCCAATGGATGGCGAGCACGGAAACGCTTAGCAACTCTTTATCCAATGGCACGCTTTGGGGGGCGTGACGCTAATCCAAACTTTTCGCGGCGCCATCGGCTGAAAACTAAACCGAGATGGAATCTCCCAGTCTGAACCGGTTTCAACCGGTTACGAGTTTGTTGCTTGTGAGACGAAGAGGCACAGGCTCAGTCTCTAATTCCGCCCTGGTACAAAATATGCTTTAGTACAGAGCACGTCTCTCAACCAAGGTTAACTTTGATTCGTAAAATGAAACGGACTGAAAAAATCGTTGACTCGCCGTGATTGCTGGTGCGGAACCCACATCCTACTAGTCCCGAGGAATAGTGTGTCTGGCCAGTCAGCGGCTCATCCTAAACCTTTTTGACCATAATTTTGTACAAGCAGGCAACAACCGCACTGGATGAAATAAAGATCATTTTAGCAACTCTGGCAGACCCGCCCATCTTTTTCCTCGAAGGCTTGGACTTTAGGTAGGTATAAACAAGGTACAAACTTCTAGTTAGAGTGGTTTGTTTGATTCGTGGTCTGTGAAAAACGACGCGATGCTGGTTTTGGATCAGAATTTCCCGGGAAAATGCGTGTTATCGCGGTTAAGGTCGACAGAAAGTGGAGCGGCTTTGCTGCTGAGGGTTAATGAGGGATGTGCGGTGCGCGTGCGGCGTGACGGCTCGTGCTCTCGACTCTTGTCACTGGGCTGGACGATGTTTACGTGTTAGTCTTCCTTTTGGTTTTGTATTGTATAACTTCATAGCAAACTATCTAGTAGATAATAACTGCTAGAACTCAGCGGTTTGCATCCAACCAATGCTTCACATTTTGTGTTTTTTTTTTCCGTAACTAAAATAAATGTACTTGAATGTATAGGGGGGATCAATCCAAATCGGTATAAAGGTTTTGTTTTCTAATCTCGGCGAGTAATACGTACAGGACGCATGCTTTGGTAGGAGGGGTTGCTCCGGAGTCACTGATGTAGATCCTTGCAAAGTCACCCCTCGTAGAAGTCGTCGGTGTCGGACAGTTATTTATTCCAGAAAAATTGGTCATTTTTACGTCAGTCACGTGGTGTATAAGAAAAATTATCGCTGATCAGTTAATGCGTGAATTAAATAGTGCACAAGCATTGGTGTTCATTTGTGACTGTGGAAAAGTCATAAATTGTAAGGCCTTGATGTTAAAGTTGGAATGAAGGGGTTAGTTCTGACGTCACATCTGTCATCCACAGGGGCCATGGTCGACCACAAGCTTTTGTTTACTTGCCTTGTTTCCATGGTGATTACAGACCTTTGCCTAATTAATTTGCTTATTATTGATCGATCTTTGTCAATGCTTTCCTATCACATTGTCAGCATTGCATGGTTTGTGAGAATGTTTTACGTTTTGGTTAATAAGTTGAGTTGTGTGAATTCATCACTATCAAGAAGATACCGTAGTAGTTACTGTAGTAGATACGGTTGTTAGTAACCCCAAACAGTTACCCAAACCCACTGACCCAGACCAGTCAACCCATATTGTTTATATATTTTTTAAACATATGCTAATCTTTAATTTTGGTTATTAAAGGTTTTACCGGGCTGTGATTGGATGATCACGGTCGTGTAATTTTTTTGCATAATGCTGAATGTGACTGAAATCGAAGTATTTAAATATTTTTGATTGAAGTACTCCTTGTGGCCATGGCAATAAGGGTCAAACGCAATGAATTTGTACTCTTTAAACTAATGAAAACAATGACATCTGTCATCCTCAGAGGGCAGTGTTGAGTCGATATTAAGTGTTTAAATGGCCAGCAGCCCGGTAATTGCCACTTGCAATCAATATTCTGTAATTATGCATTTATTTTAGTGTAAATGAATCCGGTGTGGATGGTGTCTTGTACACAGTTTGTTCCACGTTTTTGGAATCTCTTTAGTGACAATGGAGTCAAAGTGAACGGAAGGTTCAATCAAAATGAACAAAAACTCGAGTCAAAATACATTGTGTTAAAAATCATTCAAGCTCATGTTGAACAGTCGAACGGACCAACAATGGCTCACGCCTCAGTGATTTTAGCTTGAAATGACATTTTGATTGTCTTTTGATAACCTGCGTCAGATTTCCAACGATAATGACATTGGTTATTCATATGCACAGGGTCTCATTGAGCGAATAATGAGTGCGATCACTGACCCTTGCTCTGCTCTAAAGTCAGACGTTCTAACTCAAGCATGTTAGCTGGATTACATTTTTTCGTAGTACTCTCAGACCAGGTCATTTAAGGCTTTTCAGATGGTCCTATGGTGGGTCATGCATGGTCAGCTGTTTGGATTTGTGAACTCTTAAGTTCATTTCACATGACTTTGCCTCTGCTGGATGTTTCCTCCCTGTCCCCTACAGAGCTCTATGCCAGCAATTATGACAATGTTAGCCGACCACGCAGCAAGACAGCTGCTGGACTTTAACCAGAAACTTGATATCAACCTGCTAGATAATGTGGTCAACTGCCTTTACCATGGGGTAGGGCCACAGGTAAGACCACTTCATAAATTGCATTTTAGCAGTAAATTCATCACTTTCAAATCCTAATTTCGACTTATCTTACAATACATATATATATATATATTGCTTTTCTTTTCAGCAGAGAATGGCCCAGGAAGTTTTGACTCATTTGAAGGAACATCCAGACGCCTGGACTCGAGTCGACACTATTCTGGAGTTTTCTCAGAATATGAACACAAAAGTAAGCAGAGTCCCAACTTACTTTGTGGAGAGTCATTTTTTGTACTTTGAGGAAGATCTGATCTCTTATTACCCAGGGTTCACTGACGTCAAATGAACTCGCCAATAACGTTTTTTGACTCACACAGTTCTTTAGTGAGTCAAACCGATTTCCGTCGACACACGAGGGATCAAAATGAAAGGATAAGGAAAGAGTTAGAGACTGTGTGCGAGTATCCACTATTGACAGAGAAATACCTCAGCGTCTCAAGTCGGTTTCGTTTCTAGCTAATATTTGGATGCAGAATGTGCAAAGCGCTCTGATCATGTGATTGAATTTTTATTACCTTGAATTAATATCGCAATATGCAAATGGAAGCGACTGCTGAGAATTTGGGAAGTGTTTGTTTGGTGTTGTAGTGGCAGACTGAATGTAAAACATGGAGTGTTTTTTTTTTTCTAGAGTAGTACCAAGGGTGGTTCGTCTTCCCCGTTTGGTATTAGACTTCCTCAAAGTACCGCTGACCCTGTTTGCCATCTGCTTGCCTTTTAAGATTGCTCTTAACACTCTGGTCATCATTACTAATGATTGAGTTGATCTATCAACAGTATTTATTATTTCAAAATGTTATATGGCCCATAAGCGAGGGCTCTAGAAGAACAGACAGGAAAAATATATACAGTGCAGGTAATTCTTTTTTTTTTTTTTTTTATTTGTCTAAATCTATCAAACAGAGCACATCACAGTGCTCTCAAACGTTTGGCTTTTGGCATAATTTATTTGATATTTTTTTTAGAGGTGAAAACACAAACAGAAGACAATTAATTGAAGTTGTTCATATTTGATATTAATCACAATGTTCCATTATGTTGATTGCTTGTAATAGGACCAAAAGGGGTGTGTCTTCCTGTGCACCTTGACACAGCTAGGCTTTGGCGGCAGGCCTCCACAAGGTCTACCTTTTCATTCCCTTACTCTCGATTCTGCTGTGCCTCCATTCACACTGCACATGCCACATACGGAGCTGAGAGATGGCAGGGAGATAGGCAGGCAGTTTCCCCAGGCCAGCCTTTTTTTTTTTTTTACCCTAGTCATTGATGGTGACAGTTATTTCCTCTGTAGGGATCATGCGTGTCTGTGCTGTGCTTCCCTTTTACGTTTTTATTCTCTTTTACATTAGCCATTTTCTGCCCCGGACTAAAAACCTAACCTATGTGAGCAACGAAGACCTAAAGCTTTGCATAACATTTAAGGAAACAAATCCTGGTCATGTTGCAAAGTAAATGTGTTGGTTAAGGAGTAAGCTACATCTCGCTTTGAACAAGTTCAGGATTTGCCTTTAACGTCCTTGTGTGTGCTACATTTCATTCTATACATTTGTGTTGCTTCACAAGATCATTTTTCTTTTCTTGTTTTATTTGTTGATTTTTTTTTTACCCTTTTAACCCTACAGTTGAAATGCTGTTATTCGGAATAGCATAGTAACTGTAACAAACACTAATAGACTAATCGAAATTCTATTAAAAGCATTTAAAATGAAAGCAAAATATTAGGGCAGTGTTTACACCCAAACCTGTGGCTTGTCTTGCTGTTCCTGAGACCTACACCAGTTTTAGGTGGAAACAGTAGGCCTGTCGTCAATTGTGAAAATGTTTTTGCATTGATTAAAACCTTTCGAGCCACCATTGACTCTTAAAAAGAGTCCGAGTCTCTTTGTTTCTGCCGTTGTTACGCCATTGCCCCAAGCTGCTTGCTTTGTTGTGGCCTGGCACCGAGTCAAACCTTTCATTGGTTGCCATTAACGTCTCCTTTCCCGTCTTTCACATTCTGGTGTGACTTGGCCAGAAACAGCAAAACTTCTACAGAATCTCATGCAAACACTGTTTAGAGAGTTTTGTTGGGGAGGGATGTTGAAATTCCTTTGTCTTCTTATACAAGTATCCATGTAGTTGCCTCCAAGTTTTGCATGACGATTTCTTTCATCTCAAATCAAATGCAAAGGACATGAAAATGTACTAGGCAGTCAAAGTTAAGAGCAATAATTAGTTTTTCCTGGCGTAACGGTGCAGCTCTGGCACAATGGATGAGTAAAGCCTGAATCATTAACTCTGGGTTTGTTCTCTTGACATTACAGTACTATGCTCTGCAGATTCTGGAAACTGTTATTAAAACAAGATGGAAGATTCTTCCCAGAAACCAATGCGAAGGTAGGATTGAGTCACAACTCCAAACATCACTTTGGCGCTTGAGGTCGATATTGTAATTTATACTTCAACATTCAATCTCAATAGGTCCCTGTGTCAGTTACTCATGTAGTAGGGATCACAGAGTTGTTAAAGTAAATATTTCATTCTGTGACAGGCCTGTATCGCAGGCCAAGTTGGTCATTAAAACTACGCTGAGAGTGCCAAGTTTGCCTTTTAAAAATGCAGGGACAGTTGCTTTTCTTATTGTTTGACCGTTTCGGAAATAATTGCGATATATTCTCTGAAAGGTAAAAATGTCAAGACTCAAGATGTTAAATTGATAGATTTTTCACATGTTTATATAGATATTTATGTTGAAATAACTTCTTTGTAACTTCAGCATTCACAAACAGTTTGACCAAGTTGCTTTTATCTTTAAATCGCAATACATTCCTTTCAATTAAACAGCGTCTTGCTTATTGTTTATATTCTTTTTATTTGATGTTATGTAACGTTTGTCTTTCATTTGCTGCTTCTTGCCACATCCACCTTTTTTGTATTTATTTCCTTTGAGAAACGTCACTCTTCTGTTTTGTTCAGGAATAAAGAAGTATGTTGTGGGCCTGATTATAAAGACTTCATCGGATGCTGCCAATGTGGAGGTCAGTGAACTTTTAACAGGCCAATGTTTTCCGGGGTTGTTTGTTTTTAAACTGTGCTTTGCCTCTTTTCAGAAAGAAAAGATTTACATCGGAAAGCTGAACATGATTCTAGTCCAGGTAAAGACTCTTGTTTTGTTTGGACACATCAGATAAGTGATTCGTTTCCACAAACTGGAGATTGCATTAGATTCGCTTCCGAAACCTTGGGAAATATTTGTGTTTAGATTCTGAAGCATGAATGGCCGAAACACTGGCCCACGTTCATCAGTGATATTGTGGGGGCGAGCCGAACCAGTGAAAGCCTCTGTCAAAACAACATGATCATTCTGAAGCTCCTTAGTGAGGAAGTATTCGACTTCTCCAGTGGTCAGATGACGCAGGTGAAGGCCAAGCACCTGAAGGACAGGTAAGACTGTTGGTGTTCATTTTGCTTGAATTCAAATGACAAAGAATAGTTTTCTTATTGTTGTATTATATGGTTTTCACTTTCAGCATGTGCAACGAATTCTCTCAGATTTTCCAGCTGTGTCAGTTTGTGATGGTGTGTATTCACTTTTTTGCTCATCGTTTTCAAGAAATAAAATTAAAACATTCCTCTTTTACAAGATGCATACGTTTGAGGAAGTTATTTAATACCGTGGTAGCCCGAGTTACGAATGCCATTTCTCTCCCCCTCCGTAGAGCCGCCATCTTGAAGTGATGTCGAGCAAATTTTTGAGATTGTGACGTCGCGCGAGATTACGGAAATCTCAGGGATTTGCATGACGTCATTTCAAGATGGCGGTAACCGTTCCTATGATTGTCTGTAGGTCATTTTATACTGCACCTACATAAACACATGCCAAAGAGCAAACTAAAGAACTGCTATGTAACATGTTGTGATACATTTATTACCAATATTTTACCATTTCTAAAAAAATTTGAATTTATGAAGTTATGGCATGAAGTCAAACGCAATGCAAAATGCTAACGAGATTTTCGCTCTCGGCACAAATTAATTTCGTATGTCTGGGTATCACTATACTTTGTCTCTCATTTATTACAGTGTATTTATTAAAGCAATAAAGGAGGCTAAATGTTGCACTCAGATCTAATAATTTGTAATTGTTACATATTTGTTTCTCTTTGATCCTCAGGAAAGCTCCCAGAATGCACCACTAGTTCATGCCACACTAGAAACTCTACTGAGGTTCCTCAACTGGATTCCTTTGGGCTATATTTTTGAAACGAAACTCATCAGCACCTTAGTTTATAAGGTACACTTTCATTTCTGCCTTTTTTATCTTTACCTTACCTAAAAGACGGTAAATTAATTGTTGTATCTTCTGTACTGTGTGGTTTTGTAGTTCTTAAATGTACCGATGTTCCGCAACGTGACCCTCAAGTGCCTGACTGAGATAGCGGGAGTCAGTGTCGTCCAGTATGAAGAGCAGTTTGTCAGTCTTTTCTCTCTGACGATGATGCAGCTTAAACAGGTACTGAACACATGTTTGTGTGGTTTTACAGATGTAAATGTATGCTTCATGTGTGCACTTTTCTCCCCTTGTGTGTGTAGATGCTACCACTGAACACCAACATCCGGCTCGCATATGCAAATGGAAAAGACGACGAGCAGAATTTTATTCAGAACCTCAGTCTGTTTCTCTGCACCTTCCTCAAAGAACACGGCCAGCTGATAGAAAAAAGACAGAACTTAAGAGAGACTCTTATGGAGGTTTGTGTGGCTTTGCTTATGTGTGGCTACTGATGATCAACCATGCAGATTTCATGCAATTATTTCTCACATATTTCAGGCTCTACACTACATGTTGTTGGTGTCCGAGGTGGAGGAGACGGAAATCTTTAAGATCTGTTTGGAATACTGGAATCATCTGGCAGCAGAGCTCTTTAAAGAGAGCCGTTTCTCCACTTCCACCTCACCCCTCTTATCAGCAAGCCAGCAAATTGACATACATCCACGCAGACAACTCTACATGCCTGTGCTTTCTAAAGTTAGCATCAAAAATCTCACTGGGATAAAAATAGTACATTTCACGCTTTTTTTGCCAGAAATAATAAGAGTATTCTTTTTTTTTCATTTCAGGTGCGTTTGTTAATGGTGAGTCGAATGGCCAAGCCAGAGGAAGTTCTGGTGGTGGAGAATGATCAGGGCGAAGTGGTTCGGGAGTTCATGAAGGATACGGATTCCATCAATCTTTATAAAAATATGAGGGAAACACTTGGTGAGACTTTTGTTCTTTTGCTTTATAGAACTATTTTGTATTTTGGTTTGTTGAAATTGACAGTCTTTGTGGTTTCTCTCTGCAGTCTATCTGACCCATCTGGACTATGTTGATACCGAGCGTATTATGACAGAGAAACTTCATAATCAGGTGAACGGTACTGAGTGGTCCTGGAAGAACCTAAACACGTTGTGCTGGGCCATTGGTTCTTTAAGTGGAGCCATGCTTGAAGAGGATGAGAAGAGATTCCTCGTCACTGTTATTAAGGTGGAGTCATTTAGGATATTACGTTTTAAGATAAAAAAAAATTCCTTATATCAGGTTGTATTCCTATTTTTAAGTAATTTTATAACTTTACTTTTTTCTACTGTATATTGAAATGCAATGTAAAGGGTTTTACTGGAGATGATGCTAATTACTAGAAATTAATATAAATGGTTAAATCCATATAATAGTGACTGCAAAAAAGTAGTTAGGTTCAGATAATAAATACTTGGTATATGAAAATATATAATTCTATTATGTTAATTTTGTGATACACAGGACCTGCTAGGCCTTTGTGAACAGAAGAGAGGGAAAGACAACAAGGCTATCATTGCCTCCAACATCATGTACATTGTGGGCCAGTACCCACGATTCCTCCGGGCACACTGGAAGTTCCTAAAGACCGTCGTCAACAAACTGTTTGAGTTTATGCACGGTGAGCGAAGAGTATTAGATTTAAGACGTTGCTCTCTTTTTTAACAATAAAATCCATTTGATTTTCAGATCGTGTTGCCGTGTTTTTTAAACCCTCCTGTTATGTTCGTTTTAGAGAAACATCAATAATGTGACCCAGGAGACTTTTATTATGCCTATAAATATTAGAATTTTTCAATTTGACATGAACATAACAGGAGGATTTCTTAATGTAATTATCATTATTAATTTAGTCATTTTTGTTCCTCAGAAACTCACGACGGAGTGCAGGACATGGCGTGTGACACGTTCATTAAGATTGCACAGAAATGCAGGAGGCATTTTGTCCAGGTGCAAGTGGGAGAGGTGATGCCCTTCATCGACGAGATCCTCAACAACATCAACACCATCATCTGTGACCTCCAGCCGCAGCAGGTAGCAAACACAGCCCTAAATCAGCAGAGCGTTGATTTAGATGTTGTGCTGATGCTTCACCATCACTGTCCTCAGGTGCACACCTTCTATGAAGCGGTTGGATATATGATCGGAGCACAGACGGACCAGACTGTACAGGAACACCTGATTGAGAAGTACATGTTGCTGCCTAACCAAGTGTGGGACAGCATCATCCAGCAGGCCACCAAGGTATGATTGTGTTTGGTGTAGATTGTCCAATGAATCATTTCTAATGGATGTTGTTGTCCCACTGTAGAATGTAGACATCCTGAAGGACCCTGAGACGGTCAAACAGCTTGGCAGTATTTTGAAGACCAACGTCCGAGCGTGTAAAGCTGTGGGCCATCCTTTTGTTATTCAGCTGGGCCGCATCTACCTGGACATGCTCAATGTATACAAGTGCCTCAGTGAAAACATCTCAGCTGCCATTCAGACCAATGGTGTGTGTGTGTGTGTGTGTGTGTGTGTGTGTGTGTTTGTTTGTTTGTTCTCAGAGTTAACCACTAAGACAAATACCCTATTTACTCTCTTATAAGACGAAGACTTTTCATTAAGATTTCCTTAAGGCCCGTCTTATAGGCGAGGTCTACAGATGGAAAATAGTTCACCAAGAACGGTGTGCAAATATTTCATCCTTCTGCGCAAAAATGAACAATAGAGACACATACACAGTTATCAAATTAACAGTCATGTTATAAATTAAATAAATCTTTCAGAAAATGGGGCACACGGTTTCTTTTTTTCCTGTAACGTCGTACCGGTAAGCATTTAATCCCATACAACGCATCCACAAAGGGAACGAGCGAAAATCAATAAGACACGCCTGAAATCAAAATACAGTATACTATATAAACCCAAAATTAGGCTTCTACTAATTTCTATTTTTTTTCACTTTTCTCTCGTTACCTGCTTTTCTTTCTTCCGTCTTATAATTACATGTTTAAACCCCCTTGTGAAGTCTTATTAGCGAGTAAATACGGCTATTGTGTTGTTATCTAACATCTTTGTATAATGATTTGCAATTTATGCATAAATATATACTGCGTTCATGAACCATGTGTTTCCAAGAGAGTGCAGATTGATTTATGGGTTTTTGTCTTTGTAGGCGAGATGGTTACGAAGCAGCCTCTGATCAGGAGCATGCGCACGGTGAAGAGAGAGACTCTGAAGCTGATCTCTGGTTGGGTCAGCCGGTCCAATGACCCACAAATGGTGAGAGACACAACATGTTTTTAAGTTGTATAGTCAAAGTCAGCTTTATTGTCAACTCTGCCACACATACTGGACATACAGTGAGTCGAAATTGCGTTTTTGTAAACTGTTTCATACTTTTGACATAAACAACAATTTTATAAAATGTGCAAAAGGTATAGTAAAAGTTTAATAGTATGTTATAATAATGTAATATTTCATTTTTAGTAAACTTGAATGTTTTTTTTCATGGTGGGGGTGCTGGTTGAAATGTAGATGTGTAATTAGTATTCGCACAAGGATGTAGTAAAGTAAATCGTTTATTACCACTCTCATTTATTACCACTCAAAAATATGTTATATTTTAGTAAAGTAGAATGGTTTGAGTTATAAGTATTAATCATAACCATCACAAACACACTGGTCATTACACCACACAAAAGCAGGAGACTTTCAACTCTCATGTCTGCGTTTGTCCGAACCAGTATTAGTCTGTCTGTGCAGATAATTCTGTTATACCTGCAGCAGGTCTGTACAGATTAGCACTGTCCTTACACAACACACACTTATCCGCTCATCCTTTAAGCCTGTCTGTGTGTGTGTGTGTGTGTGTGTGTGTGTGTGTGTGTGTGTGTGTGTGTGTGTTCTAGGTGGGCGAGAACTTTGTTCCTCCTTTGCTGGATGCAGTTCTCATTGATTACCAGCGCAATGTAGCGGCAGCAAGGGAACCGGAGGTCCTCAGCACCATGGCAACCATAGTAAACAAACTAGGGGGTCACATTACCGGAGAGATCCCTCAGATATTCGATGCTGTGTTTGAGTGCACGTTAAACATGATCAACAAAGTGAGCATATCCGGAATATTCTCAATTTGGTCGATCAAATAGTTAAAACATTTTTTTTAATAAACATATTTTATCCTGTTTTTTGCTACTTTTGTGAACTAGGACTTTGAGGAGTATCCAGAGCACCGGACGCATTTCTTCCTACTGCTCCAGGCAGTTAATTTCCTCTGTTTCCCAGCATTCCTAGTCATCCCACCGTCCCAGTTTAAGCTTGTGCTCGACTCCATTATCTGGGCTTTTAAACACACCATGAGAAACGTGGCCGACACTGGTGAGAATACACGTGCTCATCATCACAATCTAGCTTTGCGGAATTATTATGTAAAAGCAAACATCAACTGTCATGTGGATTGTCTGGACAGGCCTGCAGATCCTTTACACGCTGCTGCAGAACGTGGGTCAAGAGGAGGCGGCAGCGCAGAGCTTCTATCAGACGTACTTCTGTGACATCCTGCAACACATCTTCTCTGTCGTCACCGACACATCGCACACCGCCGGTCAGTTTTAGTCATTTCCTCTTCAGTTCCTCCCTTAATTGAGGAGTGTTCAAACTTGAGATTCAAACTCCATTGTACAGGCGACAAAATCAAAAGCATACTTTAATAATATTAATAATAATAATAATGATACATTTTATTTATAGGCGGACGCCTCACAAAAATAACACAATTTCAAAACAAATGCTTAGACTGACAACCCAAAGTCAAAGTAGTCAAAGAAATCTAAATATTTGGTTAATAAATACATTAATGTGCATATAAGAAAGACAGGGGTATTATTCTAAAATAAGTAACTGTAAAATGTAAACAGCAAGATATTTTGTCTTCTTAAAAATACATGATTTGGTAAGATATGCCAAATGCAAATGCATAAATTGTGAAATAATAAATGCTTTTTAAAATAAATTGCTTTTAATTATTTGTTGCAAATGATACAAATTATTTTTATATGCCGCTCGTGCACTGCATTATGGGATGTATAGTTTGTGTTATCAGTGCTTCACAAGATCCTTTTATACTAATATTAACAGCTCCTTAAATGATCTTGCGGACTAAGTGTCATTATTAAGTTTCAGCGGATTGTATTGCACACTTTGACACTTATGCCTGAAATGTTTTCTTTTAGTCTAATTTATGGTTACATTTCTGATTACGGTAATTTAATAATCTAGCAGAATCTCATTCGTTTTTTGACTTCTTTTCAGTCTCATTTTGGCAGTTTCATTCTCATTGTTTCAACTGTTTTTTTTTTTCCCGCAGGTTTGACCATGCACGCTTCCATCTTGGCCTACATGTTTAACCTGGTTGAGGAAGGAAAAATCAGCACAGCGTTGAACCCCACAAGCCCAGTTAGCAACCAGGTCTTCATCCAAGAGTATGTGGCCAATCTGCTGAAATCCGCTTTTCCACACTTACAAGAGTGAGTATCCTGCAGACTTGTATGTTGTTAAGGCCAACGCCTTTAAAATATTGAATGAAGCCAATTATCCAGATTTTTTGTTGGCACGGTGGCCAAAACCGTGTGGCAGCTCCTCGTAACCCAGAAATAAAAGAAGCATCTTAGAAAATACATGAACAAACTAAGAAAATATGTTAGCTGAATGAATGAATGATCCTAGATGCCATTTTTTAATTTATTTGCTTTGAGAATGAAAAAAACAGTTGGAGACTTTTGGAGATCAAACTTTTTTTCTTTTTATTTTTAATCTAGCCGTCTGTCCAGTTCCCTGTCTGACAATTGTGATCTATTTTCTCTTCCAGTGCTCAGGTCAAAGTGTTTGTCACCGGCCTGTTCAGCTTAAATCAGGACATCCCGGCATTCAAAGAGCACTTGAGGGATTTCCTCGTGCAGATCAAGGTCAGTGGCAAGCTTGTTTCCCTATTGGGACCTACAAGGGTTCCGACAAACCTTCAGTGTCCGTGCCAACCAGATCTAGCGTTGGTGAAGGTCACCGTGACCTTGTGAAGAATTGTGTCGTCTGGAGTGCAAAGGAACAACGAGGCTCATCCTGTCCCAGTCCTCCCAGCAACACACTGAGGTTTCTCCCTGTGCCCACAGGAGTTTGCGGGCGAGGACACCACTGATCTGTTCCTGGAGGAGCGGGA
>CM051497.1:24710906-24718406 GCA_028031935.1 Paedocypris micromegethes | reverse complement strand
CACAGAGAAATAATGATAGACACCTGTTCAGATGCTCTTTAATCCTTACTATAGAAATAATAAAAGTATTCAGACATGCTTGGTGGTAAAGGAAAACTAAAAATCCAGTAACCCTGTTTGTTTAGGTTGGTATTCATCTATTTAAGCTATTGTTAATTTATGTTTAAGTTTAATTCGTCATTGGTATGGTTGCATTATCATTTTAAAGATACCTAGGAAAAGTGCCCTGCCCCTTTAAGAGTTCTCCCGAGAATTAGCTAATGCTAACTTGTGTTTTGAGAATACAACGTTCGAAATCCACCGTGTGAGTCGTTTAATTGTGAAGCCCCACGTAAAAGAGACACACAGAAGTCAGAAGAGAGCTAAGCGTGTGTGTGTGCGTGTGTGTGTGTGTGTGTGTGTGTGTGGCTGTGAGAGCGCGGAGCAGCGGCGAGCTTGCACAGCTTGTGCCGTTTTCTGAAAGATGTATTTAGTTCGCGTCATAAATGTTCATTTAATTATAGCGCTTTTTGTGAGAAAGGGTGAAATATCTGCGCACTGTTCTGAGTAAAATATTTTCTATTTCGGTAGACCGCGCGTATAAGTCGAGCCCCCCACTTTCAGCCTGAACAATTTAGGAAAAATCCTCGACTTATAGTCGAGTAAATACGGTATTTTGTTCAGCTAAATATAAAAAAAAAAATACATTTTCAGACTTGATTTTAATACGTTTTAGAGGCTTTCACAATATCTTTGGCATTTTTTCCCCACCCAAACGTATAGGATCCTAACGGTGGAGAGGTGATGTGGGTGCGGGACTGTGAGGAGGTGGTCCGGCGCGGTGGGCTGAAGGAAGTGGAAGTTTCTTCTCTGGATGATCTGCTTTATGAATATCGCCGCGGCTCGGCCCTTAAGCACACAGGTAGTTTACCTGCTTTACTCTGCAGAAACATTTGTCAGAATATTGCTTGCTTTGGAAAATATAAGCTTGTACTGTACATATATAATAAATCCTGTATTTGTAGGCATCTCAAAAGGGAATTTTCCTAGTCGATCTCACATGGTTTTCAACATTATAGTCATCAACACCACGAACCAGTCTTCTGGTATGTTCCTCATTCTACTTTTTTTTTTTCTTGTGAATTTAATGATTAGCCAAACTTGATTACTTTTTTGTTCATTTAAACGGTTTTGCACTCGATATGAAATGATCTACTTATATTAAAATGCTGTTATTTCGACAGCAAACTCCCTTTAGTCTACTACTCCTACACATCAGCCCTGAGGTCTGATTGTTGTTACAGAGATTAGAACATACCAGAATCACCCCAGTGGGCTTTTCACAGACCCCTGCAGTGTTATCGGATACCAAATTCACTAAAATCTGATTAGTCTTTTTTTTTTCTTTCTGCACATTTCTGTGTCCGTTTGTGGAAAACAAATGCGTCCAGGGGGGGTTTTCACAGTCAGCAAACTTACTCTGGTAAGAAGATTTTTTTTAAAGATTGATCAAAAAATTGCCTCTTTCATGCACGAAATGCACATTTTCAGCAAATATAAAAAATATAAGCAACGTGATGGTGTTTTTTTTATTAGGTGGATTTGGCAAGCTCAGCCAAAGTGAGAACATTTGCTATATTTACTAGATGTATGTTTTGTATTAAGTGTAATTGTTTTTTAAGGTTGCTTATTTCCTTTTTATTTCATATTTTAGCCGTACATCTTGGTGACTTCTAACTGCAGGAAGTCTTTCAACACAGCGGACGAACACTCTCATGAAGCTAAGATGATGAAACGTTCTCTGACCATATTCAGAAATGTTTGTAGTACCACACGTATTTCATGTTTCCACAGAAAAAGCACGTTCTATAATATTAGAGCTACAAATTTAGTTATTAGTATCTCAAGATATATAAAAAAATAAAAAAACAGCAGTTGTTCCAAAACGTGGGCTGAATGTATTGGCAGTTAAATATGTGGTTATTGTTACATATTAAAGTTACACATATTTCAAAGCCTCTCTTGGAGAAACAGACATCTGTGATGTATAGAAAATGTATTTTTTATTCATTTCATCCTTCTCTTACTCTCTTTAAACACACACAACAACTGAACTCTGTAGAAGAAGCCTTATAAAAATATAGAAAGAATATGTTGAATATGCTCCAACGTTTGACCACTGTACAATACTGTAAGTCACAAAGACACGTCTGCCTGTCAAAAAACATGTAGTCAATTCAGTGAAACAATTCAGTGAAACTTTACTCACCAGTGTAAAATAAAGTGCAAATGCCATATCAGAGAAGCGCATAAAGAATAGATTGTGCTGGTCTACTAACCAATGACACACTTCCATACAACTAACCATCCATTCATGTTTTCTTCTGTCGGTGCATTGTCTGATTCACTTTCTCGCTGTTTGGTTTTGCCGTAGGTGATTTTTGCCCTTGGTTCTGGAGGGTCTCAACACGTACCGTACAGAGAATCCAAACTCACCCGGGCTCTAAAGGACTGGTGAGTGGCATCAACACGGCCCTTCAAGTGTTCTTTATCTAACCTGGTCTTTTTTGCCATTGTGATTTTCTGATAGTTTGGGCGGGAACTGCCGGACATGTTTGGTTTTGACTTTGTCTCGTTCACCCTCCATATGTGAAGCGCTCACCTCGTTGCAGTTTGCCTCCAGAGCCATGGCGATTCCATCCCGACCCATATACACCTCTCTGGTCAATTATATGGCTGAAAAGGTACTAGCTGAAAACTCATTATTCTCACTGCCATATGTGTTTTTATGAATGTTGATGTTTTTTGGCAGGAAACATGTTTTTTTTTTTTTTCGACATGTTAATTTGCACATTTTCTCTGAATGTTTTACAGTTGAGGACAAAATGATCAGCCACCCTACAGAATAGTCATCGTTTTATACGTATTTCAAAAGTGCTTTTAAACAGAGCAAAAATACTTTATTACAGATATTTTTTTCAAAATATCTTAGCTGAAAAAAAAATCTTGTAAAAAATCAAAAAATTATAATTGAAATTGATCAAATATATAGAATGAAAACAAAACTAGCCATTAATTCAACTAATAATTCCACACTCATTTTTAAGCCATGTTCATCTCATAAGAATGGGAAAAATGGAGCCGACCATCTTAAAAAAGAGCAGATTCGACCGCCGGTGGGATTAGACAGAAGGGTAAGACCCTGTTCAATCTCTTTTACAGCAGGTACTTACAGAAAAATAATTTATAGCGGCCTTTCCAACACGGAATGTGTTTTCATGTCAAGTGCCCTTTCACAGCTGAACAAGTTGTAAAAACCTAGAGGTGACTGTTATTTGCTCTCTCTCCCGTATTAGCTTTACTCGAATAGTTTTCCTCAATGTGTCTTGTTTCTAGAGTAACAGCATGTTAAGCAATACAGTATTTACTCGAATGTATGCACCCTTTTCATTTCCAATATTAGAAGCTCAAAAAGGAGGCTTATATGCATATATTGTCAGGGTTTTCAGTTGTTGCGTGCTTGAGACTTTTGTGGATGATATTACGTTCATTTCCTTGTTTGTTTTGCCGTGTGTTTGAGTTGAATCTTCAGTCTTTCCAGGTGTCATGTTTTAATTTGAGCTCATTGTTTAATTATCTAGTTCACCTGTGTCTTGTTGGGTCTGATTGGTCTAGTATTTAAGTATGGGTTCTCCTTTGTTTGGTGTGGGATCATTTTGTTGGAGTAAGCCAGTTTGGGATGGTTTGTCTTGTTTTTGGATGGACGTCTTGAGTCTTTGTTTAAATAAAAGTCATGTTTCAGCAATTAGGTCTGAGCCCCTATGTCCTGCATCCCAGAGCGTGACATATATACTGCGTTGTGTCCTCTTTTTTACATAATGTTCTGGAGTCAGACAAGCAAATAGGCTTTTATTGGCTCAAAAATCAGAAATAAAGAAACATTAGACATGCATCATCACTTAGCAGTGGCTAAAAAATTTTGTTAAATTACATACAAAAACATGGCAAACTTTGTGTCTGCAAAGGAGAGTAGTTCACGCTGAATCCCGCATGAAAACCGGAACACGCCGATATATGAACAAAGCAAGTGGAGTCATAGCACCCCCTACTGGAGATATACTCTACTGCATTTAGAAATAATATTTAACATTTCAAATGCTTTATCTATTAAGTAAAAGAGTCACAAGTTTATATTTAGCCGGAATTTTAGGTTTCTTGAAACTCAAAGAAAGCGAAAAGGGGATAATGTTTGCATATTATTATAATTTTTATTTAATTTTATTTTGTGCCTCAAAAATTAGGAGGGGTGCTTATATTCATGTAAATACAGTAACGTAAAAATTGAATTTTCATATTGAGGAGACGGAGCAAGTAGCATTTCCCACATAATGCTTTAAAAACCGAGATAAAAACCTACTAAAGAACACTGTGATGTTAATAAAACACAATAAAGGAAGACTGAAAAAGTAAGGTTTTTCATTTTGTACAGAAGTGATTAAAGAACAAATCACATGCCTCACAAGGAATTCTGGGGATCTTAGCTTACTCCGCTATATACTTCTTTATACTTGTTTATTGGTAAACTCAAGCCAGGTATGTTGGATTATAGGTTCAAAATGGTAAAATATCTTGCATTCAATCCATTTTCAGTCCAAGACATGTTTGCTACCCATTTTGCGGAGATCATCCAGTTCTTCTGAACCCAAGCTTAGTTCATGTCAGGCTGGAGATGCGACCGAGCTTAGATCTTTCCTGCCTCATTTGGAGAAGCCAGCACCAGCAGAATCAGGAGGACAACACGGCCGAGCCTCACAAGTCGGGCTTGAGAAAAACAGAACGGATGGTATTTCAATGCAAATCACTCTAGAAGAAATTCAGTCTGAGCTTGTGAAGCATTTAGTTTATTGCTCATTTGTTCCATTCGTGCAGTTTTCCATGATCCCGGGGGGAAAGAAAAGGCCAGAAGAGGATTAGACTTTTCAGTTGTTCAGCGTCGCTCTGTCGAGAGGGTCTCCACGTCTTCTCTTGACGCCACCGAGTGTCTCAACTGCTGTCAGGAGCGAAAGATCCGAAAGGAATATGACAAGATCATCATTCAGGCGAGGAGAGACAAAGATGCTCTGAGGCAAAAAGTAGCAGATCTGGAGAACGAACTGATGAAGAATGTGCCGGAAAGACACGAAAGGGAACAATGGGAAAAGACGACAACACATGAAGAACCAATCAAAAGCGTTTCTGCTAGTCCAGTAACGGAGACAGCAGAGGTATCAGTTTATTTAACAAATACAGTATATCATACCCTAGTGTGAATTAATATAACATAAACTTAATGAAAAAAGCTAAATTAAGGCCAGGGTTCCTACAAGTTTTTAAAATTGGTTTCAAGGATTTTAAGGCCTTCAAAATTCTTGAATTTCAATGTTGTGTTTTCAAGACCTTAAAATAGCTTGAATTTTAAATAAAGTGCTTGAAATTTCTGTTGTACTTGGTTCACAACAATCAACCATCTGACTGAATAGTTCGCCTTTTATCTGATCTGATCTTTAACTCTCGAACAGTAAAGTGATCAAATAATTTTGAGTTATTGGTTCATCTCGTTAATCTACATTTATTTCATTTGTATGATATTGACTGTAAATAAACTTATATTGACAGTTTACATGACAAACAGTGACACCTATCCAATAACTATTACAAAGCACAACTTACTTTGAATAATATCTCTTTAAATGTTTTAATAACTCTTTTAAGGGTTAAAATGGTAACGTCTCATTTTGGTTGTTTTTAGGCAGACATTTAAATATAGATTTTACGACCATGGAAGTGCTTGAAAAGTGCTTGAATTTGACTTTTCTAAAACTGTAGGAACCCTGTAACACAAGTTAGAAAATAAGATTAAATCCAGCTCACAGCAATCTTAATCTGCTTTATAGAAGTGCTTTCAAAAGGAAACAGACGGTCTGAGAGAAGAAGTGAGTGTGTGTGGAGAGAGAGAACGGATTCTGACACACACTTTAAACACGGAGAAAGCTCGACTGACTCAGAACGTCCAGGAACTCACAGCCCAACTACACAGCACCAGCGAGTCCAACAAACGTCTGCAATCGGCCCAGGTCTTTCTCAACAAAACAAAATCTAATCTCTGCAATTCATATTTGATGTTATTCTAATTTGTTCTGACTGTTTGTCTGCAGGAGAACTGGCTGGCAGAACAGCAGAGTATGAAAGAGGAACATGAGAGGTTCAGAGAGAAAGTGCTCGTCTCCCTCAGCCGACTCAAAGCAGAGAAGGTTTTCCTCTTAGATTTGTGTTTGCGGTTGTTTTGTGGGTTTTAAAATGAATATGGCTTACTTGGCATCTAATGACAAACTTATAAATTAGCATTCTATTAAGAAATGTCATGTTTTAAGCAAAGTGAACTTGCACCTTCTAAAACCAAAACTTGTGTTCTGCTGCCCCCTTCAGGCAGAATGTGTGAACTGACATTGGGTTTTATTTTACAGGCTGAGTTGATGTCACTTTTACAGGAGACCACCGTCTCTTATGAAAAAGTATTTCACCGAATTACAAAATACAGCGTTTAAACAAATAGCAAGTGGTTGTGATTTATGCTTGTCACGTCTGCAGGAGTGCTCGGACAACGCTTCTTTGAGACAGAGGCTGAAGTCGTTTTTGAAAGAGGTGAACTCAGCATCCTTCACGATGTCCAGCAGTGCAGAAACACACACGTCTCACACCGTCACCGAGAACACTGAGGTGATAGTTGTGTCGCGTCACGTGTCTCAACAAAACCCATCAAGCGTCTCACAAGGCAAGTCCTTCTGATTCCTCTTGTCTTTTTAGTTAAACTATCTCCCTTGCTTCTCTCCTCCTTTGGTCCTAACCATCGTCTCTTTTCTGCTTCATCGCTGCCCATTGGTCACGTTTCATAAATAATCTGCTTTGAGTCGGTGCATAGCTGTGAAAAGCATTTTATGAAGAAAATTAAACTGGGGAAAAAACTGTGAATTGAGGAACAAGGAAATGAATATGGCAGATGACGTAAATATTAATCAATCAATTAATTAATTAATATTCTATTAAATATGAATGAATAAAACGTTTATTTTATAATATTTGTTCATTAATAATTATTAAATAAATATCAACACATTTTGTATTAATTAGAATGTTAGGTAAGGATGTTTTTGTTCATGTTGTGTAAAAATTATGCTTATGCCCAACTAACTTAAATTCGAAATGCTGAAAAAAAACTATTGCTGGTGTAACATGTTATGTTCCTTTACTTATTGATTTATTCTAAAATCATTAATATTAAAAATACCCATAACTATTTTATAATATTATTATTTGTTAATTAATACGTGTTCTTAATTTACAAAAATACATTTTTTGTATTAATGTGAATGTTAGGTATTGATGTTTTTGTTGTTGTTTTGTATGTTGTGTAAGCATTATCATGACTGTCCAAACACTTAAAATTGTTTTCTAAATGCTTCTTGGATTAAAAAAAAAAAAAAA
>CM051497.1:24694550-24710900 GCA_028031935.1 Paedocypris micromegethes | reverse complement strand
AAAAAAAAAAAAACTAATCCCCATTGCTGGTATAACATGTTCAATTTATTAATTGATTAATTCTAAAATCATTAATAACATTAATAAGCAACATCTACTTAAAATCATTTTTTTTTATAATGTTTTATTATTTTATTAAAGCACACTTTAAAGCGAGTTTCTGGATGGGTGACTCATTGGGGTGTGTGGTTTGTGTGTGGGCAGGAAGTGAGTGTGGCGGCTTCAGTGGGTGTGAGGACCACCAGCATCATCTGGAGGAGGAGTTTGCAGAGAATTCTCAAACCACCTGCTCTGGCGGTTGCGAACATCCTTTATACAAGCAGCAAATCCTCTGCAAGCAACTGTGAGTGATTGTGTCGCTTCCTCACACGTGTTAAAGGACTGGCACATCTCTGTGTTCTTCACAGGAGGAGAGAGCACAGTCTGCTACTGGACGTGATGCTGGTCTTGTACAGGAGAGAGTGGTTTCTGCAAGACGCTATTCCTTACGTTAGGCGTACGCTCAGAAAGTGTGGCCTGAGACCCGAGGATATGGACTAAAGGAGGTTTTCCAGGCCACCAATCCAGAGTGTGTGGGCAATCCAGACCCCCGTTGCTGAGATGACCCCCGTGACCCAGCGATTAAAAAATGGACGGATGGAGGGATATTTGTGTCTTATGATAAATATAAATCTTCGGCACAGAAAATGAAATGTGAAAAGATTTGAGATCTGAACCAACCAAAAATGAGCAGTTTTTGTATGTTATGGACAGAGCCAGTGATCAGAATGAACCATCACAAAGCTGAAGTGTCAGTGTCTAAATCTCAGAATTGCTAAAATGGGAATCACTCGATGTTCTCAATAAATTTGTCATACTTTCTGGCAGTGTGAGAGTGTGTGTGTGTGTGTGTGTGTGTGTGTGTGTGTGTGTGTGTTGTTGATAGTGGGAACATTTATGCTGTTACACACCGTTTATTTTTTATGAAACGTTAGTTCAAAATATAACGTGTCAATATTATAGCAATAAAAGTCATGTTTGAAAGTATGACTTCACTGTAAAATGATTTTAATCAGGTTTTAAAGGCAGTTTGAAAAAAGACAATTTTATGTAGCTAAAAGCCTCAACCTGTAGCAGAAGGTTTCAAATCCGTCTTCCACTTGTAGTACAATACTTCTAAATAAATGTATGTCAGAAAAGTGCAAAGATTGTCTAAAAAGAAGAATTTCCTTTATTAAATAAAATTTGAATGAAATTGTCGTACATTACTCCAGTAAGTGAATAGCATCGAGAAAGATCTTTAATCTTGCTAAAGTTTAACACAGACAATCTTGAGTCCATGTTTAAAAAATTATTTTAAATATGGAATATTTAATAATAAAAAGTTATGTTTGTGAAAAACGTATGTCCTGAAGAAACGCCCCAAGCACACCAGTGATGAACAATTAGCTGAATTTTATTGGATAATGGAAAATTATGGATAATCCAATTTGCGACGCGTCTGTATGTGTATGTCTCAAACATTTTCAATGTCCTGACTGACTTCAAGTAACAATATTCTGCTTTTGTCAACCATTTCAAAGCACAAGAAAGCTGACGAGTCTAACACAGAGAAAAAGACAATTCTCCACTGTATAAATCATCTTGTGTTTAATCCTAGTCCAGACGTGACTGGTGTGTAATATCTACCGGTATATTACTGTAATTATTCTGTCTGCTCTTAAACGCTGATGTAGTCACTTTTACAGCTTCTCTGAGGGTCCGCACCGATGCTGGTCTTGCGTAGAGGTTGAATATAAGCCCAATCCCTGTCTCCATCTCTCGTCTTCCTCTCCATCTCTATCTCCTGTAGAATGCTCTTGTTCTTCCACTTCCAGAGGCTGCTGCTGCACAGAGAGACTTTCCTGACGCGAGGCTGCTCCTCCTGGTTCTCAGCATCCTCTTCCCCCAGCATGGTGTCCTCAGGGATGCGAGGGTACCGTCCTGAAGCTCTGAGAGAGTTCTGAAGCTCTCTCGGGTCCATCACCTCACACATGTGGTATCTTGGAGAGCTGGGCCGGTATAAGGACTTTGGGACGGGTCTGGCTTTAAACACCCGCTGTTCTTCTTTTGGAGCGATATCCAGCTCGTCCGCTCGTTTTTTCTCCTTTTTCTTCTGTTCTCGCGCGATGAAGGTGAAGGGTTTGGTGTGTTGCGTCTTGGCTGGCTGTTTATTGATGATGTCACAGAGGAGCACGTGTGTGGTGGCGGGAACCGGCTTGGCGCGAAACTTCTTGCCACATTCCTTCAGCTCGTCCAGCTCTTTCTTCAGCCTGTCGTTCTCTAGTTCCATCTCGGACCTGGTCTTCACGTTGCGCCTTTTCCTGTCTTCTTCTCGAAGCATCATGCGGAAGGGTCTGGGGATGGTTATTTTAGAGTCTTTTCTGATTCTGTGAGGTGGTCTCTGCGGCGGCTTGCTTCTCGCTTGGATGACCATGTTGTTCAGCTTTGTGCAGGTAAATGTCCCATGTTCCTCTGAGTTCTGTTGAGCCTGTGGACAGCAGGAATCGGTTTGTTTGGTACAGAGGTGTAACGAGTAACTGAAAGCCATTCTTGAATAATGAGTTCAAGTTCAAGCTCAGTGTATTTGTAGGGCGCTTTTCACAGTCTCATAATGAATAGCTTAAAAATTACTCCACTACAAATTACAAGTGAAATTACAAGTACCAATCCCATTGTATGACTTGTGTAGCTCGATAAAAGAGCATCCAGTACCTTCAGCATCCTGCAGATGGCCTTGTCCACCCAAAAAATTAACCGTGGTAGAAAGATGCCGACTTGTCGAGCACAATCACACAATCACACACTGTTAGACTAGCGAGTAACAGTAAGTGAACAGTATGCCATTCAAATGTAGTGGAGTAAAGAGTACAGATACTCAATCAAAAATGTAGCCAAGTAGAGTAAAAGTTGCTTATATTTTTTAATACTAAGTACAAGTACAAATTAGCCAAAAAAAATACTTAAAGTAACAAGTAACAAAGTTTGTTTACTCAAGTATGTTACACCACTGGTTAGGTAGATGTCAAACATACTGGATTGCACAAGTCATTTACAATAGTTGTTACATTCCAAGTAACATTTTCCATCCATCCATCCATTCTCTTCCGCTTATCCGGGACCGAGTCGTGGGGGCAGCAGCCTTAGGAGGGATGCCCAGACTTCCTCCTCTAGCTCCTCCAGGGGGACACTGAGGCGTTCCCAGGCCAGCTTTGAGACATAGTCTCGCCAACGTGATCTGGGTCTTTCTCTAGGTCTCCTCCCGGTGGGACATGCTCGGAACATCTCCCCTGGGAGACGCTCCGAGGGCATCCGAAATAGATGCCCTAGCCACCTCAGCTGACTCCTCTCAATGTGGAGGAGAAGCGGCTCTACTCCGAGTTCCTCCCGGGTGACAGAGCTCCAAGTAACATTTTAAAACTTGTAATTATGGAATTAGTGGCACATTTTGGGAACTCTTGTGTAAACAACATTCCATGGAGTTTCTGTGCAAGCGTCTGACCTTTTGCCCAGAGTTTAACATTCTCAATGACAAACATTTGCTTACTTGCAGATCAGATTTCATCATTCTACCTATACAAACTCTTTTAAAGAAAATACACATAATTTCGTTTTTTGTTTCCTGTTGTTTGTAAAAGTAGCTTTAAAAATATAAATTATATATACTAAACAAACCACTTTTTCTTTTCTGGGTCATGGGGTGCAGGAGTCAATTCCAGCCGCTCATGGCCAGAAGGCCAGACACACCCAGGATTGTTGGTCAACCAATCACAGAGCAGGACATGCACACACACATTCACACTCTCACCTAATGGCACATAATCAGACTCCAATTCTCCTGAATGAGTGTTTTTAGTCTTCAAAATCTCAGCTTTTAAAACTCCTCACACTGACCTTTGACCTCAAATGAGAAAAGCTTTTTTTCAAGCGGCCTGCCGGAACCTTCCTGAAGACCTGAATGAGCTCCAACTGTTCACTGTGAGAGGAAGTCAAGAGTTTAGACACAGACAGTTCAATTCAGAAACATTTAACTTATTGTATTTTTATTATTTCTATTGTTATTATTAACAAATAAAAGTATTATTAATATTAATTTATTTGTATTAACTTATTTAATGACGATCTGAGTGTTAGCCACCAAATAGGTTGCACACCCAAATAAAGCATGTCGTTGGTTAAGTGTAGAAATGTAAAGCAAATATATTAAAGTTAATAATGTAATGCTTAAAATGATGCATTTAGTAAACAAAACAAAAAAAAATATATATATATATAATAATTTTTTACTATTAAATTCTTTTTTATATATCATTTTATAGTTATTTTTATACTTTTATTGTTAAAAATCAAATTCTGAAAGTGCTTTCAACTGATTGACTTTTCCCAGTAAAGTTCAGATGGACACGTGGTGCACACATACCTCTCGTTCTTCTCCTCGCAGCAGAACATAAGCTGTCGTTCTCTCTGCTCGGGTTCTAGCTTGTCCAGGTAGAGCTTTTCTAGTTCGGCCATATTTCTCATGTGAGCTTTCTTGATCTCCTCCAGCTTGGCGTAATACTCCTTGTTGGAGAACACGGGTTTGCGTCTGTACGAGACGGCGTAGGACTCCTCATAGTCAGGGTCAGGCACAGAAATCTCACAATCGGAGGCCTGCTCACACTCCTGAGGGAAGAAAGGCAAGAATGTTAGCCGAGGAAAAAAACGACAATTTGTCAATCAGATTCATCTTTAAATTTGTATTTGCGACACCTCTGTGTGGTGAACAATATCAGTCAAGGAACAAGAATAATCCTCTTCCTCTCCAAACAGGGCCTGAAGTTCACTGGGCTGCAGCATCTCGCTCATAGTTCCGTCCTGGACGCGTGTCTTTCTCTTCAGGTTTCCTCTTTAAACCGCTAAACTCCAATCTGTGTCAGGGATCAAGTCACGCTTTCTCCTCGACACGTTCACACCGACACGTGCCAATCAGAATCCATCCCTGCGGATAAGCTCTGAGAGGCCACGATTAGACCCCAGCGTCTCACCATCTGCCCCAAAGAGTGTTTAAACGCTCTCTAAATCCCATTGCAAACTTACTATCAGATTTAGCCATCGACAGGACCAGTTGAGGTCAGAGTTCATTTAAGAAACGATGTTGTGATCACCAGATAGTTTATATCTCTGTTTACATAGAGAGTGAATAACATGATATCAAGATTTTCTAAGCCTTTACAGATGTTTTCTAAGCAATAATTCTAATTCCTAATTTGGTCTATCTAACTTGTCTATCCAGCTCTCAACTCCATCACGTATTGGAGTTTAAGAGAATCCGAATTGTGCTAATTCCTAACTCACAATATATAATAAACAGAAAAAAGTACTGTACAAACCAAATATTGTACTTTGCAAAAAAAAAAAAAGCAATAGCTTTACACAAAGTAGCAAAAATAACCAAATACAAAACCTAAATGACATAAGATGACACATTTTTACAGTCACAGCAACAAAAATAAACATAATCATACAAAAACAACAGTATATAAAGCTGCAATCAAATCCCTAAATATAAAAATACATACAATTAAATACACACACATAGTTGTATATATATATATATATATATATATATATTTATAAAAACATACATAAATACAATGAAATAATATGTTCTACACATTAATATATTCATATTAATTAATTAATTGATAATTGAATTAATATATTCATATTTTGATAACTTACATTGATAATTGAATTAATATATTTATACTGTATTTACAGTATATACACATGCATGTTAGCACGAGGTAGTGCACATTTTGCCATTTATTTACAGAAAAAAAATGTCTATTGTACATTACAAATAAAAACTGCAAACTATTCTAAATTGTACAATCAGAATGCAAACCCCAATAAATATAGCAACTGTCTGTGTGCAAATAATGAAACTGCTGTGTGACTCGATGATGTAGTGTAAGGTGACATGGTGCCGAGAGGAAACGGGGAGGAGGTGAGAGGATGGGTGGGCCGCATCCAGACACTGATCAAGTTACCTGACTCTCAGTCCGTTTGTCCTGATGTCAACAGAATGAAATGGTGTGAAGGGTGGGTGTGGTCTCCAGACGGGCGTGTCGCCTTACCTGCAAAACTGTTAACGTGTTAAATGACAGTGTATGACGCTGTTCTTTTAAAACCATCATTTATTTATTTACTATTATTGTTTTGTATTTGTTTAATAAGTTTTGGTCCAGTGGTAGGGAACGTAGAGGTTGCAGGTCGAATCCCCCTATAACTGCCACCACTTAGGCTGCCCACTTCTCTGGGTTTGTGTGTGTTCACTTCACTGTGTGTATGTGCACTAGATGGGTTAAAACATGTGGCTCACCATATTGACAATCTCACTCACTCACTTTACTTGAAGTGAAGCACTGTATCCGAAGCAAACACTTAAATTGAGGCAAATCATAAATGTTAGAGTAATGCTCTGTCAACAACTTTAAGTCAAGGAAATGTAAAGTATACGCCTGGAAATACAAAATCACCGATTTTTATTATTTCATGACTTTCTATTTTAAAATTTACTTTTTTTTTTACGTCTATTTGCGCCTTGGTTTTCACCCTTCTAAAATTCACTAGGGCAATGTGAACAAAACAGACGAAAACAATTAGTGTAAATCAAATACAGTAGAATGTTGTGTTCCTGATCAGAGTTATATATTGAACCAATACCGATTCCTAACACACACACACACACACACACACACACACACACACACACACATATCTCACGATCAATAGACTCAGATTTTTCTCAGCAATATCATACGTATATTTTTAAATCTCATGTCTTCCGCCTTCATGTCTATGCAGTTGCACCTGTTTTCTTTTCAAGCCATGTGTGAAAATTGTGCGTGTTTGTTTGCGCATAAGAAGCTAAAACCTGTTCTAATGTGTTTAGGGTTGATCCGTTTATAGCGAGGAAGAACCTATGTTCGCTCCGTCTGACACACACCTGACACTTCAATATGTCGCTCCATCTGCTACCTCATCTTCTCCGTGTGGTGGCCTATATCTCACGCATCCGCCATTTCAAATCAGACGTTTCATCAAAACTCTAAAATTATTACAATTCTAAACCTGATTATTCACGCAATAATAAAAGCTAACTTTACGCGTAGACTATAACAAAAGATGGCGACATATGCATTGTGAGGATCAAGTTCGTGGATCTTACCGCAAGGGGGCGATGTTGTGCTTGAAAATGTAAACCGTTTGGATTGAAGCGGGACTTGAAAAACATTAAGGAAAGAACATTCGTGTTTATAACTGGTTATGTAAGGGGTTTGGGGGAAAGCTAAATCTCATGAATGAACAGACAGGCGCTGCACAAACGTTTTTTGAATAAGTAATGTTATAACCAACTTTCAATCCGGGGGTTTGTTTCAACATCAGACGCGCGCGCCTGCGCACACTGTAAATCATGTGACTGAGATCGTTAGACGCTTCACATTTTGTGGTTTTGGGTTCTGTTCCTTCCTGTTTTAGTAGTTCTCAAAAAATTGTCCCGCTTGGCGTATTGTGCGGCTGTGTGTATGTGTGCGTGTGTGTGTGTGCTACTCACAAGTTCCTGTTTTTTTTTCTCTCTTTTTTTTTTTTTTCTTCTGAAGGTCATTCAAACCAAAGTACATCCATCAATGATTACCTAGACGCCTCCCTCACGGCCTGCTGTGCTTTAATGACACGTTTTAAAGAAAAATGTTGATGGTTTCTGCAGCTAAAGATATAGTTTCCCAGACGAGAAGTTGACAAACACAGGCTGTGCTGAGACGGAGGTGACTGGTTCTTCTTCTGGTGTCGTGTCACTGTTACATCAGCTCTGCTCTTGCTCTGAGATTTTCTTGTTGTGATCTGGATGTGAAAGGACTCTGTGTTTTACTAAAAAGACAGTTTGTGGAAACAAGTCATAGTCCAAGCGCAGGGAAGAATCGAGCAGTGTGGAAGGCTTCAAACTTGGAGTGTGGACTCTCCATCTGCATACATTTAAAAAATCATTTTATTAGCAATTTGTTTTAACGTTTGCTAATTTGTTCATGCGTGTAATGGTTTTGCATTGAACGCATGTGCTTTTGCCAAGATCTCTTTACTGGTGTCATGTTCAAAACCACAATGACTAAATAACTACTAGATAATGGTCTTTGTCTTTGTCTTGTCATAACCGCAGCCACTTAGTCAACACCAACAATCCAGACGACAAATTGAATAAAAAGCATCATTTCCCTTACATATTTACATGTGCGCTTTGAGACAGTTAAAACTGTGAAAAGCGCCTTACAAATACTCATTATTATTATATTATTATTATTATTAATAAATAACTCTCTCTCTCTCTCTCTCTCTCTCTCTCTCTCTTCCTCTCACTCTCTTTCCCTCTCACTGTATCCGTCCCACTATTCCTCTGTATCTCTGTTTCTCTTTCTCTGGCTCTCTCTCCTTCCCTGTATCTTATTGTCTGTCTCTCTATCTATCTCCCTCTCACCAATCTATCATTGTCTCTCTCTCTCCGTCCTTGTCCCTCTCAATCTATCTGGCTCTCCCTCTCTCTCTCTCTCTCTCTCTCTGCCTACTGCCTCTCTTGTCTTTTCCTCTGTGTCTGTTTGTCTCCTTGACATTCTCTTTCACTCTCTCTCTTTCTCTCTGTCTACTGTCTCTTCTTTCCCTTTCTCACTCCCTCATACTCTCAGTTTTCAATAAGCAGGAGTTTTTAAAAACCCTTACATTTCTCATGTGAATTTAAATAATGGTGTAAATATTCTCTTGTATATTTTTGTCAAATATAGTTTACTCAAAGAACACAGGCTTCCTTTATTTTCTAAATGTAATCAGCGTTCCAGATCTGACAGACATATGACCCGTCCCATCCACAACTAACTCTCTCAGTCCTTCTTGTCCTTTTCTCTCTCTCTCTCTCTCTCTCTCTTCTCTCTCCTCTCTCTCTCTCTCTCTCTCACTCTCTCTCTGTCTCTCTCTCCCCCCTCTATGTTTTCACTTTCATTCCTTCCTTTTCCTTCTCTCTCTTTTTCCCGCCCTTCCCCTTCCTTCTTTGTTCTGTTATCCATCTATCTGTACCATCTCTTTCTGTCTAATATTTATCTTAAATGCTAAAACTCTTGTTGTGCCTTCTTGCAGACTGTGTGCAATTTTTATAGTACTGTAATTGTGATAAATCAGTCCCTGTCTGTTCTGGACTGAGAAAAAGACTGAGGACTTTTGTTATTTAAAAAACAAGTGAGAGTTTAGGAGCTGTATCTAAATCAAACAGCACATAAACTCTACTCACAAAAGTAATCTCCTTAACTTCCTGTTTTTTTAGGCCATTCTTCAGGTAAAGATGAAGCATGTGATGTGCATCATGTGCTTTTCAAAGCTTTTGCACATCTCTGAATTTTCAGTTCTGTTTTTTATTCAGCTTGTAGGATAACAAAAAATTCCTCCAGTGATATTCTGAAGACAATCTCAGTTTTCATGTCATCTCATGCTGCTCTATCTGAAAACGTCAGGCTTGAGAGAGTTTAACCTGAGAAAAACAAAGCGTTTCATTGTGTTGATTTCTACTGAAACAGGAAACGTGAGATTACTGCCTTTCCCCCCTCAAATCAAAGAAACTTGGAGAGACAAAAGTCCTTTAATCTAATATCTTATTAATTGTTTAGTCAAGTTAAAATCAGGTGATTTGTTTTTCTGGTGAATTGTTCACCACCATTAAGTAAATTCAATTTACGTTGCTAATGCAATCATGAAATCAGATGAGGGTACATCGGTTTAGTTTGCCCTCCGAGAACATGACCAAAAGAGTAAAGCTTTCAGGTTTGCTGCTTGTTTTATTAGCAATAAAATATGGCCTACATGACAAGTTATATTTCAAAACACCCCACCGCCGCGATATATCACGCTATCAAGGTCTGGGATTTGTGCAGAATGCTGGGCTTGACAGCTCTGCAAATCATCTCTTTGTGGATCTGAGAAGATAAACAGTGTTATTTGAGATTTACTTTGCCAGGTGAAGCCGGGTGATGGTTCTCCTTGAGGACATCTGGCCCTCTGCGGCCATATGAACAACTATTTGGATGACGAAACTGAAGGACAAGCTTTTTTTAAACCTCTTATTTGTGTGAAGATATCTGGCGGTTTGAAGCTACCAAAGCTACAAGAATGAATATCCAGTGGTGTAAAGTACTTGAGTAAATGGATTTTGTTACTTTACTTAAGAATATTTTTTGCTACTTTGTACTTCCTACCGTGGTTCATTTCTTGGGCGGACAACGGGATATTTCCATCTGCAGGGTGCTGAAGGTACTGGATGTTATTTATTACAGTTGCACATTTGAGGTAGACTGAGACTGAGACAAATTTTTATCTGTTTTGTTCTGCCATTTTGCAACATTGAGGTGTTAAATTTCATTTCTATAATAGGAAATAAAACAAAAGTTTCTGCATTACGAGTAAAATACTTGAGTTCTTTTACAGTGGGATACTTTTTCTCTATGACTTTTACCCAAATCTAATTGGAATTGTTGACTTGTAATGGAGTCATTTTTACAGCATGATATCTGTATTTTTACTCAAGTATGGTTTTCCGGTACTTTTTACACCTCTGTCACTACATAAAGGTGGGAGCGGGGTCATGTCTTCAACCTACAGGAAAGACGGGTGAACAGGAAAGGAAGTGAAGAGAAGCTTTGATGGCGGTGGAAGCAAAGGAACAGGTTAAACTGTAGCTGTTGGGGGTGAACTCCAGATAACCTGATCTCTGTCCATTGTTCTGTTGGTGGGCAGTTCCATGGGTGATATATAAATAAGCCATCTGCTAAATGGGTTGTCTTCTGTCTGTCTTGACAGTCTTGGAGCCATGTTTTTTGATTTAGTGGTTTTATTTTTAATTCGATCTCTTCTGATGGATCCCACTGTGGCGACTTGATGTTGTCATGACAGCCCTGACAGACGTTTAGGCCGCCGTGCATTATTGATCAGTGATAATGAGTAAAGGTGTGGAGGGCCTCTGTCAGGAGATGTGTAATCGGACTCTACGGCTTGTGCATCTCCGTGTGTGTATTGGGTGTTGCCTCCAAGAACTGATGGTTCACCTGTAATCAGCCTCAGTCTAAAACAGTGAACTATTGTTATATTAGTATTGAGCGTCATTCAAGAACTTTTTGCTTGTTTACGTTACATCTTATTAAAATATTTACAACACTGTCTGTCTTTCCATCCATCCATCAATCCATCTACAAACCCAACGCCAAAAATTAGGGACACTCTATACAAGAGTAATGCAAACATTTACAAATCTGATAAACTTATACTATATTTTAATTGCAATAGAATGAAGTTGACATATCACATGTTGAATGTGAGACACTGACAAATATTGGTTCCTTTCAGAGGTGTAAAGAGTACCTGAAACCATGCTTTAGTAAAAGTATGGATACCATACACAGTAAAAATTACTCCATTAAAACTTACAGGTCACCAATTCCAAGAATATTTGAGTAAAAGTCTTAACGTATCCAACGTTAAAAGAATTTGAGTATTTTACTCCTACTGAATTTACGCTCAAAAACACCAGGAAATGTGAAAACCAAGAGCATTTTTATTTAAGAGGTTTTATGTCCTAATATAGAAATCAAATTTAACACCTCCATGTTTCAAAATGGCAAAAGTAAATAAATAAAAAAAAGAAAAAGTCAGTCTCAGTCAAACTCAAATGTTCAAAGAAGTGCAACCGCTAATTCACGCTTACGTGATTTAGCCCATAAATAGCATTCAGTACCTTCAGCAGAATATCATCTCATCCGCCCAAGAAGTTACACGCGAAAAGAGACCTTCTTGCTGCGCACAATCAATGTAACGAGTAATGGTAAGTGCCTATTCCAGTGTAGTGGAGTAAAGAGTACAGATACTCAATCAAAAATGTAGTCAAGTAGAGAGTAAATGTTGCTTATATTTTTGATACTACAGTACCGTAGTACAAAGTAGTCAAAAAGGTACTTAAGCAAAGTAACAAAGTGCTTTACACCACTGCGGAAAACCATATTGTATGCTCACGATCTTCCAACTCTTACACTTTCACTGGGCAAATGCAAATTTAAATTGAACTGTGACAAAGAGGAAAACGGTTCCGTGGTCAGACAAAGCAAAATTTGAGGTTCTTTCAGAGAAAATTATGACTATTTCTGACAGGTTGTCCTTGCCTGAGTTGTTATCATCGCTCAGTTAATAACCCTACAGGTCTCATGGTGTGGAGTTGCTTGAGTATGTGTGGCATCAGCATCTTACACATTTAGAAACGTGCCACTAATGCTGAAAGACAAAGTCAAGTTCAAGAACAACGTCTTCATCTCTTTCAAGACCTTGCATTTTTTAACATGGCATTGCCACACCAAATTCTTCAAGAAGCATGATCTCATGGATCTATGCAATGAAATGTCTAGCCTGCAGTCCAGATCTTTCACCCAAAGAAAACTTTTGGTGAATCATAAAGTGGAAGAAGCAACACAGAAGATCCAAGACAGTTGAACTACTAGAAATTATGACTGAAGAATCGGGCAACGGTATTATTCCTTCTCTCCCGGCTCTCAACACAAACAGTTTTCCGCACTCCCACTCTGCTTATCTTTCTGCTGAAACTGCTTGATTTTTACTTTTTAAAAATGTATTGTATTGTAACTAAATGCAAAAAAGTAAATCACAAAACATTAAAACAAAAGGTATAAACTATACAGTTTTGGTTGTATATTATACAATTTGTACTATACAGTATACTGATTATCACACACATACACACACACACACACACACACACACACACACACACACACACACACACTTACAACTGACACGTGCCTTGAACAGAAAAAAAACAGACTGAAACAAACACTGTGGTTTTGAAACTAAACATTCGGTCCATTCATTCATTCATTTATTGATGTCAATTACGGTACAAACACAATTCACAGAAAGAAGCAAAAAGTCTTAAACACAAAACTGATTGTGATGACTGTAGATATATGAATCCTGTTGAACATGTATTTATTATTACACAACAAATTACGAGTGACCAAACTATCCATCACCTTTGCTGTGACGGAATCTGTACGGACTCGTCTTCAAACAATTCTGTATCATTTTAAAACAGTAGCCAGAAGAAGACAGTGCAGGGCTTTCTTTGAAACGGCTGAAGGCCGGGCTTTGTGTACAGAACATACACTTAGTCTCCCTCGCTCCGTTTCCGTGGTTCTGTTTCCCCTGGTGATGATAATGATTCTCTACCTTACCGTCTCCATGGTTACAAGGCTTCACAAAAACAAATTTCAAATTCTACTGTACCGTGGAAATTTACACAAGCAAATTAAACAAAGTAGAGTAGTTAGCCGTGTAAGCAGCGGAGCTTAATGGCTTTTCGAGAGATCTGGCTTCACAACCTCCGCGCAAAGCACATTTGCTTCTTAGTGGATTAGCCCAGTGTCAGCGGTCTTAACTCTGGTCTCTGCGTCGCTGTAGAATATGCAATGAATTTACATTATATTTCTAGCTGACAAGTATTGCATTACAATTACACTTTGAAGGCGCGTTATTCTTTCTTTGGTGAGCACATCACCAACTTTTGTGTCGGTGCATCCAATCCGCTCAGACAGAGCTACACAACTCAGCCACGGTTAATGCAATTAATGTCAAGTTCAATGTCATTGCCTTCTAACTTGAGCTACTCAGTGTTGTTTATTGGCTGCGTTGTGGCGTAGGTATTACACAGATGAGTATTGTGCTTTTAAACTTGTCAGGAGTTTTTGTGTAAGCACAACCCCCAAACCAAAGAAGACTTGCAAGCAAAAACTGAAATAAAGTATCGTGTCATGGGTATTGTAAGGACAAATTACCAAATGGTCGTCTTGAACATCCTCTCTGAGCTGCTCTAAATAATCTAATCACACTAACACAAAGCGCTTATGACATCATTCTTTTATCACCACCTAATGAGACAGTCAGTCCCCTGTCATTTGCCCTTTTAAGTCCAAACCAGCAAGCCAGGCCAGTATTATCTATGATGCTTAATCAGGTCTCTATTTTCTCATGGTGCAAGAGCGTCACGCTAGATTGAGGAGATTGTCTTTAAATAAAAGGCTGTTTTTTTTGTCAGGGTTCTTGGACTTTGACTATATTCTGCCTCTTTGTACCAGTCTAATGGTTTTGTGGTCAGTTTATTCCTGGCATGTGTATAGTTAGATTTGATTCAGGGGAAATGACATTCAGTAGTAAAAACTGTAATGACGTAAACATGTCGGCCAAGATGCTTTAGAAAAGCGTGTTTAATTATTGATTAGATAGTATTGTCAGAAACTTCGAAACTAGAACTAAGAAGGAGATTGTGTGTTTGTGCTTATGATACTGTCTGTTTTCCACTGTTCTATCCCTATCTTATGATTATGACTATCTAATGATTTTAAAATAAATGTGTATTCAATATGGCTTATTTCAGTGTTGTTCCTTCTTGTGAAATATTTCACATCATTGTTGGAGTTAAGTTCAAAGGTGTTTGACAACAAATCATCTTTTCTGAATCTCTGACAACCTGAAAAATTGCTGATGAATTGGTGATGATGATTTGATTGATACTTAAAATTCATTGCCTACTTAAAATTCAAGTATTGTAAGTTGTCTTAGAAAATGTGATCTTAAGCAACTGCAGTTCCCTTGAAGGAACCAACGCTGGAGAAGAATGTAAACAATGTATACAGTAAATGTTTTGCATAACCATCCAAGACTCAGCTTGCTGAAAATGAGCGAGGGTGGAACAGGAATACCACAAGTCTTATTGGAAGGAATGAGGTAAGAACTGTTTATACTTCCCCTGTGTCGCTATTGGAAGAATTTTTAAAGCAAGCTCCTCCCATTGCCAAAGGAACTCCATTTAAGGCATTTCAACAAACTGCATTCTGTTCTTAGAAGTTAAAGACAAAACCTCACCTGTCTATTCTCTTGACAACACCAAAAGCCCTAATCAGGACACCCGAGCTCTGTCTCGCTCACACGTGTAAAAGACACCTATTGTGTCTGTAGACTCAGCATTTGCCTAGATCTTTTTGTTTAATTGCACATCATTCAAGCCACAACTAGGCCAATCTTTACAATGAACAGCGTGTTATCAAAACCCAAAAAAAAAGGTTTGAAACATAGATTTGTTAAAAGGCAAGACAGATTTCACACTGACAGAAATGTGTGTGTGTGTGTGTGTGTGTGTGTGTGTGTGTGTGTGTGTGTGTGTGTGTGTGTGTGTGTGTGTGTAGGGCCTAAACACACTTGTGGAAATAACTGCATGCTTGTGGAAATATCTGAAACTAATGTAAGCCAGGTCATGGTTCTAAACTGGTTAACCAGCCAATGTTCTAACCAGCAAAGCTACGGAAGAACTTCTTAAAACATTTGCTCCAAAACCAGCCCGACTGCCTGAAACAGGTATGACCAGCTTCTATTTCCCTGTTCCATTGACACAAAGATTTGGAAGAAAAACAATTTGTTGCCTTTCTGCGTTTTCAATTCAATTTAAACTGCCTATACTACTTGTATACTACTTGCAAACTACTTGTTTTATTTCACCAATGATCCCCAAAAACTCAACTTAACCAACTTTTCTTTAAGCAAGCAAGCAAACAAACAAACAAACAAAAAAAAAAATAACCAATCAGCTAAAGAATTGATTGGATTTTATGTCAGCAGCAAGCCAAGCTTTTATCCCGAATGTTCTAAAATAGATCATGTATGAAGAATACTTTTCTCAGAAGAGGACGTCCACCCCGCCCTAGGGGTTTACATTGAACTGGGAGGAGTAGATCCGCATCATTGGCAGATCTGGAGACAGACAGGATGTGAACGGTCTTACGCGCAGCTGGGACGCTAAGGTAATTGCGACCAAAAACACACAAGTTACGCGTTAAATCACGTCGCGTCTTTCGGCGCTGACCCGGACTTGAGGCGGAAAGTCAAAGTCTGTTTTCCGGTTTTAACTTTCATGTTGTGCGGCGAGCGCGAGACAGACGCGTGTGGGTGAGTTTTGATGTTAGCAATTCAGCTACAATGTTTCGCTAGTAGGTATTTTATTTGCTTTACATGTGTGTTTAAAAGTGAGAGAGGTTTCTGCTTTACAGTCACTTGTTCGGCGGCAAGAAAAGTCTCGTGTCTGTTTCAAAGCTTTTATACTTTTTATAAATAAAGTTTGACGCGTTGTTAGTTGTGGTTTGGCGTCACCTATGTGAGAGAAATTGTAACTGCTTTTGTTGTTAATAAGTTCTTGTTTTTTTTTTT
>CM051497.1:24657392-24694538 GCA_028031935.1 Paedocypris micromegethes | reverse complement strand
AAAAAAACAAAAAAAAAAAAACAAATCACGATACGATGAATCAAAGAAACGCGCACGCTCTGCTTTTTTTAATAGTTGAGCTCTGATGTAACTATAACATATAGACGCGATATCACGCCGAAGTGTGTGTGTGTTTGTGCCGTTTACAGTCGTGTGCTTTCTGTTTTGATGTATATTTCAGATCTTAAGTGATTTAAATGGTTGCGAATCGTTTTAACAGGGTATAAGTCTTTAACCGGCCTGATCATGCCTCTGCATAAAGATTTAATTGGCTTTGTCAGTTGGTAAATGCATTAACCTGGTCTGACACTGGTGGGGTTGTTTTGATGAACAATTTACACGTCATATACAGTATTTCATAAATGAAAATGCGACGTGTAACGCAACAACACATTTTTCCAACTTTGAAAAAAATAATAAACTGAAACGTGTACGTCTGTCACATGGCAATGGAATTCATGGTCCACCTTAAATCATTATCAGTTCTTTGTTTCCTTTAATCAGTAATCAGTTTTTTTTTTGCTTCTCAATATTCCCCAAGAGACTAAAAAGGCATCTGAAGATTAGATCAGCCAACAAGTGGTGACTTCCAGGAATCCCACCAATAGCTCTTCAGCTCTTCCACACAAAATCACGTTGTTGATATCCACGTTTTTAGTCGAGAGTAAATGCTGCCAATAATGTAAACCCTGCTACTTAAAAGCAGAAACCTAAAGTCAGTCAAGCAACTATACAAATCCTTTTTTCCTTGTTTGTATAATCTGCTTTCATTCAATCTGTATTGAAAAGTGTTATTTGTATTGGAAATAAGTTTCCTGAAATTTTAATAATGATTAATTAGTTCGACTTGCACTGTAATTCCACTATTTCCCATTGACCTTCACAAAGTTTAGCCTTAAGACATTACCTAATATTAATCGCTGATTTGTATTGAAGGGATTTGATTTGCTTACAGAAGCTCTAAGCACAAGCCTGCAATGAGCTTATAGATTCCTAAATAAATTCTGGTTAAATTTCTTATGATGTGTCCTCTGCACAATACAACTTCAGTTCAACAGGAAACTTGTTACTCTGAGAACTTTTAAAATGCATTCGTATTGGAATGGTGCATGTGTGTAAAGTCCAAATGAGATTCACACCTCCTTGGTTTCACAAGCATGTAAAATGCTGCCGTGTCCTGTGAGCTGCGAAGACCCACATTCTCTCCGGGAATGTGCTGGATTCATCAAGCCCGTGCTTGAGCTTACACAGTAGACTGCGTAGACTTGCGCTTTGAGTATTGCTCATTTCAATACGTTGGCTCACACCTACAGTAATAACGCAAAAATTCAAATCTGTATCTGTGAAAAAAACTTTTTTAACACCAAGCAGTGAGACCAATGTGCGTCAATGGGATCTTTAACTCACGTGTGCTGTTCCTCCAGAGGAAAGCCCTTGTACGGTTATGTCCCCAGGGCTCTTGTCTTGCTTTGCTATTTAGAAGACTAATATTTTGTAAACTTGTCCCTACCGCCCCATGTTCCTGGTATTATTTGCATGTATTGCTAGACAACATTGGAAGAAAAACAGTTGGTTCCGTAATGGTGGAGCTTCAGGACGTGTTGTGATGTTTTTACAAAGTCTTGTTTGGAATTTATGTACTTCTCTTTGTAAGTTTAGTTCCGTTTTGCCTGTACACGGGAAATACTCCACCCCTACTCAGACAAGTATCTTCACAAACCTCTCCAACTTTCTCTGTTTTCTATCTTTTCAAGTGACTATCGTAGTTTTTGGTGTTCCAAATGTTATAGTTCTGGTTTAAACAATTCGTTTTCTGTGAAAGTTAGATGTTGGAAATAGTAAAGACGACTTTACAATTAAAAAAATTTTTTTAAGTGGTTTGTAAACGTGTGTTTCACGCGAAACGCCTGTGCTACTTTTTAAACAAATACTGTATTTAAGCAGATTCTTTACCATGTTACCCCCTGTGTCTAATTTTTTACTTTAAACGAGTTAGAATACAAATTTTGCGTACAAATAATGGACAATAAATACCTGTATGGACACTAGAAAATACTGTAATATTTTTCACTCATACAGCCCATCTCTAGTACTGAGTTGGTTAATTGGACACGCACACACAATCAAACACTGTTCATTATAACCTAAATTTGAGTTATTAATAGTGTGTTCTGTCCCACAAACACAGACACTTGACATTTTTGTCCTGGTTTTTCTTCTGCGGTTTGTCGAAAGTGTTGGCTAAATGGGTTTGCAGGAAGTGAAAAAATTTAAATGTGGTGTGATGTAACAATATTTGAACAAATATTGTTTTACTGTTACTTGTCAATTCCCACATTTTAGAAACAAAAACAATTGTGGCGCATGCTACTGTGTGTGTGTGTGTGTGTGTGTGTGTGTGTGTGTGTGTGTGTGTGTGTGTGTGTGTGTGTGTTAATGGTGCAGTCACAGTAGATCTGGTTCCTTTCAGAGAATCACTGGAACAGTTGATCAGATAGAGATCAGTGAGAGCTTCTCTTCAGCAGGTAACTCGCTCAGAGAACTGTGCATTACGTGTCTAGATCCAGAAGTCTTGTTTTATCGTTGACCGTTAGATCAGAGGCCATTCTATGGTTGATCTATTAAATCCAGATGTCTAGTATTGTTGACCCGTTAGATCCAAATGTCTAGTTCTATTGTTGACCCATTAGATCCAGAAGTCTGGTATTGTTGACCCGTTAGATCCAGAAATCTAGTATTGTTGACCTGTTAGATCCAGAAATTGTACTCCATTGTTGACCTGTTAGATCTAGATATTGTACTCTATTGTTGACCTGCTAGATCCAGAAATCTTATTCTATTGTTGACACTTTAGATCCAGAAATCTTATTTTGTTGTTGACCGTTAGATTTTGAGGTCTTATTCTTATGTTGATCCGCTTTGAATCCAGAGGTCTAGTTTTATCATTGATTCGATAGATCAAAAAAATTGACTCGTTAAATTTTGAAGTCTTACTCTATTGCGTCGCATATATGTCGACATGTTAAGGCGCGTCCAAAATTGCATTGGCCTTACAAGGAGATCATTTTCACAACTTTCTGAGCAAGAGAGTGAGTAAAGGCTATTGGGTTATTTGTTCAGCAGGAAGGAGGGCTATTTTTTGTGGACCACCTTGTATAAATGGCTTTAGTTTTCCAATGATATAAGCTATGATATTATGACACATTCCATTCTGTGGTGTTCAAGTCCCAGACACTTTGTGATTATATATGTGATTTAATAATTCAGTCTTCAACATTGAGTTGAAACTAAAACTTTTTTTTTTTTTTATCTTAATTACATGTGATGCTTTGCACGAGGCAGACGGCAACCATAAGCCACACTTTAACACACCTACAGTGTTTGTGTGTGTGTGTGTGTCTCAATTTGACTCACAAGACCCTCGTGAACACTGCTTACAGGCTGCAATAGTCAGCAGTTTATTGTAGAAGAACAAACATCATTAGGAAACATTCCCAATAGTGAGTTTGTATGATCTTTGGCTAAATTGGCAAACAATTGGCTAAAACAAGAAATGGTGAAATGTAAAGGTAGGTAGTTCCCTTTCCTTCACATGCTTTCTGACATAAGTTGATACATGGAATGAAACTGTGGTGATAGTGGACAGAAATAAAAGAAAAGCTTGGTTTCTAAATTAATATTGTCTAGTTTCACATTGTGTCATGTGTGTGTGTGTGTGTGTGTGTGTGTGTGTGTGTGTGTGTGTGTGTGTGTGTGTGTGATGTAAACTCTGACTAGATCGTGTGTAGATTCACTAACATAATTGTACTTTTATTTATAGTAGATTTTATTAAAGAGAAAAGAAAAATGTGTTTGCAAATTTATTCCGTTATAATTGGGCAGAATTGTACTTGTGTTTACACAAGTATTACAGTATATAGGTTACACAAATAGTTACATGGGTTAATGATTAATAAAAGATCAACACCTTGCAGTTCTGCTGTATGATCACAAATTCATTATGAAATGGGAAATTACAGTTCTTTTTTTCAGTGTTGACTTGAACAGATTCATTTTTTAAAAGTATATAGTTTGTGAAAGAAGCACATACTCAAAATTCTTGTGTCGTCCGTACAGATCAAACCGCTTTTGTTCGTGTTCTGATAATAACTGGAACATATTTGGCAAGTTCTGACAGATCACTTGAGGGAACAAGAATTCCTCATCTACTCCGAAGATCCGGAAGAATTCGTCTTTGCTTTCACTTAAATTGCTTTATTAAGTTTTTGCTTGTTCTCTTTCGGCAGGTTTTTCCATCATCTTCACTTCCTTCCTTCTCAGTTGTTTGATGCCATGTCACGATGGGCTAAAAGCGGCTCCTAGCGACGCAGTGTCATTCACCTGGTCTTACCTGCACAGGTACACGTCTCTTCAGCTTGTGCCTGCGCTCTGAGTAGGAAATAATAACTCATAAAAGCAATCCTTGCGTTTTATGAGCCGTAGCAGCAGCGAAAGATTAATAAGTAAAAATTGAAATGAAATTGAAACTTTTTTGAATTGAAAAAAGTCTGAAATTTAAGGGCTTGTAACAGTTATTCTCCAAACTGATGCATTGTGTACACACACACACACACACACACACACACACACACACACACACACACACACACACAAGTGTGCATGTTTTGTTGTTGTACCTTATAATTGAATTGACATTTAATTAATGCTACATTAAAGACCGAACTTATTTTTGTTTTGTGACGTTTAATTTGGTTTTAATATATTATATTAAATATACTGTATTGGTAAAAATCAGCAAGTGAAAAACAACTAGACTTTAATCAACTACTTGAGATGAACTAAATACGAGGTAATGTTTTTAGCTCTTTGATGTAAATCAAGGTAATGATGGTGAAGATTGTGTATTTTATAAGTAAGTCAAGAGAGAATAGATGTCTGTGGAATCAACCAGCTGAATAGATGAAAAGCAGCCAGAAGAAATAATGTGCAACTGAGCAGAAAGGTTGCTGGGAAACGAATGCAATGGAACGAGAGAAGGGGGCGGGGCTTGTTAAAGAAAAGAACAGGTGTATGGGAAAACCAACTGTCAACTGTTGGAGAAGAGGTGTACCGGAACAGTTGAAATGGAAAAAAGCACATAAACTACAAAGATCTAAGGTTACAGGTTACTTATCTCAAGGCTGCCCACTGCTCCTGGTGTGTGTGTGTGTGTGTGTGTGTGTGTGTGTGTGTGTGTGTGTGTGTGTGTGCGCGCGTGTGTGTGACTTCACTGAATGATTGAACACAATTCCAATATTGCCCCTAGTGGCCAAACTGACACTCTCACTCCCTTCAGTTAAATATTGACACACCTTTGGAGATGGAAATTTTTTTGGAAAACTTTTGCTTGTAACAATACATTTTGCTTTTCTTTATCAATTATTTGCATTAAATTCCTGCGATAATTTCAATGTTTATATCAATTGCAAATATTCAAGATTTGCCTAGATTCTTCTACAATTCTTCTGGAAAGATTTTTTTTTTATGTACTCAAGATATTAAAAATCTGTTTGTTAGGTGGCGACTCGTGACATCATGCAGGGTCCTCGGAGGAAGGTGAAGCTGATGGTGATGATGACGATGGTCTTTCTCTTCATCGTGGTTGAGGTCTCGCGAAACGCCGGCAAGAGTGAAGGCAACAAGCCCAAGATCCTGGTCCCCACCAAGCGCTTCTGGGCCAAAGACCTTCCCAAAGACGCCTACTGGAACCGCCAGCAGCAGCAGCTAAACTACATCAACAACCACAATCTGGGCCAGCTCAACTTCACCGTGGAGAAAGTTCCCGATTGGCTAAACGATACAGCCGACCTCACTTCCTGTGAGCCCAATTATAAAATGACTACCCAGGTTAAGGACTACGACTCCCTTCCATCTCGCTTCAAGGACTTTTTGCTCTACATGCGCTGCAGGACGTATCCCATCGTGGTGGACCAGCCCGACCTATGCAAAGAGCAACCTTTCCTCCTCCTCGCCATCAAGTCTCTCGTCCCGCACTTCGATCGGCGTCAGGCCATCCGCGAGTCGTGGGGCAGAGCCAGTCGGGTTGCCAACAAAACAGTCGTCACGGTGTTTCTTCTAGGCAATGCGGCCTCAGAAGACCACTTCCCCAACCTGTCGCCCATGCTCCACCACGAGAGCTCCGTGCACCGGGACATCCTCCAGTGGGACTACAGGGACACCTTCTTCAACCTGACCATCAAAGAGGTGCTGTTCCTGGACTGGTTGACCACACGCTGTCCCGGAGCCCAGTACGTCTTCAAGGGCGATGATGACGTGTTCGTAAACACCATCCGCATTATTGACTTCCTCAGCAATCTGTCTCTATCTAGAGCCAAGGACTTGTTCATCGGGGACGTGATCACCAACGCTGGTCCGCACAGGGACAAGAAGGTCAAGTACTTCATCCCGGAGAGCGTGTTCACGGGAACGTACCCCGCGTATGCAGGCGGCGGCGGCTATTTGTTCTCAGGACAGTTGGCGGAACGTCTCCTCAACGCTTCTCGCCTGGTGCCGCTCTACCCCATCGATGACGTCTACACGGGCATGTGTCTGGTGAAGCTCGGCCTCGCCCCCGAGAAGCACAAAGCCTTCAGGACTTTCGACATCGAGGAGAAGTACCGCGAGAACGCCTGTGCTTATCGCGATCTGATGCTGGTTCATCCCAGGAATCCGCAAAATATGATCAAAATCTGGACCTGGCTCAGTGACCCGTCCTTGAGCTGTCCGTGAACTCCCAGGGATGCTGAGGAAATAAGTTGTTGTGTTCTGGTCGTCCACGCATTTCAACGCAGCGGTCAGGAGCGCCAAAGAGCCATTGAGATGTGTGTGTGTGTGTTTCTGTTACAGCTCCTGATCTGTCCTCGCGTAGTATTCCCAGGCTTTTTGTCAACTGTCTAGTATTTATACAGCACTAGTTGTGAAGCCAGAGATGCAGGTGGATGATGGGAAATGCAGTTCAGCTGGTCTGGACTAGACTCTCAGAAGAATCTCGGCTGGTCTGCATACCGACGTTTTAAGGTGTTAACTTTCTCATTATTTATGATTCTGATGTTAGTGAATCACTGACTTTTTTTTTTCTTACACACTGCACAGAAAGCAACTCTATGCATCCGACACACTCGACTCAGATGTTTTTTTTCTTTTTTTCGAAGATTAAAACAACTGAATTGATTGAGAAAGATCTCACTCACTTCCTCTTTGCTCTTTTTTACACGTGCTAGACGTCATACAGTCATACAAAAAAAAATGTTCTCAAAAAAAAAAATCGGCGTCTTGCAAGCCAAACGAGGGCTCTAACGCAATAACCCGGCGTTCGCCTTACTGAATTTATATCGGAATTTGACAAACACGACCAAATCATGAAATAAAACCTCATGTCTGTAATGAAACCTCATGTCTTAGAAAATCTGGAACATTTCCCACGTCCCCATTTTTACATCGTGGTCTTTCTGTTCCTATAATAGACTTTTTTTTTACACAAGGGCCCGTCGTGCTGCAGCGACCTCTGCTGGAGATTCTTGTTTTTTTTTTTTTTTTTTTTTTTTTTTTTTTTTTTTTTCCTATTCTGAGTTCTATCCAGTTCCAAAAAAAAATAGTAAAAGACACATGTTTGCTGTACTGTTATGGATATAGTTAATATCCAACATGTCTCGTTCGTTATTTGCAAATTATTAGAACGAGAGATGTTGTGTTTTAAGCCTATGTATGTATATTTTGAACTTATTCAGATTTGTGCAAAAAAGACTTATTTTGGGACTCGACTCGTATTCCGATTGTCACTTGTTTCTCTGTTAATGCTCTGAAAAATACACTTTAATTGACGGATATAGCTTTATATCTATAGTGTTTGGTGAGGAAACAGAGTGTTTACATGTGTTCATGAGCAGCACAAAAGGCTTATTTATTCTTCTACTTTTAGACCGTCTAGCTTGATCACACAGACCTAGTGGTTCAAAAAGATTTGGGTTTTATACTCTGGTGTTTTCTGTACACACTTAGAATTTAAGGCTTTGTTTTGTGTCTTCTGTATTTATGACTGATGTGTGATGAGTCTTTCGTTTGATGTTGTTCAGAATTGTTTGTGCACCAGATTTCAAATGCTTTAAATGTGCATTTAATTTGGCGAGTTGAACTACATGTGTATTTATATGTTTGGTTAAACAAACTGATTGTTTGGAGTGTTGCTTTTTGTTTTCTGTCCAAATCCTGAATGTCAGTATCTTTAAATTGTGGATCAAATTGAATTTTGTCGATAAGATGTTTTTTGTTAGGTTTTTGTTTTCACTGCACCTTTTACACCAAAAATACTGATGGATGCACAAACATTTCTTCTATTGGTTAGACTTTTAATATTGAGTGTGTAAGTTTTAGCTTTTATTGATTAAATGACACGAATAAACGTTTTGTTGTATAAAATAATCTGTACTTCTCATTAATCTTCTTGTGTTTTTATTACAAGCCTGGTTATGCCCCAGATTATAAATTTCACAATCTTACCAGCAGAGGGAGTATTTGTTCTAAAGGTTTTCCAGCCAATTGCAGCAATCCATCAAGGCTTTTTCACAGGGTGAACACTGAATGTCACCCTCGTTTGATTTAGTGAGGTGCTTTGTCATGCTCAATTTTATGAAACAATCTTGTTTCAACATGCAGTGTCATTTTTCCTCAAACGCTGACGTTTAATTATTGCAAGGCTCACAAATCATCTGCAGCATTGCAGGAGTTAAAGACATGAAATGTAAAGTATTTCCTGTTCTGTGTTAAGCACTAAATCACACATACTCTTCTTTCTTTTGTTTTTACTGTTCTATTGTCTTTTTTGGCTGCTGGCTGAGATGTCTTGTTTGTAGTTTCTTTTGGACATTGGGCTTTATCTCTTTATTTGTGTATGCTGTATATTACATACAGTACACATACGGTATATGTAGTATATAAATACGTATTTGTTTATTTATATATATATATATTCTATACACACTTTTTTATATGAATAAATAATTTATATACTGTATATTTAAGAGAGAAAGAGAGAGAATGTGTGTGTTTTTAATTTAGATTACTTTATTTTTTATACACTATATATATATATATATATATATATATATATATACATATAGTACTGTATATATTATATATTTTATTTTATGGACATTTTATGTAAAAATCTAAATATTTAGATAAAATATCAATATTTTATAGTACTTATGCAAAAAAACTACTAATAGTACTTCGTATCAATATATAATATATATCTATTAGATCTTATTTAAATGTGTCTACAGTATTTAAATAATTCAAAACACACACACAGGCACACACCTATATACATACACACTGTGTGTGCCTGCGTGTGTGTGTGTGTGTGTGTGTGTGTGTGTGTGTGTGTGCTACATTGAGTACATACATCTAGTACATACTTTTGACATTAGGACAGAACTTATAAGCTGACCAGACCTTTGCTACTGGTCTCTGAGGACAAAGAGCAGCAAGAGGCTGGAGAAGAAGTTGCTATGGAGACTTTCTCCGGAGAGAAGTGTTGTTCCCCGGCGGGGATTGAGGGAGCCGAGGAGGAATGAGGACAGACCTCCATGACATGTTAGGTTTTATAACCAAACTTCTAACCACTAGAACAACGTCAAACTCAGGATTGTGTAACACTGAGCAGACAAAGACAGATGAGATGTCTGAGCTTGCAGGGAGAATTACATCACAGCTTTTTACATTCACTCTCCTCCGTGCAAATAGTCCCAACACTGAGCGCCATACGCCAAACCAAGACTCCACTACACGGGAAAGAACCTTGTGGTTTGTGTATAACACTGCCAACTCTCTCTTTTTGTGCCACCAGCATCATCTCCGCAGGTCCTCCTTCTGATCTTTGCTTCCACACAATCCAGTTCTGAACCCAGAACCAGCGCCACATTTAGAGATTCAGACCTAATGGATGTGTGCCAATCCTCCTCGATGGGAGTTAATGAAGATTTCGAACATTTGCTTCTGTGTGTGTTCTAGATGTTTCATCCCAGACGCTTTTCTTGGAAAGCTGTTTGATGGCTCTCAGCTTTTTTGGCACTGATAAAAACTTTCTGGAATTCACAAACTGGGTTTCACTCTTTTTTTTCCTCACAATCTGTAATGAATATTAATGTCAAAGTTAATGTTTTTGTATACTGTACTTATATACAGTTCCTCATTAGTTTATGTGTATCTTATACATACAGTAAAACCTCTAGTCTAATAGAACACCACCTGTAGTAGAACACCACCTTAATGGAAGAGTTGAAAATTACACTAACATGGCATTCTATTAGAGGTTTTTTCTGGTATATGTTGTAGATCTGCACATAGGAAATGTAAAAATCACTTTCAAACCATCTTTCAAAGTGAAACAATAAAGGCGTTTGATGGGAACTTTTGCTCCAGGCGATGAAATTTTTTCTAAAGATGAACATGCTGCTTTTTTTCTCCACACTTACAAACTCTTTACACTTCTCCTTAAAGCATAGTTATTGCAAAACTGTCAAATTTTATATACAAATCATACTACTTAAGGTTAATTTAATGAACAAACCAGGATTTCTCAACTGCAAAATTCCTTTTAATTCATCAGAGCTGCTCGTTTCCAGGGCTGAGATGAATAGTTGAGCTGAAAGGCTTTTCTCAGATTCATGCGGTTCATTTCATTCTCTTTATCTAACAAAGTCCCTGAATTTAGTGTTCTGGTTCTTGCACAGAGGCCTTTATTATTTCACCTGCAAGGAATGAGAGAGAAAGAAGCAGTGAAGCCCCTGGCTGCCCCTGGTGGTCCTCGCTCATGTCACATGCTGCGTCCAGTCAGCTGCTCCCACAGCGTGAGTCTGCAAACCTCATGCTTTTACACGCTTGCTCTATCACTAGTTGCTTATGGCTTTCTGTTGCTCAAATTTTTTTCCCAATGTTGCACAGTTTAAATGTGTAAACTGATTTAAACCATGTGAACTAATGTCCTCATCATCATTAATATACTAATTATTATATTATATATATATTACTATAATAATTATTGTATTCTTATTATATCATCATTTGTAGTATTTTTATAATATTATTATTATTATTATTATTATTATTATTATTATTATTATGGCTAGTTATGATATGATATGATAATAAACCTTTGAAAAATGTAGACAAATTCTGTTTTCAAATTCCAATTACGGTACAGTATTGTTGGTTTTTAATAGGAGGTTTGCAACACAACCCTCTGCTCTCATTTGTCTATTTTTATTTTTCCAAAGAAATCCATTCTTCTGCACTGTTAGACTGTTGACTGTTTTTTTCCCATACAAATATTTCAATTTTTTTCCATAATTTCTTTTTGCCTACAGTGTTAACAGAAATCATCACTAGATTGTTTAATAGGGTCCTTCATGTAATACAGTTGAGCTGAATCGCTGAAACCAGTTTTAAAACCTTGCCCCCGCATTTCAAAATACAATATGGTTTATAAACAGCCCAAAATTAGCCTTTCCAAATTAGTGATTACAGAATATTTGAGAGAGAGAGACATTAAGGGAGAGAGAAAGATAAGACAACAGAAAAAGAGACAGACAGAAAGACAGAGAGAGAGAGAGAGAGAGAGAGAGAGAGAGAGAGAGAGAGAGAGAGAGAGAGAGAGAGAGAGAGAGAGAGAGCGAGAGAGAGAGGAGAGAGAGAGAGAGGAGAGAGAGAGAGAGAGAGAGAGAGAGAGAGAGAGAGAGAGAGAGGAGAGAGAGAGAGAGAGAGAGAGAGAGAGAGCGTTTTTAGGAATATTTAAAAGTTGTCTGCTTTTCCACACAGATTGTCAGTATGTGTGTGTGTGTGTGTGTGTGTGAGAGAGAGAGAGAGAGAGACAAGAGTAGCTATGCTTTGAGTTAAACCCATCTGTTCTCCATTATCTGCTCGTAGAGCAAGCAAGAGTGAAAATATACCACAGTATCAGTGTGACAAGGAATCAGAGACACACTTGACTGTGAGCAAAACTAACAGAAATTGTTTGTGTGTCTCATTCCAAAGTCGACCTCTCAGAGCTTCATCTCTATTAACTTAGGGCTGTGCTGATCTTTATGAAGCTCTCGCCAGAAGTGCCTCTCAAAAGTTCAGTTTGCGCTCGTACCTGCAAGGAAAGAATAGTGGACAGGTTTGATAGAAACCATCGGGATTTGTGCTCTGGAATAATACTGGAACTTTTGCAAGATCTAATTAGTGCACTAAAAAACAAACAAACAAACATGCATTTATAACCCTATGTGCTTTTTTTTGTAATGCATTTTTTTTTGTATTTTTTTGCAGTCCGTCTTGTTTTTACATGGGTGTGTTAAGTTATTAAACTCCAATAAGTCAGATAGTGGACACAATTACAGTCCTGTAAATCTAGATCTAAATTGTTATTCAGATTAATCTAAACAGTGTTTCTTTAGAGGAAACACACCAGGTAGCTTTAAGTCACAGTGAGCAGATCTGTGATTTAGTGTCACATACTTCAGCTGTAAAACCTGCAGATCTTTGAAGTCCAACTCCATAACCAATAGCCCCAACATGTTAAATTTTGGCTGAAAGATGTTGGTTAATTGAGCATTAAGTGTATTTAGTAGTACTTTCTGTAACTTTCTTTATTGGAGTCTTCTCCAACTCATTACAGTGACATCACTGTTTTTTCTTTCCTTTGCTTTTGCCATAGTCTGTGCCAGTGTCTGTGCTCGAGGAAGCGATACACTTACAGTAAACTTGCTTATCTCATCGCGAGCGCACTCACGTTACCGCTGGGACACACACAGGAAAACACAAGTCAATATACATACAGACTGCACACTCGTGTTACATCAAGGGATTCGATTGATTCTACCACTCTAAATCGTCCTTATTCATCACTGCTCAGATTTTATTACGGTGTATCCGTTACGTGGCGGTGTTGACAGCTCAAGTGTGAAACACGTGTTCTGAAGAGCTGCCAGCCTTTGGTTAACTCCACCTAATCTGCACTTCTTCAATCACCCAGTGACATGACTTTCTGGAACTGGTGGGCTCTGGATGTTGCCACTCTAAGATAAGGATGCTGGAACAGCGGAGGAAATACTATCTTTCTAGGAATGTGTGCTGCTTCAAAGCATTTTTCACTTGTTGTGTCTCAGTTTATATCTTAAAGTCAATACTAGGAACTTCCGGCTTCATGCATACTTGATCACTGTGTCGTAAACATTAAATGCATACATTTTACTGCAAGGCTTGCAACTAGACAAAGCAATGCTTGAAGAAATTGCGACAATTTGCTCAGCTAACATCGAGCAGCAGTTTTTCGGTGTTGTAGTTTGTTGCCGTGGTTACAGATTTTTTCCAGTTGCTCATGTGTCTCCTTAGACAGACGTTCAAAATGGAAAAGAATGAAAGTGGAGGAGGAAGAGAGAAGAAAATTCCTGGATGAAGAGTTGAGGACTGTCAGAGGGCCAAAAATGAAAACTCACCAATAAAAAAGTCTATCTATCTATCTATCTATCTATCTGTCTGTCTGTCTGTCTGTCTGTCTGTCTGTCTGTCTGTCTGTCTATCTATCTATCTATAATCGTTAAAATCCCATGTGTGTGGGGTGTAAAAAATACACTTTATATTCCACCAATTATAAAAAAATAAATTAAAAGTATTTTTATTCAGCTCAATATGCTCGTAATTAAAAAGCGATTAAAGAGCTATGATTGATGTTCATTTTAACCAATAGGAAAGCTCGCAGGGTAAAAAAAAACTAATGAATATGTTAGTAAGTGCGATCGGCCAGCCAATGAGAGGAACAAACGGGCTACCCCGAAGGGGGCGGAGACACGGCACAGATGTTTGACTGATTGTGGGATGGGGAGGAAAATGATGGAGTCTTAACACGCCGAGTTTGTGTAAATTAGAAGAGACGCTCTGCGTTTTCTACCGAAGCTTTAGAAAGAAAGCCGTGTCCTCGTCCACAAGCCTCTCCAGTTTTGGTTGTTGCCGAGCGTCTTCCCCGCGTCAAAGAAGCCAGGGAATTACTCTTTCGCTGCCAGCGTTTTCCTTGGGATAGCTCGCTCGGCTAACGTTAGCCGAGCTTGCTAGCGGATCTCTATGGCAATATGCGCCCGAGCGGCTCGCTAGCGGCTTGAATGCCGCCTGTTCCGTCGCGAAAACTGCTGCATTATTCACGTGGTGAGTGTTGGAATGCAACCGTGTCTGGGCTTTTCTGCTGCTTCATTAAAACAGGCGCAAACAGTCGCAGCGCTTGCAGTGTTGTTTACCGTAATGATTTCTTTCAGCAAAAAGTGGCTAGTCGGATATTAAAGCGCTGGTAGTTTGGAGAGTATTTTAATGAGTAACCCGAGGCCAGACGTCTTCAGTCTCCGTTATCAGATGCTCGGTTGTCCTGACAGTTTAACGCTGGGATATTTGGAGCGGTTGCTGGAGTTTTCAGCTGCCGTCACGTATGGATCTATAACCGCGTCTGAATGTTTACACCGCAACAGCTGAGGAATTGTTTCTCTCTTTTCCCTTTCCCGCTTGTGAACTTTTATTTTGCCCGCAGTCGCGTTTGTTTGAGGGCCGTTAGCTTGGATTAAAAGTTTTTTCTCTACGTGGCAGTGATGTTTAAACAACCTTATCCAGTTTCCCATCGTGGAGGTGAAATCCATAAGTCACATTTTGACTTCCCGTTGGCTTTACGAACGTATACAGTCGACTATGCTTAATGAAATTTGGATTGAAAATTAAATAAATCTTATGTATTGGAGCAAAATGGTCGTGTCCAGATTTACAGGAGTGGACTGTTATTGGTGGACAAACTGAATTGTTTCTCGTGCTTTACAAAATACCTTCAGAGAATCCCAGAATTGTAGGCCTGGAATTGAATTTTAGGCCATTTGCGGATGGAGAATGTCATTTACACATCATTTTTCATATTTCAGGACATTGCTGGTCTGAAACCTGACTAGAGCTGAAGTCTCGGTTCAAAATACGTTTTTAAAGAACAAGTTTTGTTTATTGCTTAAAATCATTCATTCCGCCTTGTTCTCCAGTTTCAAAATAATTGTAACTTTTCCAGAAGATGTAATCTAACTCCCCATATGTTATGCAAGTTGGCTGAACCGCCAGACAAAGCCAGTCAGGTTTCCTGATTCCATCTCTTTCCGTATCTTCGCATGCACGGATAACTGATGAGGAATTTTCTGATGCTGGTATGAATGTTTCGACTGTGCTGTTGAACACACAGTTGTAGCCGATATGTTCTTGCAAATGTAATAATTTATAATCAAAGCTTGAAAGACACGTTTTTAAATGCAGGTTTGCTCGAGCAGTTAATATTATCAAGATTAACCTCACTCTCTTTTATCTGTGTAGGTGTGTTGACCCCAGGAAACGAGGAATATTGGATTACAACACTTTGCCCGAGTTTATTTTGAGGAATTTAGTGAGCAAAATGAGCTCTGTGAGAGCTGTCAGTCATCCAAGTGGATTTAACGCGGCGCTTCATCATGCGAATCTGGGATCATCCACACTAATGTTTTGATGGCAAGGAATTTGCAACTCTTTATACCTTAAAGCCTCGAAGACATCAATGTAAGCACAAAAGCCCAGTTTGGACAATCATTTAGAAAACCTCTCCAAGTGGACATTGGGTGGTGTCGAACAGAGACAGTGTTTTTATACAAACTGTAGGCTCTTTAAAAGCACAGAAATGGCTTCGGTATGGAAGAGGCTGCAGCGTGTTGGGAAACACGCTTCCAAATTCCAGTTTGTGGCCTCCTACCAGGAACTAATGGTGGAATGCACTAAGAAATGGTGAGTTGTCACTGCTTGCATGTCTTGCGCGTGCCACTGCTCATTTCTTTGTGTGTGTGAGGGAGGGAGTTTGTGAGTGAGTGTTTGAGTTCAGACTTCTGGAATGCCGATGTTCTGTTTGTGTAAAGGAAATAGCAGCGGATTTCAGTAGAAGTTGTAATGTTCATTTTCTGCATGGATCATTTTGTCCCAACAGGTTTTCCCAATTAAGGGACCGTTATTTTGTCAAAATGGGATTTGAACATACTTTACGTGTTTTGAAAATGTTGTTATGACCTTTATTGTTGGAAACACACACACACACACACACACACACACACACACACACATACACATACACACACACTCACTCGCTGCATTTATAATGGCGATTATCTCAGGCATTTTGATAGAATAGAATAGAATAGAATAGCCTTTATTGTCACAGTGCGCATATACAATGTGAGTCATATAAATGTACAGTGAAATTATAGCGACTTTCCATTCAGTGCAACACGCATTAAAAATCTTTCAAAATTTATAGTAGTGCAATATATCACAGACACAGAACACAGAACTTTACTGTAGTGGGGAGAATTTCTGGATATGTATGGATTATATAAATATATACATTTTGTACATTTTGGTTGAGCGGGGGGGTTGTCTTCCTGATGTTAGTGCATATGTCCGTTTAAGGTGATGATGGCTTGGGGGAAAAAACAGTTTTTCAGTCTGTTGGATAAAAACTTAAAGTAAATACAGAGGTGCAGGTCAGTTCCTTTGCCATAGTAGACGTACAGCTCTTTTTAATTGCATCGCCTGCTGAGCAAATATATGGCCAACATACATAGCTACAGTGATGCTCAGCGTTTCATTGTTTAGAGATCTTATCCAGAGCCTGTCATCTTGTAACAGTGATGATCTAAACCTGCGAACAAACCTGAGAAATGACGGAAAAGGGAAAAGTCATTTCAGAGATCAGAGATTCCATCTTTTTTTTTGTTCACTTGTGGTCAGTTTTGTTTCTGCAAGAGCATCTCATTTAGAGCATGGAGGATGTTCACCGCACAAATTTTGTCCCAAATAAACGATCACTATTGGGCTCATGTTCTATCATGGCTTATATTATCCATATATCAGTCGTAATTATCCTGCAGTAGCTGCCGTTTATCCAGTGGAATGCTATTTAGAGGTTAAAGTTCAGATTGTTCTTTTAAGGAGTTCAGATGTTGTGTCATGGTTCAAGTGAGCAGTTTTGCATGCCTTGCGTTAACACCCAACCAGTTTAAACATTTTTGTGCGGCAGATGCTATTTGACCTAAGATGGAGATATTTTTTTTAGGGTTTTCTCTTTCACACACACACACACACACACACACACACACACACACACACACACACACACACACACGCTGGTGCCCTTGAGGCATGTCAGATGTGTGTGTGTGTGTGTGTGTGTGTGTTAATGGCATGGTTCATGCACTATTGTCATTAAAATGCGGTGGGGAACAAAATCTTTTCTACAGAAAATGACTGGTTTCTGGCATCTGCTTGTCTCTTTGGTTTGTTCAGACTGTCGTCTACACATTAATGTGCAGGCCAGTGCCGAGTCAGAAGGGTTCTGGCGCTGATGAAAGGACATTATGCATTTGCTGACAAGACGCTCAAAGGCATTTGTACCAGGAAGATGTTGGTTTCTCAGCTGTTTGCATGTGGGATATTTGTGCTTTGTGGTTCTTCTTCCATTGTGTGTTGTTCTTCCATTTCTTCCATTGTGACTCTGAAATTTCTGAAACATTCTCAGAGTAATTAAAAGTAAAGTAGACAATCGTTTTAAATTATTAATACTCTTTGAGTCTTTCACTGGGTCACATATTCATTGATTATTTAGTGTGTGTTAACAGAGTTAATAAAAGTGATTATTATTGAAGTCTATGACACTGAATGGGTGGTGTGGGTGGTCTCTGTTTTTTTTTTTTCAGGTTTTTGTTTTGCACCTTGTAATAATACATAAAACATTTTGAAAACAGTTAAAGGAAAGGAAGGAAAATGAAAATTTTTAGATCTAATATTTAGCTAATATTTTTCAAGGCTTGATTAGGCCCTTACTCGGGATCTGTCTTCTGCATTGCACATGTTCACTGAGAAGTGTAAGTGGAGCACCAGGTTTCTGGACTTCTCAAAAACACCTCATCTAAGGGGGCTTTCACACCTGCCTCGTTTAGGGTGTAGTCACACTAGACGATCCATGCTTGGGTTCGATTGAATCGCACCAGAGTGCCTTTCCCTGTGTGGTACGGTTCGTTTGGGCAGGTGTGAAAGCGTCAATCAAACTCTGTTCCGCACAAAAAGTGGACCAAAGTGTAGCGAGACCACGTGAAGAGGTCCTGGTACACTTCCAAACGAACTCTAGCACGTTTTGTTTGTGGTAAGAACACGGTCCGAACTCGAACTGCCAAATGCAAAAACTACTGCCTTTTGATTAAATTCAGCCGCCGTGGTGAGCTGCTCTGTGCAAAATCTTCGGAAGATTTCTGTGTCACGGTTTCTCAACATAAATTTACAACTAAAGTAAACTGTGATGCGCCTTCGTCGAGAGCTTCACTCTCGAAATATAAATGTGTATCAAGCAATCAATGCAAACTATATATGGTATATGATGACTAGGCGCACACAATAAGCCAGTGCAATCGGCTACGTATTTGTCTATTCGCTTTATTTACTTCCAGGATTTTCGTTGGAATTTAGCTGCAATTCTGAGCAATTGAAATGCATTTTAAGAAATGCTACAATTCTTGCCCAATGAGTGATCAAGATGTCACATGACTGCATTTTGGTTTGGTTCTGATGAGAGCAAAACGTGTGGTGTGAATCCGGAACCAAAATGACAGAAAATGCAACAATGTATTGTTTATTACTCTTGGTCCGTACCAGATGAACCAAACTATAGGTGTGAAAGCACCCTAAGAGGAGGAGGAGGAGGAGGAGAAGAAAGGAAATGCTGCTCAATCAATATTCTTTCAAACATATCTTTTTTTTTTTTTTTCGCAGCAGTTGCTCAGCTTAAACTTGTTACTTTATTGCCTATTCAGGGGTAGACAATAAGGAAAATTTTCCACTGGCCCTCCGGGCCAGTAACTTTTGGAGTTCACTGGCCCAACTATCAAATCCACTGGCCCAGGTCGACACGTTGTGCATTGATCCCAATAATCACAAATAAATAACTGTTTGCTTGAAAACATGAAAATCATTTAATTTGTTTAATGTAGGTTTAGTGCAAAGTGCAGCAAAGCTAAACAAAAACAGAACAAGTGCAATTGTCTGCTTTTTCTTTTCGTATTCTCTTTTGCTTTCCCTCAATTCCTCTCGTGATTTTTTTTCTTTTTCTTTCCTGAAACATGTCACCTAGCTCAATGGCGCCCATTGGAAAACATTTCTGTGTCTTTGGTCCAACACCGCACTTGTTTTTCTTTACTTACTGTCAGTTAGATGCTTCTATCCAAAGCAACTTTCATGTAATTAAAAATGTGTTAAGATTGGTAAAAATTGTACAGATTTTCCTGGGAATCGAACCCATGATCTGGTGTATCCAACCCCAGCTCTACTGACTGAGCTGCTGCTGCACAAATTGTTCTGCAACCATCTTAAAAAGTTTGCAATTTTTAAGTGTTTTCGGCAGTTTTGTCATATAGTTCCCCTGCAGTGTCTGGTTTGCTCTGTTCAGAATGAATCAGTATCAGTTGAAAAACATCAATAATAAAAGAACATTTAATCACCCAAGTGCAAATGATGTAACAAGTTACATATAAAAAGAGCATCATCACAGCAGAGACTTAATCAATGTTTTTAAATAACTGGAAATACAAAAATTTGCGAGAAATTTGCTATTTGTATATTCTATATATGGCGCGGAGCCTCGCGCACTTCCGCGGGACTCGGCACTCCGGCAGGAGTGAGACGGTGTTTGGAGGCGGAGCACCAAAAACTCGCTGCATATTAGTCTAAGACTGTCGAGATCACTTAACGCTTTATACAATTCGCGGTAGTTAGGGAGCGAAACGATTAAACGGAAATGTCAGTAAATAATGAGATATTTTTTTTTTTTTATCGAGCAGCTGGACCGATCTGGTGGCCCGGTTGGTTTTAAAAGTACCTCCGGGCCATTTATATTGTCGACCCCAGCTACTTGTCACCATACTAGAAATAGCAACTTCAAATTGAAACTGAGAAAAGTATCAATACTCAATATAATTTTTGATACCACAGGGAAAAACTGCAACAATGTTAGGGCCCTTTTTTTTTTTTTTGCCTTTTTCATTAAGAAAAAAAATACACAAGACTGGAACATGCAAAGTGTCTGAATGAAGAATTTCAAGACGATAAGGTGCAAATATAAATGCATTATCTTTTTATATTTTCCAAATAAAAAATATTTATAAAAAAAAAAGCTTAAAAGCTTTTCAAAAGATTAAATTAAAACCAATTGAGTTTGGGGGACCTCTCTATTTCAAGCCAAAACTGTATGTATAAGTAAAAGAGTACAATATTTTCTTTGTTTTTTAAGCTTGTAATGTGATTGAATGTGAGTGAGTTTTCACTGCAGATTGTTTATCCTCAGCTTCCTTCAGGTGCTTCTAAATATAGTATTCTAGTTAGATATATAGTATGAAAATATAATATTAGACATTTAGAAACATTTTTCGTATTATTGTTTTTTGTTTTAATGCTTAGATCTGGTCTCAAAATGCTTCTCACTTGTGTGTTAATCTCCTGTTGGTACAGGGATCTGCTTAAACCATTTAATGAGCCGGAGCTGAACAGCAGTATTTTCATACAAATTATTTATATTAGGGATTTAATTAAACTTCATCATTGATCAGCGCATAGACATCTACAGCAAATATAAGATGCGTTGGTATGATGGTTCTCACTCTGAGGCGGAACAGGACTTCAAAACACTTGTGTTAATAATGAAAACGGTTTAGAAAACAAACTTCTCAATTCTCTCTACAAATCTCTGTCTCGGTACATGAGGTGTTTGCACGGTTTTGTAGCATTGCTTGGTTATTGATCTTCTCGCATCCACCGGCTTCTCGTGCTCATTTTCCTTGTGTCGAAGCCTAAAAAGTTCCAGACAAAACTTTTTTAGGGCTTTTTTCGCCATCTGACAATATGCATCTTGTGTGCATGCGCCAAGGTTAGAGACCCAGAAGAATGGATAGTGTCGATACTTTTGGGTCAGAGTATTTTATCGTTTCAGATTTTTCTTGTAATGATACTTGTCAATTTTTATCAACACATCTTTATTACATCAATCAATCAATCAATCAATCAATCAATCAATCAATCAATCAATCAATCAATTGTTTCCCACTACATTTCCCACAGTTCCCTGTGCTAAGCCCAAACAGTGGAAGGCAACAGGTCCACAGATTTTGGATTCTGAAGAGTAAAAGCTTCAGCATGTCTCTTACAATTGGTTTATTGTTCGTAATGTATTGAGAAAACTTTTAAACTAAATTAGAGTGCTTTAGAAGGCTGATTTGAGTCATGTTTTTGGGCTCTATACACATTAGTGTCTCGCCAAACTGGTCAAACATTCCATACCAGACTTGCCATTACTTTTTTTTTTTTTTTTATGATCCACAAGGGATTCTGAGTTGTTAACCCCTGAATGTTTGAGGTATTTTTGAACTTTTTTTTTTTGGTCTACTCTGAGTTTTTGATTTATAAAAAATATTTAGTTTAGTTGGTTTGCATTGAGATTCATGAGCAGCCGTGGTGTCCAGTTACCACCTTAGACTGTGTTCCAGGAGCTCGCTGCTAGGATACGTGACGTGCCATGTCTTCCTTGAATGTCTTTGCCTCTTGATTCACGTCTTCTAGAGTTCTGGTCTTTGCTGTTCTCCCATTCCCTGGTAACATCAAATGTTTATTAGTAGTGTTTATTATCCGTATTCGAAACTGCTGTAAAACAAGAGTTTCACTTTGTGAAAATTGTTTGATTTTTGAAGTTTGACAATTTTAAATGATTAATCATTCTTTTTTCTTAATATAAATAATTGTTTTGTGGGTTCATTATTTGGGTTTTCAATGTTTTTTTTTAATTGTGTCATAATGTTTACTTTAAAATTTTCATCAGATTTTTTTTTTCAGTTAGGCCGCTGCTGCTCCATTTTGGCTAATCGCCAGATTTTTTTGGGGGCGTGGTTTTTAATAAACCATCAAAAACTTAGAAGGCCTATTTTTCAACGCTTCCACCATGGTGGCCTTCTATTAGAGGGTGGCGCTTTATTTTTCGACTAACTGGTTGTCAGACCCTCGCTAAAGGGAGAGGGCAAGTGTAAAATAGTTCCGGCTGTTACAACACTTTTATGTCCTTACCAATCACAGGGTGAGATAAAGCAGTCTGTCATGCGTTTATATTATCTGTATAAACGTGGTCTTCTAATAGAGGGTGTCCTTCTTTTAGAGACGGGCTTCTGAAGTGCAGCCACTGAAATTTTCTAGATTTATTGTGTAATTTCCTGAAACGAACTGAAACAAATGGTCAGCTGAATATTTCTTAATGTATTGTCTCATTTTAGTTTATTAGTTAATTTATTGTGATTTAATTCATACACTTTCCTGCGTCTGCAAGTCACTTCTGCTTTGAGTAGTGCAGTGTAGAAGAGGAATTCTTTGAAACGGTGGAGCAGCCAAGCCTCATCGCAGCCTTTTAAAATCCTTGTAAGCTTCATGTGGGATTTCACTTAGCTTTAAGCCGAGTGTAACACATTTCAGGGCAGTACAGTTAAAATCTCTAATGGTGAATGGATATCATGCCGGAGTGCCAGTGATGTTAAGCCATACTTTAAAGAACCTGCTACACATCACACATCTAAAGGTACTAGTTTTACCCATAATTTAAAGTTTAAGATCATGTATTATTTAGTGACTGCAGGAAACCCCCCCCAGAGCATCTGTGCCTCTGCGCTTTTTTTTTTTTTTTTTTTTTTTTTTGGAAAAGGCAGTTCTTTCTTATTTTAGTCTGCCTTTCTTCTTCAAATTGTAATTTAATGCTCCCTTTACTGACTGTCACCATGATTCACCCACTTGTCCACGGCAGACACAAATGCCCCACTCGCTGTCACTCTGCATTAAGTCACTCCGTGTGAATGAAAGGGAGCCTTATTTGCCATTTCTTGCATGAATAGACTCACTTAGTTGGCAGTTTGAATGAAATTGGATTTTTATTGCATCTGATTTGATAAAAGCATCTTTGTAGAAGCAAAATCATTCCTTGTGGTTGTTCTGTGCTAGTTAAAGAAAGGTCATGTAAAGATTTGTGCATGTGATCAGGGAGTTGGAGAGGACTTTTGTTCTGAAACTGAGGTTTTATTGATTGTCGGTGAAGTCGACTGATCACCGTTTCGTTCTCGCCCAGTGATTAGACTCCGGTTTTGGGTTTTCTGGAAGCTTTCAGGCTTTATCATAAATGATTCATGGGTTTACATATCAGTCAATTTGAGTTAATGGAGTCAAAGTCCGTTCTTGTGCCTCTTGACTCTGGCTGTGTTTGAAGCATTAGATTAAAAGGGGTCTGATTTACTTTGTTCAGCACGTTTTTAAGACGCAATATTAGACATTTTTGGCATATTTTGCTGACATTGATTTACAGTATATTGAAACGTGGCTGCAACGTAATGCTTTTTTTTTTTTTTTGGGAAATGTTGAAACAATTTCTTGCTGAATTGCATCAACATTCGTAAACGCACCACTGTATACTATTAAAATATTTAAAAACCAGCTTGCCAGGAGCTGAATCAATATCCTCCTCGTCTATCTTTTCTCTATTGCTGTCTAGAAGTATTACATGTTCCTGATCTCCTGTTACATGTTTCTTAATGTGTTGTGGCTCAACTTCTTTTCACTATTTATTTACAGTTCGAAATTGTATGTTTGTTCTTTGAAATATTTCAGGTTTAAAATGCATAGCTATAGATAGTCCAGCTAAGGAAATGCTTTTTTTCATTCATTCTGTCTCAGGATGTGGCTGCCCACTCTTTCTTCGGTGGCGTCTCATCCCTTCCTCTCCCTCCCTTTCCCTGCGGAGGGAGTAACCGAGTCACTGAGGTCACACATTATAACATCATCCATGATGCTTTTACGTAGATATATAGATTAAAAAGTTTTCGTTTTAATTGTCTTTTTTAGTTATCTTTATATTATTTAGAAAATTTATATTTTATTGATTTATTAATTGTTTTTTTTTCCACACTTTTATTTATTTCAAATTAATATATATATTTATATTAACATTTTTTACATTTATGTTTTTTCAATTATTTGTTTTAAATTATTGATGAACAAACACATGGTGATGTTTACCTGAAACTACAGTGGATGTGCTGGAATATTATGGAATTTGATGACCCTGGATCTGGAAAGAGAGTTGAAAATTATGTAAAAACTTAAATTATACGGTAAATTATTAAATAGTTAAATTATGTAGCAACAATGTAATTATCGTTTCCAGTTTTGTGTCTTATCATTGTCTCAGATTGTTGTTTTAGTGGTGGTTCAGTGGTTTTTGCTATTCCTCCTTTGTATGTGCACTCCCTGCTCGCTGCTTCCGTTTGATAAGATCTCCTGCTGCGCGCCGACCCAATTCATCACTTTTACTTGTCATTTATCTTTGTCAGTTCAGCACAAAAACAGTTTTTGTTTTAATCTAAGTCTTCAGGTATTTGTCCTCTTGGAGAACTCCTTTCTTTTTTCTGATATTCAAGTAATAGTTATTTATGCCATAACATATGAGTTCTTGAGACGATTAACATTCTTCTTTCACCGTTTCCCAATTAAAGTCCATGTACATGAAATAGTTGGAGAACCGGAAGAATTGTAGATCCTAAAGCTGTGCTACTGTATGGTTCACTAATGTGCTTATAACGTTCCAATGGAGTTTTTCTGCTGATCGTTGTCATTTCCTAGTGGTAATGTTTTTGCCACGTGTTCTTAAAATAATAGTTATGATATAAAAGACAACTGTGGTTGACATTTCACTGGATATAAAAAAATATCCGGGCTGCAACTAACAATTATTTTAATAATCGATTGATCTGTCAATTACTTGTATGATTAATCTGACATCCCGTTTAAGTTTAAAAATGTAAAAAAGTAATGATTAGTTTGACAGCCCAAACTTAAGCACATTTACAGTTAAATATTAGGGCACATTTACAGAAATGTTTTAAGTCACTTAGTAGTTACACATGAGTCTCTCTGTTTTCAGTCTCTTTCAGCTTCTGATGAGGAGCATCAAATACATGATGCGCATTGAAATAAAAGCACACGACAACTCCCTTAAAATTGTCCAGAGTGGTCTTCCACATCTGATTTCATCATAACAAATATCTGTCAGGATGAGCATTTTAAACGAAAAGAAACCAAAACTCTTCTCTCCATCACTGGTTTCATCTTCATGTGTTCTAACATCATCATCATTATAATATGTATTTACCACGGCATTGTGTTTATTGTATATTGTCAAGCCAAACAACTACTAAACACTTATTAAAGCATACAGATTAGTTTGTGTAATTAATAATTTGTGTGTGTTGAATTGAAACGTAATGTCCCATATAGACTGACGCTCGCCCCGTGTTTCTCAGCTACTGCGTGTGATCCGAGTCAAAGATGGGATTCTTTGGAGGAATAGATTTGAGATTGCTGTCAGTTTTATTGGCCGTGACGTCAATTCTAAGCTAAAACAACTGGCCGGGCTCTACTTAATGGCTCTGAAAAAATGCTCCCAGAGGCGCACAAATGTCTGATTCAAAGTGTACGAATTGACCCGCAAAATGAATTGGAGGTGCGGTCTGTGCTCGTTTTGGCGGGATGTCGAGGGGATTGCACCTGAAAACAAAAGCATCACTGTGAAATTGCTCAGGCGACTAAAACAATGTGGAACTCTATCATTTGAGCAGTTAGTAAACGACTTCTTATTTTTCTGTGTGTGGATTCATCAGATCTAGGCTCTGCTGAATACTGGTTTAAGTACCAAAGACCTCCTGAAATGGGGAAATATTCATCTATTGAAACCTTAAGTGAGTTTGGCTTTTTAAGCTATGATTATATAACTATGATACATTTGAATCATAGTTAAGCAGGTTGACACTGCAATTTACGTATATAAATTAATGAATTATTTCAAGCATGCAAATTATTTTTTAAATTAAAACATGATGCTTTTTTATATATTTAATATATTTTTTTATATATTTAATATTTTTTTTACAATTAAAATTCAGTGGTGCCCCGACTTGACGAATATCTTGGATACAGAACAAAATGCATCGCCGCAAAAATGTCTTCCTGGGTTCCGAAACATTTTCGCTATACGAAAGGAGCGTGTCTTTTTCTTACCGCTACCATGCATGGAGAGCAGAGTCCAGTAGCATATAAAACAGTTGTTTAATCTTCTTTGCACAAAATGCAACAAAAGCAGTTGTTAGTTTCAGAGATCTTGCCTCCAAAATGCAAATTAAGCTGGTATTCTCTCAGAATGGCAATCCCGGAGATTTCAATCCCGCTAGAACGATGATGTCGCTTGGTCAGCATTCTCGCGAGATTACAAAAATGTCGTATACACTATTATATACGGTACCTTATAATCTGTCATAGGGCAAACTAAACAACAGCTATGTAATATGTTTTTTTTTATTACATTTATTACCAATATTCTATCATTTATCCATTTTTTTCTGTCTGAATTTTTAAAGTGATGGCACGGAATGGAAGGTTTACATGTAAATGCGCCTCAGATAACTTTTCGCAGAAAGAAAAAGATCTCGGCTTCAGATTAATTTCATAAATTGGGGTACCACTGTATATAAAAATGTAAATATTAATTTGTACTTGTATATTTACACAATACTGCAAATAAGCACCCCCAATTTTAGAAACTCAAACAACATGAGGAAGGTGGTGCTTTTAATCCCACATTTCCCATTTTCCAAAAGTCAGGAGCAATCAAAATAAATGTTACATTTGCGACCCTACGGTAATTATTTAATTAAAATCGTTTTACTAAAACTTTTGACAAAGTGTTTTTGTATTGTTTTCACGTGGGCTCAAAGCTGTTCCTAATTGCAGAAAAAAAATTTGGTCTGCCTTTTCACGTGTTTTTTGAGAAATAGTATAGTTTTATAGCTTTATGAAGAATAAATTAACTTCATACTCACACACCCACCTGTCAGATTGTGGCCAATCCTCTTGTGATAATCCCACTCAAGACCAGCTGTCCTCAAGGCCTGTACTGGAGGAACACGCCTTGTTGTGCTTGTTGTCCAGCTTTGTCACATGGATCTGATGTTCTTGCTGGACTTCCTGTCATGTGAACACTATTAAAATTCTTTCACACACTTTTTTTCTGAATTTTATTTCTTGACGAACTATATGTAGAAAGTGGTGTATGGGGTTTTTGCAGTGTCTCTTTAATAGGCTTTGCTTAGATTTAAAAGAACTTTTTTGCACAGTGGGGAAGATTTTATATTGTTATTCAGTTGGAATTCTCATGGATTCTCAGGAAATTCTCAGGGAAGCTGAAATATAATACCAGATATTTCTAATAACAATTTCAACTGGTCATGTGTGTTTGAAAGCTGCTATAATGGGAGTTTATAATGCAACATAAATGTCAAATCTACTGATTTTTAATTTTTCAGAATTGAGCTGAATACCAACATCTATGTTCTAGTTTTGTTGTAAAATTATTGTTGCTATATTTTTTATTGCAATGATTTATGAGTTCTGCATTTTTTTATTAGTTTGGTTTTAAGTATCTGCAATTATATATCTTTCTCTTTTGCAGGCAACCTGACAAGCTAGTTGTGGTTTGGACTCGCAGGAGCCGCAGGAAATCTTCGAAGGTGGGCAAGCTGTGATTGGTCGATTGATCAGTGAAAGGTTTTGCTCACTTTCACAGGAAGAGAAAAGCTGCACGTCAACACAAAAGATTACAATCGTAAAATTATTAATGGGTCAACATCTTTATCAGAATTCATTAAATGGAAGCTCACTTTTTTGCGTCAATTCTAGTCACTTAATTTTGATTGCTTTTTATTTGTATAATATTTAAATGAACCTAACCTTATGACATTTACACATAATAAACCAAAAGTTTATTACTTCACATCTTTGTGTGAAGATGGTTCATGTAGTGTCAATCCTAACTATAATGACGATGATGTTCCCACTTGTAACATTGACACAAGCTGCCACATGTCAATCTTAATATTTATGTAGGTTCACGTACGTCAGATTTATGGACTTTGTTTTCTTTTTTTTTTTTATAATAATCTTTACGTATTAATTGCTATTTTAGTGTTTTTTTTTTTTTACTTAAAGCGTTATTATTTCCGAAATGATTATTTAGTTATTTTATTTAAAACTAAATGGTTTAATTAGTTTAGTGCTGTCTAAAATACGCAACACTTCTAAATATTGTTGTAATTTACTTTGACACATTTAACTTTAAATTGTAAATAATGATATTCTTTTAAATGTGTGATACAATTTTCAAGTATTTGGTCCGTCTTTGTCATATCTTGCAGTCTCATAGCTGGCAACCCGGTATTAAAAACCCTTACAGAGGAGTCGTGGTGTGGCCTGTTCCTGAAAACATTGAGATTACAGTCACCCTCTTTAAGGTAACACACACACACACACACACACACTTTCTCATTTGAGGGTTTAGACATTAATGGAGCATTGTAGTTCGTTGTTTCCCAGAAGCTGATTGGTTGAGATCTGCTGTGCCGTGTGTGTCTAGACGTCCTGATTCCACTGCTATTTAGCTGAGTAATAGCATTTAATCCGCTTCTCAAGTGTGTGTGAACCAAAGACAGAAACTGCAATATAGAAAGTCTGCTTTTTTTAATCTTAGTTTAATCTGACTAGCATCATGTTACAGTTGACTAGAGTGTTTACAGGCGTTGCTCTGGCAAAAGTGCATAGACACAGTTTATGTTCTGTATTATATATCTATACTTGTAGACCCCTGTATATTATGCTAACTGCATAGGGCTTTTATTTTGTAGACTTCGTTTAATCAATGCAGGGCCTTTGGTGATTTAACATTATGAGATTTTATTGTTCTTTAAACGCATCCACAAGTAGGAAGGAGGACATTTTTTTTCCACATTAACTATAAAATGTGTATCAAATTTTTAAAATAAGTTTGAGTTTAAGTAAATCATCTATAAATGATTCTAGAGAAAATGCGCAGACGTTTTAATAAACATCTTAACCACACACACGCACGCACACACACACACACACACACACGTTATGAGCTCCTGCAGAAAGACAGACGGGGTGTGGGATATCTGCAGCGCCCTCGACATTGTTTACAAAGGTCACACACAAAATGCTTGTCCAAACATTTTGCTCATCTTCTCATCAATTTGCTTTTACTGTTGGCCAGTTTAACCTTCCCATGCTCAGAAATGTTTTGTGTTCTGTTTCGACTGTTTGGGGAAATGTTTGTGTGACTTGTGGCTGGCTGAGTCTTTCTTCAGTGTTTAAGAGGTTTAAAGGCTTTAGAAGCAAGTGACTGATTGATGAGTGAACGTTGTGGTTTGAGAAGGGAATGGTTGCATATGCCGACTTTAATGAGCAGCAAACATTCTTTTCTGTTTTTAACATCTGATTCAGTTTGGTATTTTTTTTAGGATCCCCATGCTGAGGAGTTTGAAGACAAAGAATGGACCTTTGTCATTGAGAATGTGAGTATTGTACTTTAGTTTACATGCACCTGCTGTTGCTTTGTGTAGCCTGACATCTAGTGGTGAGTGGTGAAATTACAACGTTGCAAAGTCCACGTGAAGGTCTTGCAATTTGTGACTTTTTAAAGAGTTTATGAAGAAATGCGGATCCTTCTGTTCATAGTACTAAATCATTTAGACAACTTGTTCAACCAGAATACTATTACATATTTTATTAATTCGACGAGGAATTACAGGATTTCACTCATTCATATTACAATTTTTGAATTTGAATTTGATTTATTTTCAAACTTCAGGACTGTAATTGACATCATGCATCATTTTGACTCAAGGTGTCTGGATGATTTAGTTTAATGAATAATTTATTTGACAAATGACTATTGTGTTAAAATTAATTTTTCTTTTAAATATAATTTATTTACTGTCTCCCGTTGTTCTGCTAAAACAGCTTGTGACAATGGAGTCAGAACAGAAGGAATGAGAACGGTTTTCTTCTGGTCCATACACACCTCTGTAATAACAGACTGATCATAGTTACCTGCAATCCAACACCACAAGCGTCACATGCCTTCCCTTTTCCCACAAACACGCATTCCTTCCTCCTATTATTAAAATGAGCAGACATCATATCTTTGTTATTACCTCTTTGCAATTGAAATCCTATTATAAAGTGTAAAATTACTTTTTGGTAATTACTTGGCTTGATGGGTCAAAGTTTTGTGTTTGGAGTTTTTTATTTATTTATTTATTTTTTACGTATATGCATTTTATTATTTAAATAGGCTTGTAATGTAAGTTTGTTTAGATCGTTTAATTTTGTTAATTCAAGTATTTGCTGTTTGTAATCATAATTTGTCAATTTTAGCCTTGACTGATGTTTTGCCTCTTGTGAGAAAGTGATGAAGACTGGGAAGGAAAGGAGGGAGGGATGGAGAGGAATTTGAAGGCAGTAGAGGAGAAAAGAGAATTCCAATAGAGACTGACATCAAAGCTGCTTAATCTGCCCTCTTTGGCACTATGGTTTTCTTTCTGCATGACACAGAAAGAGAGAGAGAAGGAAGGTTTTACCAGCACAATATTTATGTATTTTCTTTGGTTTCAACCTGCAGAGTATATTATTATTTTTTTCATTTCTATCCTGACTTTAATATCACCTTCCCATTTCGTCAGTTATAATGAAGCTCTCATTTGCTCTCACTGTTTCTCAATCTTATCATTTTCTTACATTTACTCACTTTGTATTCTCTTTTCTCTCTTTCTCATTCTCTTTATCTTTTTCTCTTACACATGGATCAATACCTGCCTTCCTCACATAAAAGCTTTCACTCTCAGGTGAATAGTAGGTGGCTTTTTCTAAGAATCCACCAGAGGGCGCTGTGCATCAGAGACACCGGCTGCTTAAAGTCCCCATGACCAAATTGGTTGAGCAGCAAAAAGATATTAAAAAAAGATGCACGGCACCGGCTGTAAATATTGTTTTGAAGATGGCTCAATCAAGGTTGTACACACCAACAAGTGTACAATATTTAAACGATATCTATTTACACCAATGCATTTGATAACCTTTTTTCCAAAGCATATTCTGTTGCTTTTAACAGGAACATGTTGAGGAATTCAACTCAAACCCGCCACCTTTGCAGTGTTGTATGTTGAGTGAGTGACAGGAAAGCATTCAAGTTTATTTATATAGCGCTTTTCTTAGTTCAAGACCAACGCAAAGACGCTAAAATTGTCGAATAGACGCTATTCGGCAATTAAAGAAATGTTTCACAATTTAGTGAAGTTCAACACACTGTCCAGCTTTATCTCCTGAGACAGGCAGTGTCTCATTCTCTCTGCTGCTTTTGTGGACTTCTTCCAAAACACTTAAGTTTATTTCCACCCCAGTTCCCGGTTTGCGGCCATTATCTGTGTCAGGTATTACGTGGGCTAGTGGTCCACACGCCACCCACCGTCTCGCACTTCCCAGGAGACCACGAAATAATTCGGCCGCCCAGCCAGGCATGTTTAGCAAAGCTGGTGCGGAGAATTAAACGATTCACGTACGTGTGTCTCTTAAGGATTCATGCCAATTCAAATCAACCAGCTCTTCAGTTTTACAGTCCCAGGTAATTTTGTCAGAAACTAAAAAGCTAATGGTATGGACTTTTTCATTTCAGGACAAAACTCTTGTTTCTCTGGTCCACTGAGAACTGACCCCTGGTCCGGTCATTTCTCCTATATTATGAGTGTACTGAGGATTAGAGGAGCAACCAAACCAGTGCCCGAAAACCATACTTGAGTTAAAGTTCAAGTGCATGTTCTGAGCATTTGTAAGGCGCTTTTCACAGTTTTAACTGTCTCAAAGCGCATGTGTGAATATGTAAGAGAATTGTTGCTTTTTATTCATTTGATCGTCTGGTTGTTGGTGTTACGTAAATGGCTGTGATTATCACCAAGACTATGACAAGACAATGGCAAAAACCAAGAACAGTGAGCAAGCACATATGTGACAGTGGCCAGGTAAAAAAAAACCTCTCTAACGAGGAAAAAACCCTGGGGAAAACCCGGCTCACTGGTGCCAGTCTCCTCCGGCATTCTAACACTACAAAATCAATGCGTTGGTTGTTCCGCGCCATTTTAGTGATGTTTCCGGAAAGTGTTTCCCTCCTCAGTGGGGACAGAGGCAGCTCCACTTCTCCACATTAATAGCGTCATCAGGTCCAGGAGGCATAGAAAAGATGAACCCGAAGCTCCAAGGAGATTCCGGTCGTACGGCACTTGGCGCTCAGGAGAGGTGTGAAACACTAAAAAACAAGCAATTAGAAAAACTTGAAGTACTATAATTAAAGATTTTCTGGTGGTGACTGTGTGATTCGGTTCCCAGAACTAACTAGGCAGCCTTTTTATACGATATATTACTTTTTTCTGTAAGTTATCAAGTATGGATACCTTACTCTAAAACTTACTCCATTTCAAGTTACAAGTCACCAATTCCATGAATACTTGAGTAAAAGTTGTAACGTATCAAATTTCAAAAAGAACTTCAGTATTTCCCTCAAACTGAATTTAGGATGATCAAGAATATCAAGAAGTGTGAAAAACAAACTCTTTATTTATGAGGTTTTGTTTCCTAAAATAGAAATAAAATGTAACACCTAATGTTTCTAAATGGCGGAAAAAAAAATAGGTTAAAAAAAAAACAATAAGTTAGTCTCTGTCAAACTCAAATGTACAATAAAGTGCAAACGCTAATTCAGGTTATTGTGATTTAACTCATAAATAGCATCCAGTACCTCCAGCATCCTACAGATGGCGACATCACCTCGTCTGCCCAAGAAATTAACAGCAGTAGAAAAAAATGCCCACTTGACGCGCACAATCACAATGTAACAAGTAACGGTAAGTGTCCATTCAAATGTAGTGGAGCAAAAAGTACAGATACTCAATCAAAAATGTAGAAGTTGCTTATATTTTTACAAAGTAGCCAATAAAAACTTGAGTAAAGTAACAAAGTCCATTTACTCAAGTACTTAACACCACTGGTTTCTTGTTTATAGATGATCTCCTTACAGAATTCAGAGTTTTGTTTGTGTGTTCAGTAAGTGGATCTGAACATCTCTCAAGCAGTCAGACATATTTACAGCGGGTAGACGCTCCCTGTCTCCGAGTTCATTTTCAAAGCTGTATTTGTGTATTTGATGGGGATTAGCCAGATAGGAGATCAGTTCGAGAAAACAGTCGTCACTAAGCCAATGCACCTTTCATCACACACAAGCGAAGACATTCAAAACAGAAACGCTTTTTCTTTTTGTCCCTCATCTGAGCCGTGGAATCAACGACGGTGTGATTTTTGGGTCTGAGGTCACATCACGGCCCACAGAAGAATCTCCAGCCACACTTTTCTCTTCGTCTGGTCTTTGTTATTGTTGACACACACGCGCACACACACTGGTCATACATGTGGTGTTCATGGTCTTCAAGGCTTTGTCTGTCCTTCTTCACCAGACTCATCAGTCACCACATTTTTAATCTCCTGTTTTCCTCTATTTGTGATGGCACTTTCTATCTCTTCAGCTGTATCTCTGGTGTATTTACCTTTCTCTTTTTTCCTTAGATGGCGCCTGCTGATGTAGACAGATCTTTGTTGTTTGGAGAAATATTCCTCAATGCTAAATATTTATCCACAAGCTTGAACGATTCCTCACACACATTTTGTGTACAAATTTGATTGGTTACTGCACACACTTGCTGGTTAATTTAAACCGTAATGTTAATTTTTCTTTAACTTCAGAACTGAAAATGGAAAAGAAAAGGAAAAAAAAAAAAGAAAGAAACCTTTTTAGAATAACTTAATTGTATATATGGTTATATTTTAACACTTGATCCATGATTTATGTATCTGCACATGTCCTTTTTAAACACTCCTACATGTCACGATTCTGCCATGGGGTCTTTGTTTATTTTTCTTTCACTGCCTTTTCATTTTTGTTTTGTTTTTTTGCTCCACTAGTTTCAATTTGTGGAAAAACAGACCATAAGCATGATAAAGCGAATACCTTTTGAAAGCATAAGTCTCTTCTGCTTTCAGTAATACAAGCACACGGCGCTCATCCCGTATCTTGTATGGACATCTCAAAACGAAAAAATGGGATTAGTGAAAAACAAGTTTGTGAGTTTGTTCTCCTCGTTTTAATATTAGTACTGTTAGTGTTTTAGATTTGTAATTAAACTCAGGATAGATGTAATTGTACATACATTTTTCCTTTTTCATAAGCCTCCATTATTCTGCTCTCAATGGCAATTTGAAAGCGTGGGAATGAGTAGATTAGTAGTTTATCAATGCTCATGGAATACTGTACAGTAGAGTTTTGTATACTTTATAATAGTAGAATTTCATGTTTTTCTTATTATTTGCCCATTAATCAGAGATTCTTAAAATGTCTTTAAATGAGACTTTCACGTGGAAATAAAATAAACATTGGTGCTTTACCGGCAATTGTTTATGGCAGTTTCTAAATATAAATCATTTATTTTAACTCCCCACTATGAGGAGTTCTGTGATTCTTTTTAACTTCACTCGTACAAACAGTATTGCGTTATCACAGGGCAAACAAAAAACTATGTGAATATTATTACTCTGGCTAGTGTAAACTTCTTCAATCACGGAGGCGTTGGCTTGTCAACTGAAAATCACTTTATTCTTTAAAACAACAAAAAGTCTTCTTCACGATAACCTTCTCTTTGGCTCTTCTCGGTTCCTTTTTCTGGGTACTTAAACCAACTTCATGGCTGGGGACGGTCAGCACTTCCCTCTAGCTGACTTAACTCAGGGCTCTTGCTTCCAGCCCTTCTCTCTGGCTTCCAGCAGCACCTCACCTCCACTTCTTCTCCTTATAAGCAGGGCTGATTGCTCCGAACACTGGCAGCACCTGTGCTGCATCGTCAGCTGCCGACTGCTCACACCTGCGGCTGAGAGCTGTCCATGGCCCTGTAGCCTCTGCTGCCGCTGTAGAGTCTTTTAGTTATGAAGATCAAATAACTAAGATCAAAATCAGAAGACTTGTACGCAATTATGCTAATTTGAGGCTTTTGTATAATGTATTTATTTACATTATATACATAAATGAAATAGGGTTATGATAATGCTAAATATGAAAAATTACATTTTTATAATCAATCAAAATTTTTTTTAAATATAAGACACTCATCAAACATGTTTAAACGGACACTAGTATACACGCTACGCTTTCATATCACAATAATTTTGGGGCAGAAATGTGTTATCGTGATTAAAATCCAATCAATCAATTGCCCTTCTTGGAGTAGCTTGATTTTTGGCAGCTTGACAAAATGACATGGCCCTTTGCCAGTTGGCTGCTTTCCAGCTTTCCGTGTCTGCATGCCACCTTCATATGGTTTTCATATGATGTGGAAATTAGTTTTTCGTTGCATCCTTTGGATTGTAACTCCCGTGATTGGAGCATCTTATCTTTTTCCAGCCACACGAAATGATTAAATTCAATTGCCCCAACACTTTCCACAATTGCCCCGATTTTTTTTCTTCTCTATTCCTTTTTGCTGCCACAATCGTCTATAATTTATTAAATTAGACTGACAGTCTTCATTGTTTGAATTTGCTGCAGTCAATTTTATTTTTTACGTGTTTTACGAACCAGTGGACGTCAAAACTGTAAAATAGTCACATCCAGTTCTTAACTTGAGGAAAAGTCTGCCCATGAATTTCAGATGCTGACATGGTTTTCTTCAGTCAAACTGGCCACTGTCACAAACACGCACATGCTCAGCGTTTTTCCTCCGGTCCTGATAACGTCGTCTTTCTGGCTGTGATGGGCTCACCCAGCGTTCATTTAAGTTAGTGCTGTAGATATAATTATAGCGGCGAGTGTGAGCTAGAAACTGTTGAGCTGGCACCTTTTAAAATGGGAAGTTGTGTGCTAATCCAATAAATCTGTCTCTCTGGCTGGTGTGTGTGTGTGTGTGTGTGTGTGTGTGTGTGTGTGTGTGTGTGTGTGTGTGTGGGTCTCGCCTGCATGTTGTGTGTATGACTGTTTCCCTGATTAATAGGTTTAGAGAGCAGCATTTTTGGATTCGTTTTGTAATAATGTTAGGTTATAATGATAAATACCTGCTATTTGTGTAATTCATCCATTAAAATACACTTCAATGTTTATGTACAAAGATATAAGGCAACTTGGTTAAACAGTATTTTATGGGGTGGCCTTTTTTATTCTGTTTTTTTTTTCTCTTCAATTTTATTTATTATATGATAAGTTATTGCCAATCTTCTCACTATTTTATTTAAAGTTAAATATTTCTGTGTGAGGTAGTTTAGCAAGGATATTTTATTTTTCATAATGGTACTGCATGCAATCAAACAACATGTAATAATATTGTTTAATAACCAAAATTTGTATAGATTTGAGAACCTGATATATTTCATATTTTCCTTTTCTTTATAAACATGCTATCTTTTTAAACAAGTGTGTGTATATATATATATATATATATATATATATATATATATATACGTACATGCGTACGTGCGTACATGCATACATACACCCCCCCAGCATTTATTATATTTACATTTCCATCTTTAACGAACCGATACATGATTAAACAAGTATTTTAGTTTATGGTTTATGTTGCTTTGTCTATCTGTTTGAGTGACTGTCCTTCATTTGTCTGTCGTTAAGTCTCTAGAATAAAAAGAAGTTTTGCTTGCTGTCATTTATTGTTTTTTTTTGGCATGTTTATTGGCACGGCGCAGCATCCCAGTGTGAGTATGCTGTGGATTTGAGCACAGTTATCGCTTTCTCTGTCTTTCTTTCTCTGAAGGCTTTAAGCTGGAATCTTCTTTTTTATAATGGGATGTTATTGTTTTGAGCTCTATTATTATTTCACTGACTGGTATTATTTTTGATTTCCATAAGTCTTGGTCTGTTGGCTTTGCTTGTCTTTCATGTGCAGCTGGAACAATGGCAATCCCCCTGCCACCGGCCCTACCCTCAAAAACACTAGGCCTAAGCTGTGTGTGTGTGTGTGTGTG
>CM051497.1:24646478-24657369 GCA_028031935.1 Paedocypris micromegethes | reverse complement strand
TGTGTGTGTGTGTGTGTGTGTGTGTGTGTGTGTGCGTGCGTGCTTGGTGACAGTTTCAGGAAATCACATTTGAATCACAACAGATGAGTGATGGTGGACAGAAATAGGCCTTGGGTGATGCCAACTGAAAATGTGTCATCTTTTCCGTTTTTGTTTGTTCTTTCATACACTCTTATTCCATTTGCATTCTCAAAGAGCGACGCAACCGATGCGCTTTTGATGGAAAAGCCGCTTGTGCTCATTTATTTGACAAACTTTTTTTTTTGCCGTGTTTTCTGATCCTCTCAGGCATCAGCCGGGCTTGGGATGACATGAGCGTTTTTGTTTTGTTTTTTGGACCAATTATTTCTAATGAATCAGTAGAACTGTTAAAGCAATGAAATGTAACTAATGTAGGGCCGCGGAAATCCAGACTCCCTTAATAAGAACTTGTGTGAAAACTGTCAGTCAGATCTAGTCTGTGGAGGCAACATCGATCACGTGATTTTAAACTGCTGTTTTTTAAACGAACCAGCCATGAGATTCATCAACACGGTTTAAACTTAAGAAGCGCGTGCGAGTGCCATGTCATTTACTGTAGAGCATCTTTGACCGCTTTACTGTAGCTACACAATCTTCTTTCTAAGTTACCTAAACATTGGAAAGTGAGTTTCAACAGCTAAAATGTTTAAGTTTACATTTTGATAACTTTTTAAAAGGTTAAATTATAATTAAATACACACAATAAATACATTGTTTTTCTTTTAAATTATTATGAGAGTTATAGGGTTTTTTGTTGCCGTTTTATTTTCGTTATTGTATTTATGCATTTAATTTTTTTGGTTAATCTACTCTACTGCTACTGAGAAAGCATGTCAAATGTTTTACAGAACTAATCTTTTTTTTTTTTTTCAATGCAATACAAATTGTGCAGTGATAAAGTGGTGATAAGTTTGAAAGGGAACCAGATCTGTGGAATTCTTTATTTAGAATCATAATTCAAATTAAATAGTTTAATATAATCTCAAACGCCCTGTTTATTTATTTATTTTTTTTTTTGAGCATTTCATTTCACACGCGTGTTTGTGTACTGAAATCGAATCCCCACCGCCATGACCCTCACCCCCTATTCTGGCACCAGCTGTGGATCAATACTGGGACAGCTGGCTCTGCCAACCACACACACACACACACATCTTCAAGTGGTGCACACAGCTCTGCCTGGCACTTTCTGGAAATGTCAGTCAAAGGAAGTTTGTGTCTCAAGAAGTGTGACAGTCTCCGGGGGTTTTGGGTTGTCTCTTACACACACACACACACACACACACCACACACCACACACAACACAAACACACACACACACACACACACACACACACATACAGTCCATTGTATACTAGAGAAAAGGTGTGAGCAGTTATTTGTGTATTGCTGTGAGCGTATGGCGCCAGCAGGAGGCAGCAGTGAGCCACTGGCACCTTCAGCAACCCTCTCAGCCATATATTAGGGATTCAGTGGGCACAATAGCGGCGTATTGATAGTCATATCCCTGTGATAAATTAGAGCGTCTTATTGTCTCTTTTCATTTTACACATTGTCATAACCCCGGACGGTAATCTGGGCTTCTGATTGACACCGGCAGTCAGGGAAAAGAACACTCTCATTGTTTGGCCTCGTCAAATCTGTTAAACCTAATTCTTCCCTGCATATTTGCATATTCTTAAGTATTTTTTGGAGACGGACTAAATCCTTCTTAAGTGTTTGATGCATTTTGAATTTCATTCATAAAGGACCTACATGCACTATTAGCTCAGTATAATGCCAGTGCATAATCTCGGCGATAAGACGCGCTTTGGAGCGCTGGATTCTTCAGGGATGACACGCTGTATTTCCGACCGATTCAACAGGGGCTCAAATGTCAACACAAATGTCAAGTGGCTTCGTCGCCGAGCGTTTTGAATCTCCGTTTTTCGTTTTCATTTATCGAAGCGCGTCTCCGGTGCCAGCCGCAGTGTGGGATTGTGGGTAAATTGAGATTGGCCTAAAAGAACAGTCTGCCCTGTTGTCGTGATTGATGTCCAGGTCATTGAATTCACTCGCTTCTGCAAAAAGAAAAAAATTCTCAGCTGTAGCCGGAATTCCGTGTGCGGAGAGATGCATCGGCCCGTATCTGACGGAAAAATAGTCCCTCTTCAGCTCTCTGCATCTCAATCTTCCTGAGACTGCTCTGATAAGGGCTCTTCTTTACCTACAAGACCACTGATACATGCATACACGGATGTGCCTGCAAAGGAGATTTCTATCTGGATATCTATATGTAGTCTCTCCACATCCCGGCTTTACTCAAGGCCTACAGAGACGGTATTTTTCTGGCTTTCGTTTGCCCACATTCTCTCTTCTGCGCTCAGGATTACTCCGCACAACAGGCCTGATGAGATGAAAGGTAAAGAGCATAATGGCAGGAAAATGGGCCTACATGGTGGACCTCAGCATAGCTAACGGACTGACGGGTCACTGTGCTGAAAACACAAATTATTACATGTTTTTAAAATTACAGTTTTAGTGTTTAATAATCTGTTTGTCACATTTGTCCCTATAATCACATTTGTGCCCCAAATATTTAAAACGTGTTTATTTCAATATATATTTCCATAAATGTGCCCCGTGAAATGCTGTGTATTGGTGAAGAAGCTGGTGTTGTTTGAATGATTGAACAGTGAGCGGTGATGTTGGAACACGTCGCTCAAGACAATAATGGGGAATTTAATCCAGGAGCAAATTGCAGATACTTTTTCTAACCTGCAAAAATTCTCCAAGATTATTTAAAATACATGCAATTAAATACAATGAATGGAGGTGGTCTGGAGGATTTTTTTAAAAGTAGATTTTTAGTATAGAACAGTAATTTTGGCTCTTAAAAAATAATTTGGAGGCTTTAGCTAATCCAGCCTCAATTCAGAGTGTTGGATTTTGTCCTTTAGAGGGCGCCATTGGCCATTATCACAGGGTCTGGGGCCGAAGTGAAGTAATTTTGTTGTTTTTTTTTAAACGCCATAAAATACTCACTTGATCACTTTTTCCGGAAAGTGTTTCCCTCCTCAGTGGGGACAGAGGCAGCTCCACTCTCCACATTAATAGCGTCATTCAGGTCCAGGAGGCATAGAAAAGATGAACCCGAAGCTCCAAGGAGATTCCGGTCGTACGGCACTTGGCGCTCAGGAGAGGTGTGAAACACTAAAAAACAAGCAATTAGAAAAACTTGAAGTAACTATAATTAAAGATTTTCTGGTGGTGACTGTGTGATTCGGTTCCCAGAACTAACTAGGCAGCCTTTTTATACGATATATTACTTTTTTTCTGTAAGTTATCAAGTATGGATACCTTACTCTAAAACTTACTCCATTTCAAGTTACAAGTCACCAATTCCATGAATACTTGAGTAAAAGTTGTAACGTATCAAATTTCAAAAAGAACTTCAGTATTTCCCTCAAACTGAATTTAGGATGATCAAGAATATCAAGAAGTGTGAAAAACAAACTCTTTATTTATGAGGTTTTGTTTCCTAAAATAGAAATAAAATGTAACACCTAATGTTTCTAAATGGCGGAAAAAAAAATAGGTTAAAAAAAAACAATAAGTTAGTCTCTGTCAAACTCAAATGTACAATAAAGTGCAAACGCTAATTCAGGTTATTGTGATTTAACTCATAAATAGCATCCAGTACCTCCAGCATCCTACAGATGGCGACATCACCTCGTCTGCCCAAGAAATTAACAGCAGTAGAAAAAAATGCCCACTTGACGCGCACAATCACAATGTAACAAGTAACGGTAAGTGTCCATTCAAATGTAGTGGAGCAAAAAGTACAGATACTCAATCAAAAATGTAGAAGTTGCTTATATTTTTACAAAGTAGCCAATAAAAACTTGAGTAAAGTAACAAGTCCATTTACTCAAGTACTTAACACCACTGGTTTCTTGTTTATAGATGATCTCCTTACAGAATTCAGAGTTTTGTTTGTGTGTTCAGTAAGTGGATCTGAACATCTCTCAAGCAGTCAGACATATTTACAGCGGGTAGACGCTCCCTGTCTCCGAGTTCATTTTCAAAGCTGTATTTGTGTATTGATGGGGATTAGCCAGATAGGAGATCAGTTCGAGAAAACAGTCGTCACTAAGCCAATGCACCTTTCATCACACACAAGCGAAGACATTCAAAACAGAAACGCTTTTTTCTTTTTGTCCCTCATCTGAGCCGTGGAATCAACGACGGTGTGATTTTTGGGTCTGAGGTCACATCACGGCCCACAGAAGAATCTCCAGCCACACTTTTCTCTTCGTCTGGTCTTTGTTATTGTTGACACACACGCGCACACACACTGGTCATACATGTGGTGTTCATGGTCTTCAAGGCTTTGTCTGTCCTTCTTCACCAGACTCATCAGTCACCACATTTTTAATCTCCTGTTTTCCCTATTTTTGTGATGGCACTTTCTATCTCTTCAGCTGTATCTCTGGTGTATTTACCTTTCTCTTTTTTCCTTAGATGGCGCCTGCTGATGTAGACAGATCTTTGTTGTTTGGAGAAATATTCCTCAATGCTAAATATTTATCCACAAGCTTGAACGATTCCTCACACACATTTTGTGTACAAATTTGATTGGTTACTGCACACACTTGCTGGTTAATTTAAACCGTAATGTTAATTTTTCTTTAACTTCAGAACTGAAAATGGAAAAGAAAAGGAAAAAAAAAAAAGAAAGAAACCTTTTTAGAATAACTTAATTGTATATATGGTTATATTTTAACACTTGATCCATGATTTATGTATCTGCACATGTCCTTTTTAAACACTCCTACATGTCACGATTCTGCCATGGGGTCTTTGTTTATTTTTTCTTCACTGCCTTTTCATTTTTGTTTTGTTTTTTTTGCTCCACTAGTTTCAATTTGTGGAAAAACAGACCATAAGCCATGATAAAGCGAATACCTTTTGAAAGCATAAGTCTCTTCTGCTTTCAGTAATACAAGCACACGGCGCTCATCCCGTATCTTGTATGGACATCTCAAAACGAAAAAATGGGATTAGTGAAAAACAAGTTTGTGAGTTTGTTCTCCTCGTTTTAATATTAGTACTGTTAGTGTTTTAGATTTGTAATTAAACTCAGGATAGATGTAATTACATACATTTTCTTTTTTAAAGCCTCCATTATTCGCTCTCAATGGCAATTTGAAAGCGTGGGAATGAGTAGATTAGTATTTATCAATGCTCATGGAATACTGTACAGTAGAGTTTTGTATACTTTATAATAGTAGAATTTCATGTTTTTCTTATTATTTGCCCATTAATCAGAGATTCTTAAAATGTCTTTAAATGAGACTTTCACGTGGAAATAAAATAATTGGTGCTTTACCGGCAATTGTTTATGGCAGTTTCTAAATATAAATCATTTATTTTAACTCCCCACTATGAGGAGTTCTGTGATTCTTTTTAACTTCACTCGTACAAACAGTATTGCGTTATCACAGGGCAACAAAAAAACTATGTGAATATTATTACTCTGGCTAGTGTAAACTTCTTCAATCACGGAGGCGTTGGCTTGTCAACTGAAAATCACTTTATTCTTTAAAACAACAAAAAGTCTTCTTCACGATAACCTTCTCTTTGGCTCTTCTCGGTTCCTTTTTCTGGGTACTTAAACCAACTTCATGGCTGGGGACGGTCAGCACTTCCCTCTAGCTGACTTAACTCAGGGCTCTTGCTTCCAGCCCTTCTCTCTGGCTTCCAGCAGCACCTCACCTCCACTTCTTCTCCTTATAAGCAGGGCTGATTGCTCCGAACACTGGCAGCACCTGTGCTGCATCGTCAGCTGCCGACTGCTCACACCTGCGGCTGAGAGCTGTCCATGGCCCTGTAGCCTCTGCTGCCGCTGTAGAGTCTTTTAGTTATGAAGATCAAATAACTAAGATCAAAATCAGAAGACTTGTACGCAATTATGCTAATTTGAGGCTTTTGTAAATGTATTTATTTACATTATATACATAAATGAATAGGGTTATGATAATGCTAAATATGAAAATTACATTTTTATAATCAATCAAATTTTTTTTAAATATAAGACACTCATCAAACATGTTTAAACGGACACTAGTATACACGCTACGCTTTCATATCACAATAATTTTGGGGCAGAAATGTGTTATCGTGATTAAAATCCAATCAATCAATTGCCCTTCTTGGAGTAGCTTGATTTTTGGCAGCTTGACAAAATGACATGGCCCTTTGCCAGTTGGCTGCTTTCCAGCTTTCGTTCTGCATGCCACCTTCATATGGTTTTCATATGATGTGGAAATTAGTTTTTCGTTGCATCCTTTGGATTGTAACTCCCGTGATTGGAGCATCTTATCTTTTTCCAGCCACACGAAATGATTAAATTCAATTGCCCCAACACTTTCCACAATTGCCCCGATTTTTTTTTCTTCTCTATTCCTTTTTGCTGCCACAATCGTCTATAATTTTATTAAATTAGACTGACAGTCTTCATTGTTTGAATTTGCTGCAGTCAATTTTATTTTTTACGTGTTTTACGAACCAGTGGACGTCAAAACTGTAAAATAGTCACATCCAGTTCTTAACTTGAGGAAAAGTCTGCCCATGAATTTCAGATGCTGACATGGTTTTCTTCAGTCAAACTGGCCACTGTCACAAACACGCACATGCTCGCGTTTTTCCTCCGGTCCTGATAACGTCGTCTTTCTGGCTGTGATGGGCTCACCCAGCGTTCATTTAAGTTAGTGCTGTAGATATAATTATAGCGGCGAGTGTGAGCTAGAAACTGTTGAGCTGGCACCTTTTAAAATGGGAAGTTGTGTGCTAATCCAATAAATCTGTCTCTCTGGCTGGTGTGTGTGTGTGTGTGTGTGTGTGTGTGTGGTGTGTGTGTGTGTGTGTGTGTGGTCTCGCCTGCATGTTGTGTGTATGACTGTTTCCCTGATTAATAGGTTTAGAGAGCAGCATTTTTGGATTCGTTTTGTAATAATGTTAGGTTATAATGATAAATACCTGCTATTTGTGTAATTCATCCATTAAAATACACTTCAATGTTTATGTACAAAGATATAAGGCAACTTGGTTAAACAGTATTTTATGGGGTGGCCTTTTTTTATTCTGTTTTTTTTTTTCTCTCAATTTTATTTATTATATGATAAGTTATTGCCAATCTTCTCACTATTTTATTTAAAGTTAAATATTTCTGTGTGAGGTAGTTTAGCAAGGATATTTTATTTTTCATAATGGTACTGCATGCAATCAAACAACATGTAATAATATTGTTTAATAACCAAAATTTGTATAGATTTGAGAACCTGATATATTTCATATTTTCCTTTTCTTTATAAACATGCTATCTTTTTAAACAAGTGTGTGTATATATATATATATATATATATATATATATATATATATTATATATATATACGTACATGCGTACGTGCGTACATGCATACATACACCCCCCCAGCATTTATTATATTTACATTTCCATCTTTAACGAACGATACATGATTAAACAAGTATTTTAGTTTATGGTTTATGTTGCTTTGTCTATCTGTTTGAGTGACTGTCCTTCATTTGTCTGTCGTTAAGTCTCTAGAATAAAAAGAAGTTTTGCTTGCTGTCATTTATTGTTTTTTTTTGGCATGTTTATTGGCACGGCGCAGCATCCCAGTGTGAGTATGCTGTGGATTTGAGCACAGTTATCGCTTTCTCTGTCTTTCTTTCTCTGAAGGCTTTAAGCTGGAATCTTCTTTTTTATAATGGGATGTTATTGTTTTGAGCTCTATTATTATTTCACTGACTGGTATTATTTTTGATTTCCATAAGTCTTGGTCTGTTGGCTTTGCTTGTCTTTCATGTGCAGCTGGAACAATGGCAATCCCCCTGCCACCGGCCCTACCCTCAAAAACACTAGGCCTAAGCTGTGTGTGTGTGTGTGTGTGTGTGTGTGTGTGGTGTGCGTGCGTGCTTGGTGACAGTTTCAGGAAATCACATTTGAATCACAACAGATGAGTGATGGTGGACAGAAATAGGCCTTGGGTGATGCCAACTGAAAATGTGTCATCTTTTCCGTTTTTGTTTGTTCTTTCATACACTCTTATTCCATTTGCATTCTCAAAGAGCGACGCAACCGATGCGCTTTTGATGGAAAAGCCGCTTGTGCTCATTTATTTGACAAACTTTTTTTTTTGCCGTGTTTTCTGATCCTCTCAGGCATCAGCCGGGCTTGGGATGACATGAGCGTTTTTGTTTTGTTTTTTGGACCAATTATTTCTAATGAATCAGTAGAACTGTTAAAGCAATGAAATGTAACTAATGTAGGGCCGCGGAAATCCAGACTCCCTTAATAAGAACTTGTGTGAAAACTGTCAGTCAGATCTAGTCTGTGGAGGCAACATCGATCACGTGATTTTAAACTGCTGTTTTTTAAACGAACCAGCCATGAGATTCATCAACACGGTTTAAACTTAAGAAGCGCGTGCGAGTGCCATGTCATTTACTGTAGAGCATCTTTGACCGCTTTACTGTAGCTACACAATCTTCTTTCTAAGTTACCTAAACATTGGAAAGTGAGTTTCAACAGCTAAAATGTTTAAGTTACATTTTGATAACTTTTTAAAAGGTTAAATTATAATTAAATACACACAATAAATACATTGTTTTTCTTTTAAATTATTATGAGAGTTATAGGGTTTTTTTGTTGCCGTTTTATTTTCGTTATTGTATTTATGCATTTAATTTTTTTGGTTAATCTACTCTACTGCTACTGAGAAAGCATGTCAAATGTTTTACAGAACTAATCTTTTTTTTTTTTTTCAATGCAATACAAATTGTGCAGTGATAAAGTGGTGATAAGTTTGAAAGGGAACCAGATCTGTGGAATTCTTTATTTAGAATCATAATTCAAATTAAATAGTTAATATAATCTCAAACGCCCTGTTTATTTATTTATTTTTTTTTTTTGAGCATTTCATTTCACACGCGTGTTTGTGTACTGAAATCGAATCCCCACCGCCATGACCCTCACCCCCTATTCTGGCACCAGCTGTGGATCAATACTGGGACAGCTGGCTCTGCCAACCACACACACACACACACACACATCTTCAAGTGGTGCACACAGCTCTGCCTGGCACTTTCTGGAAATGTCAGTCAAAGGAAGTTTGTGTCTCAAGAAGTGTGACAGTCTCCGGGGTTTGGGTTGTCTCTACACACACACACACACACACACACACACACACACACACACACACACACACACACACACACACACACACACACACACACACACACACACACACACAACTCACATTGTATACTAGAGAAAAGGTGTGAGCAGTTATTTGTGTATTGCTGTGAGCGTATGGCGCCAGCAGGAGGCAGCAGTGAGCCACTGGCACCTTCAGCAACCCTCTCAGCCATATATTAGGGATTCAGTGGGCACAATAGCGGCGTATTGATAGTCATATCCCTGTGATAAATTAGAGCGTCTTATTGTCTCTTTTCATTTTACACATTGTCATAACCCCGGACGGTAATCTGGGCTTCTGATTGACACCGGCAGTCAGGGAAAAGAACACTCTCATTGTTTGGCCTCGTCAAATCTGTTAAACCTAATTCTTCCCTGCATATTGCATATTCTTAAGTATTTTTTGGAGACGGACTAAATCCTTCTTAAGTGTTTGATGCATTTTGAATTTCATTCATAAAGGACCTACATGCACTATTAGCTCAGTATAATGCCAGTGCATAATCTCGGCGATAAGACGCGCTTTGGAGCGCTGGATTCTTCAGGGATGACACGCTGTATTTCCGACCGATTCAACAGGGGCTCAAATGTCAACACAAATGTCAAGTGGCTTCGTCGCCGAGCGTTTTGAATCTCCGTTTTTCGTTTTCATTTATCGAAGCGCGTCTCCGGTGCCAGCCGCAGTGTGGGATTGTGGGTAAATTGAGATTGGCCTAAAAGAACAGTCTGCCCTGTTGTCGTGATTGATGTCCAGGTCATTGAATTCACTCGCTTCTGCAAAAAGAAAAAAATTCTCAGCTGTAGCCGGAATTCCGTGTGCGGAGAGATGCATCGGCCCGTATCTGACGGAAAAATAGTCCCTCTTCAGCTCTCTGCATCTCAATCTTCCTGAGACTGCTCTGATAAGGGCTCTTCTTTACCTACAAGACCACTGATACATGCATACACGGATGTGCCTGCAAAGGAGATTTCTATCTGGATATCTATATGTAGTCTCTCCACATCCCGGCTTTACTCAAGGCCTACAGAGACGGTATTTTTCTGGCTTTCGTTTGCCCACATTCTCTCTTCTGCGCTCAGGATTACTCCGCACAACAGGCCTGATGAGATGAAAGGTAAAGAGCATAATGGCAGGAAAATGGGCCTACATGGTGGACCTCAGCATAGCTAACGGACTGACGGGTCACTGTGCTGAAAACACAAATTATTACATATTTTTAAAATTACAGTTTTAGTGTTTAATAATCTTTTGTCACATTTGTCCCTATAATCACATTTGTGCCCCAAATATTTAAAACGTGTTTATTTCAATATATATTTCCATAAATGTGCCCCGTGAAATGCTGTGTATTGGTGAAGAAGCTGGTGTTGTTTGAATGATTGAACAGTGAGCGGTGATGTTGGAACACGTCGCTCAAGACAATAATGGGGAATTTAATCCAGGAGCAAATTGCAGATACTTTTTCTAACCTGCAAAAATTCTCCAAGATTATTTAAAATACATGCAATTAAATCAATGAATGGAGGTGGTCTGGAGGATTTTTTAAAAGTAGATTTTTAGTATAGAACAGTAATTTTGGCTCTTAAAAAATAATTTGGAGGCTTTAG
>CM051497.1:24628837-24646453 GCA_028031935.1 Paedocypris micromegethes | reverse complement strand
CTAATCCAGCCTCGATTCTAGAGTGTTGGATTTTGTCCTTTAGAGGGCGCCATTGGCCATTATCACAGGGTCTGGGGCCGAAGTGAAGTAATTTTGTTGGTTTTTTGAAACGCAATAAAATACTCACTGATCACTTTTGACTGGATTCATGTGTGTCTCTTGCACTAAATGTGCAAACTATCCAGTGTGTGTACAGAATATGCGTAATTCGGGAGTACACATACAGTACCTACTGTGTATGCGTTTATACATAAATGTTAGTGTGTGTGTGTGTGTGTGTGTGTGTGTGTGTGTACCGGCTGATGTTTTTAATTGTATGATTATCTTGATTTATTTTTACTATTTTTATTTTTTTATTTTTTTAATGATGATGATTATTGTTACTATTTATAAATACTGTACATTAGTACGAAAACATTTTTAGTTCTCTGCAACTCTCTAGGATAGAAATATCCTTGTTTTTTTATTGTATAAATAACTATATCTTGTATAAATATTTGTTAACTAAATATTTACGTTACACAATCATAACTGAATTCATACAGAGTGTTGCTAAAACGGAAATAAACATTTGTGAAATTATTTGAATTCTAACGCTTTTGTCTTTTTCTCTTTCTTTCTTTTTTTTCTTCATACTTTCTTCAGGAATCGCCATCAGGCCGTCGTAAAGCTCTGGCCACCAGCTGCATTAACATGAAGCAATATGCCAGTGCCATGCCAACGCAGACCGACGTAAAGCTGAAGTTCAAGCCGCTGTCCAAAAAAGTTGTTTCTGCAACGCTGCAGTTCTCCCTGTCCTGCATTTTTCTGCGGGAAGGCAAAGCCACGTAAGCGCGGCCATCCGCACCCACCCCTCCGACTGCAGCCACCCTCTTCAGATTACCACTCTCTTCCCTCCAAATCTGGCCCGTTCTCTTTCCATTACTTGCCTCAGCGACATTCGGAATGGCAATGCTTCACATTCCCAACGTTCCTCCATATACTTCACTCTCTCTCTTTTCTAAGTTTATTAAAAATTTGGGGGTGCCCATTTATCACGATAATTTCTGTTAGGAGTTGAACCAAACCATAAAGTGTTAAGTTTTAATTACTCGTGTTAGAATGTCGACATCTAAACAATACTACTCAGTAAGAAAGCAATTAAGCACCATTATGAAAAGCAGCCAAATTTGATTAATTAAATGGTTTCTTTGAATTTTTTAAATTTTTTAAATGTTATTAATATGTATTATTTCAGATTTAAAAACATTTTAATTATTAATAATCCTAAATATTGTATACCTTTTGGTATTTCAAATGGAGAAAAATATAGACCTTAACATTTTTTTGTATTCATTTTCCCATAAACAAGCTACAAATTTGACAATACTATTCTCCAGACATGAGCTTTAAAGGAATCCAATCCTGTTGAACGTCGACATTTGTAGAAGCGCATAAAACGTCACCCCCCTTTCAGCTAGCCATATTCACATTTGTTCATCTTCTGTTTTCCACCTGCCTCTATTTAAAGGAAGCAGAAGGTGTGAATGAAGGAACGTGGTCTCAACCCTGCGCTGTTGGAGATATGCTGGCACGTTTCTGTGGCTTTTGTGTGGCTTGTATGAGTGAGGTTACAGGGCAGAAGTGGAACCACTCTTAACCCCACAGGAATGATGTCAACAGCACACAAATAAACCCCATTACATAAGTTCAAATAAGCCGCATGTCTGCCAAAGAAAGACCGGACCGCATTCATGAGGAAGTCTGTGAGAGACGCCGAGAAATGGAAGACAGGGAGCGAGAAAGCGAGAGTTAATCCTGAAGCGTTATCTGGCGGTGCTTGTGAATGCCCTGGCTGGAATGCATGTCCGTATTGCACTGCTTCTTACCAACGCATCCATGAAGGGCATTTCCTTGGTGCTTTTTAAAATGCTTTCCCCCCCCTTTCTCTTAATCTCTTTATCATTGTCTGTATAACACAATGATGTTTGCAAAACATCTTCGACTCATGGCTGCAAGAAGAGTCGTTTTTTTTTTTTGTACATGTACAGGTACTGTAAAATGTGTGTTTTACTGTAATCTCTTGAGTTCCATAGATTGTTGCTACATAAAAGCAAATGTTAAATATGTAGCGTAGGATGGGAATGATTTATTCGGATTTGTTGTGTTTGACAGGGATGAAGATATGCAGAGTCTGGCCAGTCTGATGAGTATGAAACAGGCCGATATCGGCAATCTGGATGATTTTGAGGAAGAAAACGAGGAGGATGAGGAGAACCGAGTCAACCAGGAGGAGAAGGCTGCCAAGATCACAGGTTTGTTTCTCCAGTTGGCGCAGCGGTCGCGTTCCCTTATTACCTGCTCCAGTCGTGTTTTAAAAAACGTAAAATAAACAGGGAGAATGAGTGAGGAAACTCTGACATTTTACTACAGTACCTGGAAAAAGGATTTTATTCTGAAGTGTGTGTTTACTGCCGTTTCAAACCAGAAGACGACACTCAGCAAACCATATACAGCAAACATCTACAGTTGAGGATTTAAAAATTATTAGCCCCTCTACAAAATAATCATTGTTTGATAAGTATTTCAAAAGTGAATTTCAGCAGAGCTAATAATTTTGTCCTCTACTGTACATTCTACTGTGCCTTGGGATGTTTATCGTGAAAGGAAAAATTGTGATTCTCAATTGTATAACACAGTATATTTGTGTGTGTGTGTGTGTGTGTGTGTGTGTGTGTGTGTGCGTATGTATGTATATGTATTTATATAATTATATAAAAAATTATATAAAATGTATATGTATTTATTATTATTTATTATTTTGCTGTGTATAAATTATTTTCAGAGTTTTTAGCAGTGGATTGAATCTTTTTGGTTGGGTTTTTTTTCTCTTGTGAATGTGTGCATTCATTAATACTAAAATGGTGACGTACTCTATGGTTCTTCAGATGTATAAAATTCATCTCTCCGTCTCCCCCAAGATCCCGGAGTCCTGACATTATGCCAATATGCTTTTATCCCTGTTTAAGCGTATGTATGGCGGTCCTATGGAAATGCTTGAGTTGTTTATTCATCACGGGTTCAGGAATCTCGTGTTTGGGCTTTTTCCTCTTCACACTTTGTCAGAGCAAAAATGGAGATCAGTTCCAACGCAATGAGAAGCACATATATCACATAGCATTATTCTTCACCTTGCTTTGTGTTTCTACAGGTTTGTGTGTGTGTGTGTGTTTCGCTCGCATTGATCGTGTGTTGTGCTGTTTGCAGAGATTGTGAGACAGCTGAATGCTCTCAGCTCTATAGATGGAGATCCAGATGACTGCCTAAAGCAAGCAAATAAAGCTGCTTCCTCTTCTGAAGGTCCTTCAACCAGCACCTTCTTTTCATTCTTTTATTCACTCTTGATTAACCTCGTCCTGCCTTGCTTTTCTTGCATTCCGTGGTTGTGTTGAAGTAATTTTTCCCCCCATAATTGTTTTTGCATTCGTGTTCCTTTGTTGATCATTCGTGAACGTGTTTCCTTCTGCAATTTGTAGTGAACCCTACAAAGATGTGGAGCGCAATGTTGGAGTCGGTGTCTTTTAGTGTGATGGCTAGTTCTGGCCTGCTAGACGGCCTTATATGGGTCAGCGTGGTGTGGTGGTGTAGAGAATGTGATAAAGAGGTGGCACTTAACGCCATCACCTTGGGCACACTTATTTTAGACCGTCCGAGTGTCTCAGAACGACACTCCTGGTGAGCTCTGCTGGAACTTTTGGACTTGGATGATCTTGATGCGGTTCACTTCGAAATGCAGAGGCTAATCTTTTGTTTTTTTGTTGTTTTTGTTGTTGTCCATTTTTGAATCATTTACGCTTTTGGATCCATTTATTTTTCTGGACTGATCAATGTTTTTGTACCTTCTTTTCTCTTTCGTTGTGATTGGGGATGTTGACCACTGCAGAGCTGATTAGCAAGTTGAACTTCCTGGATCAGGACGACCAAGAGCAGAGCAACATGAGCTCTAACCCCTTCGATGAACCCAGTGACCCGGTTGACCTTAACCCTTTCGGTGACCAAGATGAGGACGGTAAGGCCTGACCCCTGACCTTTTTAGCGACCCTTTTGCTCCTTTATCAACAGGACCGGTTGTACTCTTCAACAATCTGCGAATTTTAATGGCCAGTTAATGCTTTTGCATAAAAGAAAATCAATTTTTTTTGTTTTATTGGTAATTCAGTCTAAAGCGATAGATGTGTGTTTTAGTGTTGCCATGATACTAGGAATACCAACTTTGATATGATAGTTCGATAACTCGTATACCATTACCTTTTTTCCATTAAGAAAAAAAATACATAAGACTGGAAAATGAAAATGGGTTTGAATGAAGAATCTCAAGAAAATAAAGTGCAAAAATAAATAAAACTGCATTACATTTAATATTTTATTAAAAAAAAAATACCAAACTTAAAAGCTTTTTAAAAGATTAAATTTAATCAAAATGACTTTGGTGGGAGCTCTCTATTCCAAACCAAAAATGTATGTAAAAGTAGAAGAGTACAATAATCTATTTGTTTTTTAAAAAAGCTAAAAAATTGGTAGAAGGATGTGAGTGAGTTTTCACTGCAGATTGTTGGTGCTTATAAAAGAAACATTACACACTTTTTTGAAACATTTTTGTATGATTTTATTGTTAGATCAAGTCTTTATAATTGATAAGCTTACTTATCATGTATCTCCTATTAGTATATTGTGGTAGGAATCTGCTCAAATCATTTTAATGAACCAGAGTTGAACAGCAGTATTTATATAAACTGATTTACATTTGGGATTTAATTAAACAACATTAATCAGCATATAGACATCTACTGTAAATACATGTGCAAACGTGCTTCACACACTCACTGAGATCACTAGGATGAATTCTTACATATGTTTCTAGTATTATTAATCTCTCATCAGATGCGTTGATCTGACGTTTCACACTCTGGGGCGGATTGTATTCCCCACGTTTGCGGGGCAAAATGGGCCTTCATACTACTACTTTAGTGCAGTATCGATGCTTAGCGAAATATTGATATTTTTGACAACACCTTACTTCAGGGCTCTCAAAATTCCTATTGGTTCGTTCAGTTGGGAATGTTGACAGGCTATTTTAAAAACGTTTTTAAACAATCTTTTTTCATTCTCCTAAAACCTGTTCTGGCATTTCAATCAAGTATTTTGGGATTTGAAGAGCCTGTGGATTTTAAATTGTCTCACTTTAAACTTTTGTTTAATCTAGTAAGCAACTTCAGTCTTTTTCTGTTTGCTTTAGAACCATCTCCGGAAACCCGTTTGGAATCCACTCTTCTCTCAGATCAAGATGCCTCGTATTCCTTAAATCCATTTGATGAGCCTGATCACGAGTCTGAGCCCGATCCTGCTCAGTGTGGGAACCCATTTGATGATCATGAACCTCAGCCACAACCCAGGAAGTCACCACCTAGAATCAGCAAGAGGAAGAACGTCCGGCCGGTGGACATGAGCAAATATCTGTACGCTGACAGCACCAAGACGGAGGAAGAGGAGCTAGATGAGTGAGTCCAGAATACAATCAATACGTCCAATGACATTTCAGACGCATAGACTTTTATTGCACTCACTTACACTGTAAACATAGCTGCTGCTGCCGCCTTTACACTGTGTGTGTGTGTGTGTGTGTGTGTGTGTGTGTGTGTGTGTGTGTGTGTGTGTGTGTGTGTGTGTTTGAATGTAGGAGAAAAAGTGGAGAGCCAGTTCTTTCAGCAGGAACAAGGCTTCTGTTGTTGGCCACATTCTTTGGCCTTGTCTGTTCATCTCTGCTTCTCCCCGACTCACTCGCTTGCATTGCTCCTGCATTTTCAATTTTTTTTTTTACTTTTGCAAACATTTCAGTACATGTAAACCACATAAATATAATGTTATTGATCATCTCGGTAGATTGGTGAATTTCATGTGTTTAACCTATTTTTTAAGATAAATGGATTCTCCGTTTTTTTCTCTGTTTTGTGTGTGTGTGTGTGTGTGTGTGTGTGTGTGTGTGTGTGTGTGTGTGACGAGTGATGGGCCGTTACACAGCAGTGCATATTGATGCCTCTGGACGTCTGTGTCGGCCTGTCAGTAAGCTCTCCAACAAGGCCACAGGTCAAAGGTCGTAAGGTGTGACCTGTAAAGCACCTGGTTCCTCTCGTAATCAGCAGAGCGTGTTATTGGCTAATGATCCCTGATGCCTTCTTTATCTAACATACACATTCTTTGGTGCAGAAAGGAGATTTTAAACATTATTGTTATTTATTTAAATGATCTGATTTATATTTTCAGATCAAACCCGTTCTTTGAGGCCAAATCCTCTAATGATTCCACATCCGCCAATGAATGCAGTAGTATAGAGAAGATCAAGCGTCGAGCTCCTCAGCCTCCAAGTGCAGGAGATGCCCAGCCTGTGGTGACCCCTAGAGGTCAACAAACAAAGCCACCTGCTTTCCACATCAAGTCCGCATCTCCTGCTTTGGGACCAGCCTCGGTTGCAGCAGTGGTGGGAAGAGAGGTGGCATCTTCTTCACCAAAGGTAAAGATTCACACAAGATGAATGTACAGTCAATATATGAAGAAAACGATGAACGACAAGAAAGTTCTGATAGCTTTGAGATTAATAGATTATTACTTTCCAATTGGTACTTATGAACCAATAGGGCCACATTTTTTAACCGTTATTTACCAAAATATTTACAAAATCTCTGCTTGGCCTTTTTGGTGTAATCATCATATAAAAAAATATAATGATTCAGTTCACTCATTTGTAACACCACGCCACATGTTTATATTACAAAGATCATGTTCTGGTCAAATTGACCTGTGTTAAAAGTAAAAAAAAAATACATAAATACATATAAGTATTTTTTTCACTTTGAAACTTCTCCTGCTTGTCTTAGTTGGTGTGATAATCAGATAAACAAAAAATGGTTCGGTTTACGTATTTATATAAATCCCCCTACATGTTTTTGTTTCAAAGATTATGTTCGGGTCAATTTGACCCTTCAGACAAAATGTAAGCTAAAAAGAGTCCGTTTCTTTGCAACAATGTGACAGACAGACAGACTCACACACACACACACGCACGCACGCACGCACGCACACACACACACACACACACACACTGTTTTAGGAAACGTTTTGGTTTCTAAAACTTGTATGCATAATCGAAGGCCCCCGGGTCAAATTGAACTGCAAACATTTTTGATGTTCCTCTGAAACAAACAATAGGATGGTTAATAAATCATATAAAAAATAATATAGTTTCTTAATATTAGGGATTAATGATTGCCTGCATCACCTCTGCACGCACCTATAAAGTCTGTCTTGAAATAGTCTTATCTCATCTTACCTGGTTTTACTTTACAACCACTTTGTCACAAAGTCGCTTTTGTCATGTGGTTTTTTTCTTTAAAATGACGAGAAGTTCCATTTCAAGATGCTTTTTTTAGACGGTTCATTCTCTTATTTCTACCATGCGTCCCAATTCTACACATCTCAGGTTTGCTCCTCCAGTGGACCACTCATCCCTCTCGACACCGTCTGCTTTCCGTCCTCTTCCTGCACGCTTCACTCTAAGCATTTGAATGCAGGCATATATTAGCTGCTCTCGAAGATTGTTTTATATGCATTGTGATTCTCTTCACTCAATGCTTTAGTGAGTCTAATTAACTGGCTCTGCCGTCCCAGTCTGGGTGAAGGGCATCGGGTGTAGAGGGCGAATGAAGGCCCACCGAGTGTGAATAAGAGCGAGTTGTTGGGCCGCTGCAGAGGGGTTTATACACGGCCAGACTAAATCCCCACAGGCCCAATGTTTTTATTTATTTTGCACAGTGTGTGTGTGTGCGTATTATATTCTAATGTAGTCCATATTTAATTATAGTGAGAGGTTTATCACAGTGAAGCATTTGTACTTGTTCGCATGAGGACATCTACCAAGCTCAAACATTTAATTACCAAAATTCAGTGGCCTGTGTGGAGTCGCACACTAGAAAGGAAGCACATTTTCCCAGGAAAGTGTCCGAGCCACGGGTTAGAATCACACAGATTTGATCTACAACTCGTGTTTGTGCAGAGAATCAACATTATTGCAGGTTCATCTGCCTCTATAAGCCCAGAGCAGTGGAATGATTGGTGGTCCGGGCCCACTGGGACCTTTCTCTGTGTTGGATCCAGGTTGACAGTGCGATGCATTCAGCGGAACCCTATTTATTCTGATCATGTTCTCCTTCGATTTATATCCCACATACCCCATATGGATTATGATTTGACTCCCCGTATTACTGTAGTTGTTTCCTCGGAGTGTGTAGTGTGAGATGACCTTAGCTTAAATAAAGTCAAATGGGATTAGTTCACACACCCACGGCTTTGCATTCTCTATAGAGATACGGGGAAGCCTAAAGGCCTTGTTTATGAGTTTTGTTGAGCTACAGGAACCCCCTCGCACGCTCACGGACCCGAGGTGAAGCAGAAGGTGCAGGTGGAAAAACAAATGAATAGGACACTGTGATAATCTCAAAATGCACAAAAGAAATGGAAATGTTAAAATGGTCATAGTTTGTGGATTAGAGCCGCCCCGAAGACACTGACTGTCACAAAGGGATTCTTGCAGGCGCACGGTAATGTCAGCACGGTCTTGTACACCCGTATCTAGTCTGGTTTTTGAAAGGCTGCATTCTCAGTCCTTCAAAGTTCTGCCAAAATTAGTTGGTAATAGTAATGATATTGTGTTTTAGTGTGTTCTATTTGGGATTGAATTTGGAAATGGTCCTGTTATAATAAATTTCTAAAGTGTAAAAATACCACTTATTTTAGATTATTTACTGTAGTTTTTTTAAATAGATTTTTTTAAGGGTTTTTGTTCCTCTAAATTATTTCAAATAATTAAGAATTAATGAATTCTAGGTATTTATTTTTTTGTGTTTTACAATTTTTACAAAGTTTTTTGTATCGTTAGTCAAGATCCAGATTGCATTTATAAAAAATCCATGAAGATATGAAATTAATCTATTTCTTACACTACGTATAATCTATATTCATTACAATGACAAAAGTATTTTTCGTACTGTTGAAGTCAGATTCATTGGTGTACATTGATTTTGCTTTGCCTTCCTGTAGCTCAGTCACTAGAGCGTAGTGTCAAGTTTTTGGCAAGTCCCTTTGAATAAAAGTGTCCGCCAAATGCATAAATGTTAATGCTTGGAATCATTTTGTTCAAATGAGTTTTAATTCAGAATTGGATAAATTGGACTGTGTTTTCCAGCTGTTGTATTCTATTTTTCGTGAAGTTTTCAGTAGAGCTTTCCGCTGTCTGAGCGCTGCGGAGAAACTTTGCTATTAGAAGCAGAAACTTCAGTCACTGCTTGAAAAAATCCAGGAAGGGAGGAATAGTCTGTCGTGGACTGCGAAAGACTGGAAGGGATGTTCTGATTCACTAGTACATCTTTTTCTCCTCATCCCACTTTCCTCCGTCGTCCTTTCCAGCAGGGCGATTTTACACCTCCCTGCTCGTCCATCTCTCCGCTCTATCGTGTAACAGCAGTCTTGCACACAGGAGCGCACTGATCTGAGGATTTTCATCTGTTCATGCTTCATATATTATGGTCTGTATTTTAATATAAAGAAACGGCAAAGGCAGTCACCGCAAAGCTCTTTAGATTTACATAAAGCCCTTCGGAGTAAAGCGTCACCGCCTTTAAGTTCTTGCACAACTCTGAGAAGAATTAAGTTTGCCGTGTGAAACTTTTGAGTTCAGTTTAATTTCTTCCCTACGTTCTTTTGACTTCTTCCTTAAGGTGTTTTGGCCAATAAAAGGGTAACAATCCACCATTTCTTCATTTTATTCTTATATATAAAGGGCCATCTTTTAGACTAGTAAACCTCACTAGACCAAATTAACCGGCGTTCCTGACCTGGGACCCCCGGTGGGAGGGACAGGGCCAGGTTACATTGTTTCATAACGTTTTCCTTTTCGTCAACCCTCTCTCACTCATTTAGACTGCAACATTGATAAATGAAAATGAAAGTTGAATTAACATTGTTTAATTGAGTTCGCGGAAGGCAGTAGCATTTTTTAATTAGTTTGTGTGAACACCGGTGGGTTTTGCCTTGACGTGGCTGTCTGGGTGCGTGTCACTCAGGATGCATATGTGTGCATTTATATGACTTAAACGGAGCCAAGATTTTGTTTCATCCCGGTCCAGTTTCCTTTTCTAAACCCCGAGCCAAGATCACGGGTGCTGGGTTAAGGGAACGCCGATGCCCTTGTTTCAGTCCTGCACAGGGTTCTGCCTGTCCTAATGAGAGGCCACAAAGCCCCCCTGACAGAGGGGCAGTAAGACCCCAATAGTGCCCTCATAATCTGTGAAACTTTACCAGAATAATCTCCTACAGCCGGCCCTCCACTGCTGAGTGATGTCGGACAGAACCTGAGAATCTGAGACGCTGTAAGACCCCAAAGCTCAAGACACGGGGAGAAAAAGAGAGCATCTCGGGCCTTTTATCTGGGAAATCTTTTTATTCGGTCAAAATAGAAATAAAGTGAGAGCTATTAGGGCCGAGAGAATGAGAATGTTCTCTCCATCTCTAAGGCCTGAAAGATACTGCGCCACAAAATGTCATCGCACTGATTCACCTCAAGGAAACTTTGTTCGCTGGCTCAATGTCCCATTCTAATCGCTTTCTCGGCAAACCAACAAACCTTTTTCCTTTTCCAGAAGGTGTTGGATGGACCTGATTTACCTTTTGAAACTGCCTCTGTGTCTCCTTTATCAGATGGGGTTAGCGTTTCCCTTCTCTAGAGTCTTCCAGCAGCCAGCCCAGGTGCGTTTGCAGTGTTTAGAGCTTGTTACAGTAATATAGCTATCATTTCCCCGCTCTACGGTGTGTGTGTGTGTGTGTGTGTGTGTGTACGTGAGTGAGCTCAGTTCATGAGTTAAGCACTTGAAGCGCTCTCCAATACCCACGTTGACTTGCTACACACAGTCTACAAAGCTCTCGGTAATCTTCCTGTTGTAAGTCCTTAGTTTTATCTGCCAGGGATTACACTTCTGGCTTCAGAGAAAGAGAGAGGGAGCACGAAAGGGAGAGAACAAGGAAAAAGGCTGTCGAGAAGCGAAAACAAATCTTTGGTGTAATCTCTAGAAAAGAATACCTGTTTGAGTGAGGAAGTTTGGCCGGCCGCAGATTGGCCAAATCTCCTTATTCTGCACGTTTGATTGGAGCGACGCAGGTGTGTGTTGGGTGAATGTTTTATGAGCGTTTGTTTGCGTGCGTCAGGATTTGGAGTGTGTGTGTGTGTGTGAGCTGATGAGGCCGGTGAGTGTGCGACTGAGAGGTTTTAAGGCTGAAGGCAGTTTGAATGACATGGTGGAGATGGAGAAAGTAACTTTAGATTAATCTTCTCCTGGCCTCTCTTCTCCTGAAGGTGTGTGGCCTTAAGCCCGTTTCAACTGGGAGAACCTTTTACCCACAGTCCTCTGCATACCACCCAGCACTGATCAATAACAGCCCCTCATTACAGCCCCCCACGACCCTCAACTCTTGCCTTTCAACCATCTAATACCGCTGCACACGGGATGGTGCGTTGGATGTGGAATGCAGTTTGTGTTATCTATATAATATTGTTTGTGCTACAAAAAAATAACCCAAAACTTTACGTGCTTTTAACATTTTTGCTTTTGACAACAATCTGTTTTAATTGGCTGTGAATGGCATCAGCAGAAGCGAAATTTGCAACTAACTCTGGATTAAATCTGTTCGCCTAATCCCAAGCAGTAATTTGTCGTTTTGAATGTGCACGGAGCGAAAATAGAAATGGTTAATATGCAAAACATTTGCATGTTTTTGTAAGCAGGCACTGCGTTTGCATGTTCAACTCTTATCTCTCTGTTGTCATTAGCATGTTTTTTTTTACTACAATGCAAACATCTGTTGGCAAAAACGCAAGGATTTGAGCTGAATTGTTGTTCGCAACGGTAAAGGAGTTTATTATAGGATTTTTTTTAGCTCCATGATTATTAGCTTGATTCATTAAGAATGATGGAATGTAGTTTTATTATTGTTAATTTTGAATATGACATGGTTTGGTTAAAGCTGGAGCAATATTTAGGCCTGATTACTAAAACAATTAATGCGTAAACAATAAGAGAAAGAGAAAAGGGGGGGGGGGTGAAGAGAAAGAAAATAAAAAGAGAAAAAAATGAAAAATAAAGCAAAAAAGAGAGAAAGATTGAAAGAGAGGAAAAAAGAAAGAAAGAACGAGAAAGAAAGGAAAAGAAAGAGAAAGCAAAAGAAAGGGAAAGTGAAAATGAACAAACGAACAAATACTTGTGCAAATAAATTTGGGACATCCAATAATTTTCAACCAAACTGTCTCTATCATTTCTGCATCATTTTGATCAGTAACCAATCTCTCTCTGGGCCTGATGGTGGGACACACCCAGATTTGGTAGCCAGCCAATCACAGAACTGGACACACACCCTGCTCTCTGGCCAATTAATGTAGGACGGAACAAAACGACAGTCAAAATATCCAGCAGGTACCTAAACATTGTTATTGATGCCCATGTGTGACGGATGAGCAGGTTGGTGTAAAGACTGGCTGACCTGGATGGAGTTTGTAGCTCTAGATGTTCGTTTAGGTCATGTTTAGCATGTTTCTTTCATTATCTTAAGTGTGTCCTGTCTCATCTCTCATGCGTGATGCTGTTTGATGGTGTGAAACACGCCACAGTAAAAGCCTTCCATCCCGGCTCAATCGATCTGGCTTCACACTCGGGCTGGTGTATTGACGGGGCTGCGTTGTGATCAAGGCCTCGTTCAGATAGGGGTGACTTTGTAATTATATTCTTTTTAATTGCTTTGGCTTATCAAGACTCTCATCCGCCAATGAGGCTCTTATGCGGCGGACGGCGATCCGACGGCAACCTGGCGTTTCCTTTTTTTTCTACTCCTTTCTTCATCATCCCTTTCTCCCTCCTTCTTTCTCTGGAGTCTTCCAGCCTCTCTGCGCTTAATGAGTTTCCGTGTGCATTGCAGATTCATTGATAAATGACAGCTTTATCAGAGCAGATCGCTGAACTTCGCCTCCTGTAATTTGTTTGTGGAGAAGTGTTGTCTAAAGCAGATTAGCGCTGTATAGATTTAGTTTTTCCACTCTCCACACCTTCTCATCCCTGCTTTAACACACTGATTACACACACACACACACACACACACACACACCAATCTGTTTTTATTTCCCGACTTGATTCGCCTGAACGTATTTGTTTGTTTTCATTGCAACACTTTAGATGTTGCTGTTCAGTTCTTTATCATTTTTTTTTTGTTTAACGTCACACTGATTAGCATTTCTCTTCTGGTGTGTTTGCCGATTCTCGCCTCCCTCGGTGGGTCCGTGTGCCAGTTGCCTCTCGTCGCTTTTCAGTGTTTTTTCCGTGTACAAGCTTGACTAGATAAAGCTCATTTTCACAGTTTACCTCTCCGGCAATGTTTTCACCGCCTCTAACGTTAGATTACACCACATTACACGTGCATGGCAAACAGGCGCGTGCGGAAGATTTTTGCCCTCCCGAGTTTGTAATGTTGTAGTAAGGGTTGTTTTGTTGCGTTTTAAAGCATGAGAAACAGGCTCCGGAAATGTGGTTTAGTCACGCTTGTGTTTTTCATGTTTTTTTTTTTGTCTGGGACCCAAAAACTCCCCCACAGCCTCACGCTTTAGTAAATTAAAGTTCACTCCGTACATTCTGATTTTCCTCACCCGAATGATGAAATACTGATGAAAGTTTGTTTTTCTTTTAATTATTTGCATGTGATTAGTAGAAGCCGTAATTGCGCGCGCACACGTATGTGCAAACAACGATATAATGGTAATTTCTTGCATCCTTATGTCTTAGTAAAAATAAAAAATGTATAAACACGTTTGCACTTGTATAAATTGTACTTTTGTTTACTACCGTATTTGCAACTTTTAAAAAAACACTGAAGACTTGCTTCCAGAGCATATATTAACTCTCAATAATAAAACAAATAATCTTTTTGTGTGTTGACTGACTGTAAGTATCGTCTGTCTTGAGCGTTTCCTGATTTATCCTAGACTGCCGTTTCGAGAATGCTATCAAAATGATTCATTTTAAGAATGAATATATAAAGCAGCCATTACTTTTATCTGTTACTATTTTTGTTTATTAAACGTAGCATTTACAGTGCAAAAGGAAACTTTACAGCAATATATACATTTTTATAGCTCCATGTATATTTTTAATTTATTGTAATAATGCATATTATTAAAGCTATATACTATACATAAGCTTTGATATACTGATATATATATATATATATATATATATATATATATGTATGGATATAGAAAGCATACATTTATACTGGTGAATCAAGTGTGTTGTGGAGTGAAGATGGATGGATAGATGGATAGATGGATGGATAGATAGATAATTGTATGGTTGAATGGATGGATGGATGGATAGATAGATAGATGGACAGATTTATCTTTTGTTTCTTTATTTTTCACTCTGTGCTTATGCAGATAAATGTTCTAGATAGTTAGTTATTGTAGCTAATCAGTGATTAAAACATTTGCAATTCTGCAAAACTATATCAGTTATTTATAACGATATAAACAGTAACATGATGAGTAGTATCTGTTGGAGTGTTTTGAGTGTCTGAACCTCGTGAATGTGTCTACACATACTTGGCTTGGTGTTTCAAAGTCGTCTTAACTGGATTACAACTTTTAAAAGAGTAAAGGTGTTATAAAGCGCCTCACCTGCGCTGGTGCTGCTCGGGACGTCCGCTTTCTGTCTTGTGTTTCACAGAAGAGTTTAGTGTTGACAGTAAATGCAGGGGCATTTTAATGAAAGGTCAGTGATTGAGTTTTTGATCACACAGTTGTTGTGGATATAAAGGCCCGCCATTCTGATCACCTGACCTGGCTCATTTCCTCTGCCAAACTCTTTTCTCCATCTTTCCTTTCACCCTTCATCTTTTTCCTCTCATTCAACACAGATTACGTTTTCCCCCTCCTCATCTCCTCTTACCTTCTCTCTCTTCTTGCCCCAGTCCTCCAGCGTGTGTCAGGTGTGTGTGCGTGCACGCGCAAGTCGACTTTCTTCACCGTTATGAATAATGAATCTCTTTTCTGTTTCCATCTGATTTTTTTGGCAGATGTTAAAATGCACTACATGATTTATATTTTTTTTGCCGTTTTATTTTTCCCGTACTGCTTGTGTGTGTGTTGGATAGTGATGAATGCGGCTTCATTTTAATATGTTCTGTTTGTGGGAAGAAACGGGGCTGTAATCCTGTCCTCCAGCACAGAAACACGCCGCTGCCAATCGTTTATTTTTCTCCTCCTTTCACCCCCCCCAACAGCCGCCGCTCAGGGCAAGACAGCGGAGCGTTTGATAAGTACATGCGCTTTATGTGACACCAGAAATCCCTGTCAGGGTTGTTTTAGCCGAGACGTCGAGTTCAGTGAGAACATGCAACATGCTGACGGAACTTTACAATTATTTTTCTAGCAAGAAAAGTGTTTGATTGTGCGCTTCCTGTTGCTGAGATCAGTAGGGTGAGAGGTCGAATTGGAGGGAAAGAAAGAAGTTTCTTCAATTGTAAGGCGCTTTGGATAAAATTGTCTTCTGAATGCCTGGATGTAATGTGACTGATATGATTTTTGGCTGAGCTATTTTTAGTCCAGAAATGTGGCTCGGCAGCTGTCTGTTTGAAGAATGTGTGAGGATGCTTGTCTTAACTGATTAGACGAAGCATTGTGGATGAAGCAAGATGGTTTCCACATTATATCCATCTTTTTATTTTTTCCGATGATAATATTTTTGTTACTTTTTAAACACAGTATACATAAGTGCCACTGTGTATCAATCATACAATCAATCAATCAATCAATCAATCAATCAATCAATCAATCAATCAATCAATCAATCGTTATTTATAAAGCACCTAAAAAACAACTGTAGTTGACGGAAGTTCTGTACACAAGGAAATTAAATGGTACTAAAGAATGAATTACAATGAAAATAACAGTAAAAACAACACAATATAAAACAATAACTAAAAGCAATATACCGTAATCAAATGGAAATAAAAAGACAGGAAAACACCGATATGAATGGAAAAGTGATACTGTAGCTACTTTTGCCCACCTTTTAATCTGACCTAATATTTTTAACAGGTCGCTTTTAAAAGCACTTTGCCAATTAGCGTCATTTTGTTCCACAATTTGTAGCGATCAAGTGCAGTGTTTCAGGTCAGATGATTTAGCCGTGAAGGGGAGTTTCGAATAAAATAAACAACGCACTTTAAAATCGGTTGTAGAGGAATTAATTCACAGCAATGTTTCTTAAGTCGCAAAGGGCTGGTGGTGTGTGGTGCTAAAGATGCCACGGGGTGCTGTTAGCCTAAAGAGCCAGCGCCGCTAAACGGCTGTTGTCTTCTAATTGCTTTAATAGCACCTGGCCGGTAATCCCAGGTAATTATTGAGCTGAAATTAGACAGCTACTTCAAACATCTCTTAAAAGGAGCAGAGACCGCCTGAGGAACTCGCCACTCTTATCACGCCGGCTGGAGAAGTGACGTGGTAAAGGGTTGCAGGTTGGCATTTGTGCAGCGCTTGACGTGTTCTTTCCCGTCACAATGGTCATTTGTGTCGTCGATTCAGTTTAATGCTTTGAGTCCTCAGGCTGCTAGACTTCTGATCCGTCCCAGACGTGTTCAGTGACAGCACGCCGTAATCAAATGACAACGCTGTTGCCAGATCTTCGGAAACTGACTTATTTTTTGCTAATATTTTCAAGTTAGTCCATTATTCAGTTTTTCCTGACTGTGGGGAGGGTTTGTTTACGCTCATTTGCATACATCGTTATGGCGACACCCCGAGTGTTGTTTTTGGTATGCGGGGTGTGATGGGAGCCTCTCGGAGCCCAAGGGCCCTTCACTTGACTTTTACATCCTGTTTTTGATGCAACCTTAACCTTTCCGATATTGTTGAAACCGGAATATAAACACTTGTCTCACGCCATTCAAACCCATTTTGCATTTAATTATGATGAATCGACTATTACCAAACACTTTTATTTTCAAATTGTACTTATTTGGCTATAAAACTTGAGCTCTGGTTTTAGTTTTAACGGGTTGAAAGATTCTTAGGTTTTTAAGCCTGTTAATAACTTTCTTTTGTTTTTTGCTTTCAGTTTTTCCATTTCATTTTTTTTTTGTTTCCGGTTCTGTCCAAAAGGGGGCGTTGTTAAGCTGTTTTTTAAACGGAATGTTGACCAGAGCGGAATGTAACGCTCTTATCAGGGAAATGGCAGCATCTTTCTCTTCTGCACACACTGCCACACAGATTCGTACTGATACCTGTTGTATGATAATGTGTTTCTGCAGGATGAGCACTCTTTTATAACATGTTAGATTTGTATTTAGATGTGGCATCTCTCTGGATGCAATTCATCAGATAGCTGCAAGTTTTGTCTCAGGATATTTGATTATCCGTATTAAAAAGTTGTAAGCTTGAACAAATTCCACGCGATACCAGTCCATAACGCAGCGTCGTCTTTTTTTTTTTTTTTT
>CM051497.1:24602508-24628817 GCA_028031935.1 Paedocypris micromegethes | reverse complement strand
TTTTTTTTTTTTTTCTGTTTGGAGGATTATGTCCGAGAGTGGCCAGACTCCCGGTGCGAGGGGTTGTGGTGCTTTGTATTTCTGGATTTGTGGAATTAGAATTCTCCTTCCTCTGTTTAGTGGGACTCTTAATACTGACTGATACAGCTTCAAAGGCCAGTCTTTATTAATCACGTATTTATATTATCCATGGTCAAACACCCCTTACAGACCAAAGCTCTTATTAGAATGAGCATGTAAGTCTTTTTGTGTGCGTTTTTTTTTTTTTTTCTTCAATTTGTTCAAATTAGAGGATTTGAATGGGGGGAACGGAGATTAGTTTACAAAGCTAGGGAGAGAGAGAGAGATGAGTGAGACTTGATGTTTTCGTGTGTGTGTGTGTGTGTTTTGTAATTTACCTTTTTTCTTTCTTTTTTTTCCTCTTTTAGGCCAGTCCAGTTCCTAGTCCGGTTCTTGGTGGGAGGCCGAATGCAAGCCAGTCTTTGTTGGTTTGGTGTCGTGAGGTCACGAAGAACTACAGAGGAGTTAAGATCACCAACTTCACTACGTCCTGGAGGAACGGACTGGCATTTTGTGCCCTGCTACACCACTTCAGGCCTGACCTCATGTGAGCCACGCACCTATGTACTAGGGGTGGGCGGTACACCGGTTTTAACGTTAATACCGGTATTGAGTTGCGCCACGATATGGATTTTGCAATATCGTGGATACCGTGGCACTTTCATGAATTTACCTTTTATACACACATATCAGCGCTTTAATTCATTAAAATACATTTGTTTCGTTATAACTTTTAATTACGACACAGATACATTGCTAATCGAATACAGAAAGTGTTGTAAGAAACTGAATTAATAGATCACCCGCGAGGCGCATACATCGCGCATGCGCTGTGCCGCTCCATGTCTGTAATGTGCCGGTTTTTAGAGCGGCTGTTTTAGTGAGCGCGAGTCCCGTCAAACGCGCACGAGAAAATTCTGCTCGTTTTATTTTGGTCAAAGTCTGTTTTCGATTGTTAACCTTGGTTTCACGCAACTTTAGATTCAGACGCGCGCGCAAAAGAGAGTGAAAGCGTGACGCGCGCTGGCTCTGGTCTCAATTTTTGTCTGTCTCTCTCTCCCACTGTCTATGTCTCTCTCTCTCTCTCTCTCTCTCTCTCTCTCACTGTCTATGTCTCTCTCTCACTGTCTATGTCTCTCTCTCACTGTCTATGTCTCTCTCTCTCTCTCGCACACTCTTAAAAGATAGACCGCAGGTCTTTTTTTTTTAAATAAATGCCTGGACTACTTTTAACAGATATACGGTATAAAAAATGACAGATGCTTCTCCAGGTTTCCCCTTGCGTTTTAATTTCGTACTTTATATAAAATAATACCCCCCCCACACACAATATCGTGATATAATACCGATACCGTCTGTACACTAGAAAATACCGTGATATGAATTTTAACCCATATCGCCCACCCCTACTACGTACCTTACACTAAAGCCCTCATCTAAACTCACCGTTGTAAACTAAAATTGACATTCATGGACATTTACCAAAATGCATGAAAGTAAATACATACAGTTAAAGGACAATGAAACCGAGCAGCTATGTGTGTCTACAATTCTGTTGGCTTAACGCTGCCCACTGCTCCGGGTTTGTGTGTGTGCGTGACTAGCCTGGATGGTTAAATGCAGAGTACAACTTTGATACTGTCCCTAGTGGCCATATTAACATACTCATCCACTTTACTTTTAGTAGTCTACATATGAATTCCCAATACTTGTGATAATTATTGGGTTTTAAATTAATATCTGTTTGCTGATGTGTAGAACACACGTTAATCTGGATATAGTTTCATGTAGAGTACATTTTAATTTTAAAACGTTGCGGTTAATCACTGTTTTTCTGAATCAAAATAAGCATTAAGGACGATTATTTTTTTCTCGTTTTTTTTTAAAGAAAATCTTGCACATTTTTATTCAGCATTTTATATTTGGATGTTAGTAGTTGTTAACTTGGTTTTGAACATAGAACGTTAGAATGTTTGATGTAGACATTAGGATCTTTACATCCTTTCTCTGATGTGAGAACACTGTATGGATGTCTAGTATAGATTGTGTTGAGAGCAGTTTATGCTATTTTCTATTGTTATTATTTGAACATTTATTTATTCTGTCTCATTATGAATCACTCAAATCCACTTTAATTACAACATTTAAAGCAGATAAACACAGTGCATAATCACCTCTTGAGTTAAATACTTAATACATTTACACTCTCTCACACACAATCTGCACACAACAGTGTGAATTTGAACTACAAGATTTTTCAATGAGCTAAAAGTCTTTAAGCGAAAAAAAAAAAGTTCAATAAAGGAGTTCAGGAACAGTCAGTCACATGAAGTTGATATGACTCTTTCCCAGAAGATTCCAGGAAGTGGAATCGTTCTGTGCGTTCTCTGCGTGGTGAGATCTCAATCCCTTTCACGTGATTCTGGTCAGATCACACAAATGACGGCAAGAAAACTCAAAATGTAGAGATCTGCTTAATGATCATTCTGTTTGCTACATTAACATGTTGTTTACAAATGCCTAGAATACTTACTCAATCCTTGATTGTGTAGAAAAGATAATAGGCCATGTAATGACAACAAAATGACAAAAAAAAATGTTGTATTTAAAATGAAATCAATTATTCATATATATGTACACTCAAGTTCAAATATAGCATACATTTGATTTCCAATTTTATTGGTCACAAACACAATCCTACACTTTTTCTATATGTACAATTTTTTTTTTTAATTTTGCTCTGTAGAAAAAAAATAATGGAATAATGGAAGTGATAAATGCATAGACAATATATACAGTATACAAAATGTTACACACATTTTCAAGCATAATTTCTCTGTATTAATACATCTCTATATCTACATACTGTATGTACAGTATAAGTCAGTATAATACAGTTTGTGTATTGCAAATAATATGTGCATGTTTATTTATGAAGTTTGAAATGTCACCAAACCGCCAATGTACAATCTTGATTTGTAGATTTAACAAAATTGCCAAATTGCACGGGCAAATGGTTTATCCTGTATACCAGGCCAAGTCTTGTAACACACACACAAACACACACGTCTGTATAAGGTAGTAATGGTGATAAGATTGTTCCACGCACATGCCTGTTACTGAAGGGGAATGACCGCAGTTACACACTGTTTGTATTGGAGATGCCAAAGAGAAAATACAGGGTTTAATGTGTTGAGCTGATGAATTAAGGTGCGACCCTGTGTAATTTTGCGCCCACTCTCACATCCCCCTACAGACTCTATTAGCTGTGTTGATTGCAGAGCTATGAAATTGCATTTTACAGTTTTACAGTCATTACACGCAATGCATATTGAAAGCTGACTTCTTTTTCTCCTTCTCTCTTTTCTAGCGACTACAAGACTCTCAATCCTCAAGATATTAAGGAGAACAACAAAACGGTAAATGCCACGCGGTTTGTTTCTGAGCATCAGTTATCTTCCTCATAGGTGCTTTCGTTTATTACTGTGATTCCCTCCCACCCAGTGTTTTCTAATTGCCACTTTCAGAATGAAGCTCCCCTGCTGACATTGATGGAACCGTGTGTGTGTGTGTGTGTGTGTGTGTGTGTGTGAGAGAGAGAATGAGTGGTATAAGTCACCTGGGAGTTGTAAGATAACATCATAATTCATAAACATGCTATAAATAAACTCCACGAAGGCTTCTTCATACCAGACAAGACGTGTTGATGGAAAATACAGCAAGGTTAATCACGCACTCTGAAATACACAAGAATAGAGAAATGTTGTTTGAGGTTAGTGAAATGGCAAAATGTCATTTGATTTAGTTTTGGTGTTGAAAGTGGCGTATCCTTTTTGGGAACACTGTTTTTGTAGGTTCGATTCACAGAGAAAACAAGCGGTTGGCTAAACGTTTGAACGTAGGATTGTTAAATATAAAATTCGATAAATGCAACTCAATACTAGCATAACTCGGACATCTTCAACATTTATTTAGCGTCCAAATCCACTCACGACATTTGCATTAAAGACGTCATATCTCTAGTTAGATTTAGCCCGCATGTACTCTATGTGCATGTTTTGTTCACATTCTCATGTTTCTCATTCTCATTGTTCACATTTGCCATTTTTCTTGCATTTTTATTACCATATTTTACACTTTAAATTGTCAAGGTTAATGTGATTCAGCGTTTTTCCTGTTCACTCTTAGACAAAGATGTGACTATGATATTTTTATTGCTCAATAGTTGCATAATTGTGGGTTTTTAAAACTTAATTCCGCCTCAATTCTAATCCATTAAATCAATTAAAATAAAAAAATCAAAAGCAATTAAATCACTCACAGAAAATATGACCGTTTTAATTCCTGGATAGTTGCGAATTAGATTTGCATAGTTTTGTTTTGTTTTTTTAACTGTGCAGTTGAAACTTAATTTCGCCACAATTCCAATCCATTAAATCCAAATTTCACAATTCAAAGTTATTGCTTGTGGGCCTTTTAAAAAAGCATAATTTTGCTGGATAGCTGCATCTTTGATTTGTGTGGACAATATTCTTTTTACAATATTGATTTGATTTAAAATGTATTTCCTCTATTATTTTCATTATTTAGCAAGTACTGCATTTCTAAAAAGGCTCTTGTTTCATATATTCACACTTTATTTATTTATTTATTTATTTATTTTTTCTAGCTCTTTCTTTACCGTCCATTACATTTGTCTATCATCGTTTCATCCTTCCTCTCAAACCCTGCAGTCACTTCCTGGGTTAATTTCCAGCTCCATCTCACTTCTTCTACTTATCATACCCAGGCCTTTATTCTTTAACACTGAAGAATATATGCTTTCTCGCTTAATGATAAACACCGTTCCTAAGCGGAGGAGGTTAAGAGCGCTCACTACACGGCCCCGTGACACGTTAGGAAAACACTATTCATTGCTTTCATTTCCATGCGATAGAATCAGTGCGACCCTCTCTGACCCGCCGGTGATTGCAAGAATCTCTATTGAAATATGACAGATAAGAGCAATCAATAGTGGGGAGAGGAGAGCACGGTTTGCTCATACGGGCATTGAAAAGAATTATTTTCTCTGTCTGTGTGTGTGCTGAGAGAGAGAGAAGCAGTCATTTCCCATGATATCCGATCTATGTGCGCCTGCGTGTAGCTGTATTCCAAAAAAAAATGTGTGTCTGGGGGTAGAAAGCCCCTCCGGCTGTGTGTGTGTGTGTGTGTGTGTGTGTGTGTCTAACAGCGATGGATACCTGTCAATCATTCAGCAATGTCATTCACAAAACAAAATGCTATTCATTATTCACTTACTGTGGGGGAAGGGCCAGTGGGTCGGAAAGGAAGGCAGAGTCTCACACACACACACACACACACACACACACACACACACACACACACACACACACACACACACACACATATTAAAACATTAAAAGCCTGTCATTTACACACTTTTTTCCCCAAGACTGTATAAACACTATAGTAATTAGTTTATTCCTGTAGATACATTTTTTTTTATCTAATTTTAATTAGAATTTAATACAATTATTAATTTAATAAAAAGCATTTTTGTATGTGTAGAGTACTGTACATTCAATAGCATATTGTGGTCTGATGAATAAATGATCGCACAGACGCATTTACCGACACACTTTGAGGTGTGTATTCATCCTGCCTGATTTGTTCCGGTTTTGATTTGGCATCCCGCACTTTTTTTCTAGACTTTAGCGGCTGATAATTTATTTTTATAGATTAATTTTTAAACCTTCTAAAAAACATTTAATAAAAGCATTCAATTATGTATGTGTAGAGTACTGTATGTTCAATGGCTTCAGGAAAACCCTAGGGTATTTTTACACAAACTTTACAACTTCAAGTGTAAATCACATACTGCAGTTTTTTTTCCCACACTACTTTATTCAGTTTTTTTTTTGTCTCTTGCTGTACGAGTCAGCATCACCTCTCCCTTTTGAGGGGAAAAAAAAAAGAAGTTATTACTTGTAAACTGAGAATCGGCTTACTGTTGATTATACTCTTCTTTCTCGGTCTTTATCACTCCAATAAAGAGGAAAACCTGTTAAAGGCACTAGATGCGTTGAGACAATAGGCAAGACTCGTCAAACAGGCTAAAACTCTCTCTGCCCTCAGCTGACGTCTGATAGCAGCTCTGATAAAGAACAATCAGAGAAGGGTCTTTACAGCGGACACGTTTCGTAATGCTGTCTTTATATTCTGTATTCTCAAATTCTTAAGAGAAAGGAAACAAAACTTTTCTTTCAGTTGTTTGGTGGATTACGGCGATAATGTCAGCCAGTTTGCTTTCACTTCTTCTTCTACGTTTCTCTCTTTTAGCCGCTATCTCCCGATCAGGGATTGAGTTTGGCTGTTTGATTATCTGCCTGTTCTCCTCAACCGGACAAATCAGTGCAATTATACTCTCTGCCAAGAGAGAGAGTGACGGAACGGGGAGAACGTGAGAGGGAAAGTAAGGGAGATGGAAGGAGGGCAAGTGAGAGATGGAAGCGATAAGAGAAAGGCAGGATTAGTTCAGTGTTTCTTGGTATCGTGCTCTCTTATCATGGAGAACCATCCTTGACATTAGCTGTCACCGCCTGCCGCATCCTACTGATCCCGGCTTGTCTTATCCCAAATCTAATTTGTGCATGCACCCTGTACCCTAACCATCTCTCTTCCCTTAATATTCCATCCTCCTCTACCTATCCAACCTAAAGGTTGCCTTTGGACCCAACTCTGGTCAAATTTCTCATTCCTTGTATTTTTACATCCCAAACTGATTTGTCCCTGATTTCAGATGTCGGATTTAAACCGCATTATCTTGTGTTTTTGGTCTCAAGGCTTATGATGGCTTTGCCAGTTTGGGAATCTCCCGGCTCCTGGAGCCATCGGACATGGTTCTGCTTGCAATCCCAGACAAGCTGACCGTTATGACCTACCTGTATCAAATCCGGGCCCACTTTAGCGGCGAGGAACTCAACGTCGTGCAGATCGAAGCCAACAGCAGCCGTAGCACCTACAAAGTGGGAGACTTTGAAACCGACACCAACAGTTCTATTGACCAAGACAAGTTCTATGCCGAGCTTAACGAAATAAACCATGACTTGCCCAAGCTGGATACCGCAGCAACCAATGGTGGGCATAAAGAGGAAGATGTTAAGTTGGACTCGAGCGATGGAGGATCTTTGTTTATTTCTTCTGAAGAGTTCTCAACAGATGTTCCGTCTTTACACCAGCCCGTGACGGCAGATCGTGTCTCTCCGTCAGCATCCGATCCTCAGCCGAGACCCGCTCAACGCACCAGAATCAGCTCCGAGACCTCCATCACTACAACACCCGTTTCTCAGCAGAAGCTTCTTAAAGCCGATACACTGGACATGGGTGACCTGTCTCACAGGTTGGAGAGAGAAGAGGGTTTAAAACATCTTGCACCAGGGTTGACCACCACCGACTCCAAGACTCCTGAGGCTTTGCGGCCTGGTGAAAAGCACAGCGTTTTGCTCTCGATGCAGACTGGATCATTATCTCAAACACACAAACTGGGCTTGTCTTATAACAGAGACCATGAAATAACCACAAAGAGAGGACATTTGCGCCATTGTGAGTCTGACGTCACCTCCGAAAGATCTTCATTGGCAAATCACACATCTGCTCCTGCTAAACACAAACAGGTACGTGGGAACACATCCTTTTCCATTTCAATAGCTGTGTTTTAGACTCCACGTAACATTAAAATGTCATTTACGACCTTTATTGAGCAGCACGACCGCACGTTTATCATCAGCATTAGTGGTTATTGTTAATACAGAAATTACATGTAATAGAATACTTTTCAATTCTTGTACTGTGCATTTGTCCTGTCACTTTTTACTCACTCAGCTTTACTGATGTATCCAGCCAGCCTGATTATGTTGGCTTTGTGAATCTGTGTTTACGAACTTGTCTTGCGTTAACTTTGAGCAGATTCTATACTTTTCACCTAATTGTTGTAAGGAGGTTTTTTTTAATTTATTTATTTCCTAGGGGACAAAGTCCTCATTGCCAACTCATGTTTTTGTGGTTTCAACACATCAATAAATTACTTTTACCTTAACTCGTTATTTATACCAGAACATAATTATTTTACTTGTACTGAATTTAGGCTCATAAAACAACAAGAAATGTGGAAAAGCAAGAAACACAGGTTTTATTTCCTAAAACAGTATAGAAATGGAATTTTACACCTCCCAAATGGCCGAACAAATTACATAAAAAATAGATAAACAAGAAGTCACTCTTACTCAAACTCAAATGTGCAACGAAGTGCAACCGCTAATTTATTCATTAATTCAGCATCTAGTTCCTTCAGCACCCTGCAGATGGCGATTGGGCCTTATCTGGCCTCGAAAGGAACTGCAGTAGAACAAGATGCCGACTTGTCGCATACAATCACAATGTAACGTATAACGGTAGGTGTCCGTTAAAGTGGAGTAAAAAGTACCGTACCGTACCGTCTTCTGCCGCTTATCCGAGGCCGGGTCGCGGGGGCAACAGCCTCAGTAAGGAGGCCCAGACTTCCCTTGCCCCAGCTACGTCCTCCAGCTCTTCCGGAAGAATTCCGAGGCGTTCCCTGGCCAGCCGGGAGACATAGTCTCTCCAGCGCGTCCTGGGTCTGCCCCTGGGTCTTCTCCCGGTGGGACATGCCCGGAACACCTCAGCAGCAAGGCGTCCGGGGGGCATCCTTACCAGATGCCCGAACCACCCCATCTGGCCCCTCTCAACCCGAAGGAGCAGCGGCTCTACTCCGAGCTCCTCCCGAATGGCCGAGCTCCTCACCCTATCTCTGAGGGAGAGCCCAGCCACCATGCGGAGGAAGCTCATTTCCGCCGCTTGTATCCGGGATCTCGTTCTTTCGGTCACCACCCACAATTGGTGGCCATAGGTGAGGGTAGGAACGTAGATCGACTGGTAAATCGAGAGCTTTGCTTTTTGGCTCGCTCTCTCTTCACCATGACGGACCGATGCAGCGTCCTAATTATCGCGGAGCAGCACCGATCCGTCTGTCGATCTCCCGCTCCATCCTCCCCCCACTCGTGAACAAAACCCCGAGATACTTAAACTCCTCCACTTGGGGAAGGACCCTGCCTCTGACCTGCAGGGGGCACTCCACCCTTTTCCGGTCGAGAACCATGGTCTCGGACTTGGAGGTGCTGATTCCCATCCCGGCCGCTTCACACTCGGCAGCAAATCGATCCAGTGAGAGCTGGAGATCACGTCCCGACGAAGCCAACAGGACCACATCATCTGCAAAAAGCAGAGACTCGATCCCGAGGTCGCCGAAACGGATCCCTCCTCCGCCTCGACTGCGCCTAGAAATTCTGTCCATAAAAGTTATGAACAGAATCGGTGACAAAGGGCAGCCTTGGCGGAGCCCAACTCTCACTGGAAATGGAAATGACTTGCTACCGGCAATACGAACCAAACTCTGACACCGGTCATACAGAGACCGACAGCCCGTGACAAGGGCTCCGGTACTCCATATTCCCGGAGCACCCCCCACAGGAGTCCCGAGGGACACGGTCGAATGCCTTCTCCAAGTCCACAAAACACATGTAGACTGGTTGGGCAAACTCCCATGATCCCTCCAGGATCCTGAAAAGGGTATAGAGCTGGTCCGTAGTTCTACGTCCGGGACGAAAACCACATTGCTCCTCCTCAATCCGAGACTCGACAATCAGACGAACTCTCCTCTCTAGTACCCCTGAATAGACTTTCCCAGGGAGGCCGACGAAAGGGTGGCTTCCCTCCGCCTTCGGGTGGGGGGACGGTTCCTCACTGTCATTTGTTGCTATGCACCAAATGGCAGTGTGGATTATCCTCCCTTTTTGGGGTCTCTGGGGAGAGTGGTGGAGAGGGCTCCCCCCGGAGACTCCATAGTCCTCCTGGGAGACTTCAACGCCCAACGCAACGACAGTCAGACCTGGAGTGGGGTGATTGGGAGGAACGGCCCCCCTGATCAGAACCCGAGCGGTGTTATGTTGATTGACTTCTGTGCTTATCACGGATTGTCAGTAACGAACACCATGTTCAAACATAAGAGTGTCCACATGCACACGTGTCACCAGGACACTCTAGGCAGAAGTTCGATGATCGACTTTATAATCGTTTCATCGAACTTGCGGCCGCATGTTTTGGACACTCGGGTGAAGAGAGGGGCGGAGCTGTCAACTGATCACCACCTGGTAGTGGGTTGGCTCAGATGGTGTGGGAAGAAGCCGGTCAAACCTGGCAGGCCCAAACGATCTGTGAGGGTCTGCTGGGAACGTCTGGTAGATCCCTCCATTAGAGAGAGTTTCAACTCACACCTCCGGCAGAGCTTCTCCCAGGTTCCGGAGGAGGTGGGGGACATTGAGTCAGAATGGACTCTGTTCCGCACCTCCATTGTCGAAGCTGCAGGCCGGAGCTGTGGTCGCAAGGTCATCGGTGCCTGTCGGGGCGGCAACCCCCGAACCCGCTGGTGGACACCAGTGGTGAGGGATGCTGTCAAGCTGAAGAAGGAGTCTTACCGGGCCTTTTTGGCCTGTGGGACTCCTGAGGCAGCTGACCGGTATCGGTGGGCGAAGCGAAACGCATCTTCGGTGGTCGCTGAGGCAAAGGCCCGGGTTTGGGAGGAGTTCGGCGAGACCATGGAGAACGACTTTCAGACGGCTTCAAAGAAATTCTGGTCCACCATCCGGCGCCTGAGGAGGGGGAAACGGTGTGCCATCAACACCGTTTACGGTAGAGATGGGGGACTGTTGACCTCAACTCAGGACGTTGTGGATCGGTGGGGAGAGTACTTTGAAGACCTCCTCAATCCCACCAACACGTCTTCCGAGGAGGAAGCAGAGCCTCTGGAATCGGGGATGGGTGCTCCTATCTCTGTGGCCGAGGTTGCCGAGGTAGTTAAAAAGCTCCGCGGCGGCCGGGCCCCGGGGGTAGATGAGATCCGCCCAGATCTCCTTAAGGCTCTGGATGGTGTGGGGCTGTCTTGGTTGACACGCCTTTACACCATCGCATGGTCATCGGGGACAGTGCCTCTGGAGTGGCAGACTGGGGTGGTGGTTCCTCTTTACAAGAAGGGGGACCGGAGGATGTGTTCCAACTACAGGGGGATCACACTCCTCAGCCTCCCTGGGAGTAAAAAGTACAAATGCATAATAAATGTAGTCAAGTAGAGAGTAAAAGTTGCTCCTAATTCTGATACTCAGTACAAAGTACATAGCCCAAAATACTTAAGTGAAGTAACAAAGTCCATTATACACTATTGGACATGTCAGATCAAGTCAGAGATATTTTTTTGCAGCCAGAATAAAAAGAATATCAATAAGTTCATGCGAACGACTCTTTATGGCGCCAGCAACAGAGGCGGTAAATCAGACCAGAACACTTCAGCACTCACAATGAGTTAAAGAGAAACACCGCCATATGAAATCAAAGCACATAAAACTATTTCAAACTCTTTTGCCACGTTTGATATTTTAGCTATTTGGCGAGACGTGTGATCTGTGCAGACAGCAGCAGCGTGTCACTCGGAGTGGCATGTCATTATGTACAGGCCGTCCCGCCTGCAGCTTTAATACTGACATGGGTTATAGCGTGTTCCGCATGAGAGCCTGCCCTCATCTATACAGCGTGCACATACACACACACTCGCCGCTTTTTCAGCACAGCCAACTTTTATCGCTTTCAATGTGTATAGCTGTCATTGCTTCCACTGAATAACTTTCCTTTTAGATTTGACTGTAATATATTTTTTTTATTTATGCCGTGACAGCAGAGGTGCTTGGCAGCAGCTTTACGTTTGATAGTCATTGAGCTGAGTTGTTCACCAATGTGTTCACACATCCTGTGGCAGGTCTACACATCACATTGGAGATGTTAGTCTCGGCTAGGCCACGAATCCAAAGGTCTAATTCCTGGAACTGCATGAGATTTATAATGATGCTAATGTGGACGTGTGTCATTTGCATTCTTCTTTTTTGCAGGATATCATTCCAGCACCTCTGTTTAACACGAGCGATGCGAAGGTGAATCATTATTATCATCCAAAATGGTAAAGTTGCATTCAAGGTGGCATTAATTTTGTTTTTCATTCAGAAGGTGCTGTCCCGTCAAGAAGAGCTGAAGGAAAGAGCTCGACTGCTGCTGGAACAGGCCCGGCGAGATGCTGCAACCAAGGCTGGAAACAAGAGCTCCACCAATGCACCGTCACCCACACACACGCCACAGATCATTGATGTAAGTGCCTACACAAATCTGTTAGTATGGCTGCAAGATATAGAACAATCAGTTATGGGTATTACCGCGTTTAACTTGGCTATATGTGACCATTTTATGTATGTTTTAGAAGTAAGCCTTTTGAGGAAAATGCAAAGCAAGAAATGCAAATGTAACAAATTAATCTTCTCAATTGTAATACATTTGGTGATAATTACATAATAATAATTACATATTAATTAATAATAGACCATGCATTTAATTTAAAAAAATCTGGTGATTACTGGAGTAAACTTTGCTATAGGTTATCATTTTAAGTTTTTTTTTTTTTTTAGGAATACACCTTTTGAGCAAAAGCTGGAAACGCGAATAAACTATTTTTGCAACTATATAAACTATTTTTATAAAGAACTACCGTATATACATGTTTTTTTGAGAACCATGTGTAATGTATTCTCAATAGTAATATATTTGTTGGTATGAACGTGTTAAATAGTATAATTTATGCTATTTACAAACAATCATTAAAAAATAATTATATATTTAAACTATTATATTATATAAAATTAACCTACATTTAAAATAGAAATTGTTTATTTGTAGGATTTGTAAAATATATTTTTCTAGAAGCATCTCATGGTAATAAAACTGGGTATTATTCTGTTCCTCTCACATTAACCTTGTGTACATGACAGACAACACCACTATGTGGAAGTGTCCGATTATTTATTTATTTTTTGCTCTTAAATTATCCCATGCAAAACACAACGACTCTCTCGGAATAGCTTTCTGCTCCAAAGCTTTGTTTTTTTTGTGGGAGATTTTGTGCACGTGACTTCAGTGTTGATGGTTGCTGACCACGTTGCCATTTTTTTTTTCCTCTTTTTTTTCCTCTTTTTTTTTTTTTTTTTTTTTTTTAATTTCTATTATTATTATTTAAAAAAGGTCACAAACTGATATCACAGTTACACTACCCTACTCTATGTGTATAAGTCATATTAGCTTAGTCCAAAGTGCACATCTCCGAATGTAGGATTTCCTTTTTGGACACTCACTGTCATGTCAGACTGGCAGCGAGTAATGTTCCTTAGCCAAGAGGCTGAATGCTAGACTTCTCTTCTTTCATTTCACACAGGACGGATATTTGAGGGGTTATTCGAGGGCTTAAGAAAGTGTAGAAAGTGACCAGTCAGACAATATAAAGTAGTCTTAGTCGAGCATGCTCTACTGAATACAGCACTGCACGACGCATGATGTCTGATGACACCAAAATGTCTTCTGGACACTGTCAAAGGATATTTTAACCCTCCGATCATACTCATTTTTTCAGAGGAAGAAGAAAGGTAAAAAAATGGAATGGGATAATGAGCAGAAAAGAATTGGCTGGTTTTCTTCAGACGTTTGGCTGCATGAATTTTCAAAGGAAGTAAGATGCCCTTCATGGAAATGCATAAGAAAGCAACAAGATCAAACCGTTTTTATTTCCTCAAGACAGAACGTCTTTTCTTCTTCATTTAAAAGTCTATTTTCTATTATATTCTATTTTCCTTTTCTCTGTCGCAAAAGACCTCTACTATCAGATGAAGGATAAATAAAGCTGGTCGTGATGGAGGAAGCGGGATTTATCGTGGGTTTGCGTTGCCTCCATCTCAAGGACAATGTGCTAATGAGGCTTCAGTGCATTAGCGTGTTGGAATATTGAATTGTTTCACTTTTTAATAGAAAACATTGATCAAAACAGAGCGTGGCTTGGCACGCTGGTAATTGTTAGTGATTTAGATTAGATTAGTTGATGTCTTGTTTTGATTAGTAGGGCCTGTTATCTTATCACTGGCCTCTGCATGAAGCTCCTCTACTAAGAAGAGACTTTAGCATGCAGAGGGAATATTTTAATTTAATTAAGACTTGCTCCCTTCTTTCAACGCAGAGATGGAGATGGCGGGGTGAAAGTAAGGATAACTGAAAGAGACACGGACAAACAGACTTACAGATAGAAAGAGACACGGTATAATTCATCACAGGGGTGTTATGGTGAAGCACTTTTTATTATTCTTTTACTATAAAGGTTTTAATCCTGTTTGCACAAACAATTAAGACAGTGTTTGCCAGGCAATTATTAAATTATCAAGTATTTTTTTATACAGCACAATTCATACACTGGGCAATTCAAAGTGCCTTACACGGCATTAAAAATATGATGACAAACAAATATAATAAGTTTCAAAAAGATAATAAAGTGATTGATATTCCATAAAATGCCCTGGAATCGGGATCGTTTGTTGTTTCAAGGTTAAACTGATAAAAATTGTTTTGGGAACAAACAAATTCATTGTAAAGTATGAAGATAAAATTTAAATTGTTTTTGGTGTACTTTTTTTTTTTTTTTTAATGTACAGAAATTTTTTTTTTGTCTGATCGAGTGAATAGTTAGTGTTAGCAATATTCTGAATTATTTTAGTTAATTTGTCTTTATTAAAGCTTATTTGCAATATCGGTGCTTTATTTTAGTTTTAGGATTTACTTTTAGTTGTACATTAATAAATACCAACAATCTTAATGCCTAGTTTACAAAAATATCAATGAACCTTACAACATACAACCGTGTCGATTCACTGTTCAGCGCGATAAACAAGGGCAATTTTCGGTTAAACAGTTTCCTATGGTGTTTTTAAAAGACTTCACGGTGACTCCATAATTGAAGCATTGTTAGCCGTTAGCAACAGACAGGAGTGTGTGTGAAAGTGTTTGAGGACGACCAGCAGGCCGGTCTTTGTCCTCGGTCAGTGGTGTGTCTCGATGGAGCCATCATTGTGTCCACCCCTCTCATTAGAACCGCAGTGTGCGTTCCCCTTGTTCCTCTTGTTCTTTTACTCACTATGTTAATCGCGCTTCATTGTTGCTCTGGATTTTTGCTTTGATCTTCACCAGCACTGTCTCTCATTCATTCTTTCCATTCCTCCGTTCTCTCTCTCTCTCCCCTCCTCCCCTTTCTCCAGCGGAGTCGGAGTGTTTGTGGGATCTGGTGCTGATGTTTAGGCCTTTGATAGCAGGATAACTTGATAAATTGTTTAGCAGTGGTCATACTACGGGTAGGTGGCCTTCACAATCCATTAGGACCAATCTTCTGAGCCGCTCTCATGTTCTTCACCTCCTGCCGAGAGCAAATCGCTAATTAATCAACAATTAGCGCAAGCACAACACTCCTTTCTTGCTAGTACGTGCACACGCTTTTAAAGGAATGTTTCTGGTATTTTACTAATTTCATTAACCGTGTTTAATTCATGCAAATTGGAAAGTAATTTCAACCCTTTGGTGACTTTAACACGCATTTTCAGAGGAATGGCGAGGGAGATACGCCAACGTAACTAAACGGTTTAACATTTTTTTTTAACTCTAATATTTACATGTTTGGTACTTTTGGAAAGGTGAGTTGAGGATCATGGTAGGGGAGCGATTATTCATTTATTATTTTTTTTTCTTTTTTGTAAGACTTTTAAATCATAAAACGGGTGGGAGGGAGCAAAAGGGGACGGTGCGTTTCTTCCGATTTTCTCAAGCATTAGTTGATCAGTGGAGTAATTTCACAGCGCTTTGGCCAGGGTAATTATGGGAGGGCACGGCGAGGAAAAAGAAGAGGGGGAGGGAAAGAATGGGGAAAAGATTCCAGGTGAGCTTCCTCGTGTTCACTGGCACGTTATGATTAGTTTAATTGGACTGTGTTTGATTTTCACCGATGAGGCCCGGCTTCACCGTCCGTAACCCTCCATCCCCCTCTGTGACAGTGCGGTGACTTTTCCGAGCCGCCCGTGACCCTCCCTCTCACACAGAGACCCGGCAAACCTTTGAACTTCATCCACCTCCCTGCGTGCCCGTCTGTGCGCCACTTCCTCCTCCACGTCCTCCTTTCCTTTCAAAGCAATTTATTAAAGTTGGGAACATAAATCAGACGGTATGTTTGGGCGAACACGACTCACTCGCTCTCTGTAGTCCAGAGTTGTTAGTGTCGGCCCGTCTGTGATGCGTGAGAGTCAGTGGGAAGGCCCGGGGAAGACCGTTTGTCCCAGCGAGCGCCAGAGACTCCGAGTTAATTGGGCCAATTAGGCCACAGTTGTCCTCTTGTTCTCAGTTCTTTGGCTCCGACGCCCGCAAACGATTCCCCCGGACTTTCAAAGGAACCGTGGCTGTGCCTTCCATGCGCATTTTAACATGCTGACATGACCGCACGTCTTTCTCGCCGCATTCCGATTGTCATTGTGGGCTGGAAACGGTTCTCTGTTCGGGAAAACGCGCTTAATTAAACAGAAAGATTTGTAGGTAGTTGAAGTGCCGTGCAGATCAAAGCTCTTGGTTGAGGGAGAAAGGCCGAGAGAAACGCCTCTCCGATCTCTTCAGGATTTGTGAACAAGCCAATGCTTTACACACTGTGCCTCGCTTTCCCACTGCATCATGTGAACAAGCACTTTGCGTTTTATTGAATCCATCATTTTATCATGCTTTTGTGCCTTTTAATTATCATTCATTTCGTTGTGAACTGATCCATCCACAAAAACTGGAAAGGCCAAGTGTTTTGTTGTTCAAATATAGATTGTAATTACTTTTATTCAACTTCAAGTTGCGTCCAACCGAGCTTCGAAAATTGCGCTGAAAGACTTTACATTCGGTTACGGCCTAAATTTGTTCGTCAACTGAAATTTTGCTTGAACGCGCCGGTTTGTGCGTCTGTCGGCAAATCTGCATGTTGGCATCAAATTGTTGACTGCTACCGGCAGCTGTTGAGTTACTTAAAAGGACCCGCGCTTCAATGGCAACAGAACACAAACCAATTAATAGTCTGTGTTTATAGTAATGTACTGTATGAACATATATATATATATATATATATATATATATATATATATATATATATATATACACACACAGTATATAGATATAGATATTTACCTATATCTATGTATAGATCTCGCAGATTTATCTCGCTGGTGTGTGTATATATATATACAGATGTGAGCACCACAGATATAAGCAGATGTAGTCATGCACTACAGAAATAAGCCGATATAGACGTATACTACAGATGGGAGCTGATGTATTGTCATTTACTACAGGTATGAACAGATACAGTAGTCTTATAAGATATAGCCTTAAGATATATAGTCTTATACTACAGATCTGACTCTGCTGGTTAAGCAAGTTACTATAACACCCATTTTTTATTAAATCATTGGAGCATTCATTTTGTTAACTTGATTTTTAAAAAATGAAAATGAACCTTTTATTAGTCCCTCATGGGGAAATTTTTTCTCTGCATTTAACCCATCCGATCAGACATGAACTCGGAGCAGTGGGCAGCCACGGTGCGGCGCCCGGGGGGCATGTGGGGGTAGGCGCCTATGGAAAGGAAAGTGAGGTGACGGCAATATGGCCACTGGGACCATATTGAATTTGTGCTCTGCATTTAACCCATCAGTGAAAGTGCACATACACACAGTGAAGTGACACAAACCCAGAGCAGTGGGCAGCCTAAGCCGTGGCGCCCACCCGGGGGGCAAGTGGGTTTCAGTGTCTTAGTTGCAGAACCAGTCGTAAAGGGGATCGAACCTGCAACCTCTCGGACACGAGTCCGTGTCCCCTACCACTGGACCACAACTCCCGCAATCAGCATCCCCCAAAGACAAAATCTTCCTTTTTAATAAGTTTTAAAAAGCTGATGACATACATTTAAAATGGCAACAAATTAATGTTTTTTTTTCCATCACCTTCATTTTCAAGTATTTTCTATTCAACAAATCAAACTACTACCTAATTAAATCTCAATTAGAATTATTTGGTTCCTTGGTAACGATGGCATTTTATTGAAGCTGTCGATGTTTTCTGTAAACTGAAGCGAGTGTTTGGTGTTTGTACCAGGTAGAGAACAGTTTGTGATGTTTGCAGTGTTCTTCTGGCTAATTATCTTGTCATGGAAAGGGCATATTTTACTTCAACTTTTTTTTTTTTTAAATGCCGCTCACACACGAGCCGCTTGCTCAACCTGTTCATCAGCTACAGTAAAATCTGACAAGTTTGTCTTCAGTTTCTTATAAAAACCCCTCTTCTGAAATTCCGACTTTCCATGAATCTGTCATTTAAGATTTTTAACTCGTTTATTTAGCACTTGACTGCTCTTCATGTTGTTTATCTCGCAGGTACATTCTTTAAAAAGTGTGTAATTCAATGCATCATATTTCCAGTTGCGTAGTTATTTTTTATAGCTGATAACGAGTCTTCCCATTGGAACCTCCTTCTAACTTTCTGTCAGGTCTATTTACAGAGTGTGAAAGGCTAAAACGGGTTTGTTTTGATTTGCAGCTGAAATGTGGACTTTCTTTTTCTTCAGTTTCCCTGAGCATCAGTCTCCAGTAGCTTTTCTTTCACTATCAATTTTTGAAACATTATCCTCCACTCCTCAGGATCGGGTTGGGAACTGTTTGACAGGGCTTTTTTCCCCCCATAAGCTTGGAGCTAAGGGCAGCCTTTGTAGCCTGCAAGACATATCTATCTCTCTATTTATCTCTTCCCCTCACACCCAAACAGTATCATCTACACACATGCAGAAGAATAATTATGCCATGTACAACGGCCTTTGATAGCATGTACAGTTTTCGTCTTAATTCTTTATCAAATGCATTGATCGTGGTGTATGTGCATTGATCCAGGAACCACATCTGCAGCCCAGTGATAAGGCCACGGTGGCATCTCTTTCGCTGTCTCTTTCCCCCTCTCGCTCGCTCTCTGATTTGGCTGGAGGCTAAAGAAGGATGCTGAAGGATTAGCTGATGCTCAACTACTTGCATTTTAAGTTGACACCTTAACACCAAGCAGCGGCCACATTAGAGCGAAATAGCAGCCTGTCCAGCCATCCATCCACCCAATGCTTCTCCTTTTGTCAACTCACACACACACACACACACACACTCTCACCTAAATATAATTGGATTTGTGAACAGGAGCAGCCGAATGCTTCCTTCAGAATGGCCGGGGACACAAGGTGAAGTTTTCTCATTACAAACCACGAAGCCAAGGGACAGATCATAGCTGATCTGTATTTTCCATTTAAAGAGGACAGAAATGGCAAAGAAAGAAGAATAAAAGTGAAGAGAACTTGATAGACATTCCGGAGAGAGGGAGGTGAAGAGGACAAAGAAGTTGCTTTATTTCACAGGTCACTTTGGAAAAATGGAGCATTGATGGACAAATACACCTCAGTGTTTATCCGTGTCACGTTTAAAAGATATTGTGTTTGTTTGTTTGTTTGTTTGTTTGTTTGTTCGTGTGGTTTTTTTTGTTTTTAGGACCAAATCTAAATTAATTCCCACGTTCAACATTTTTTTTTAAAGGCTTCGTAAAAACTGAGTTCATCTCGCTTCAGATTTTTACTGCATTCTCACTTTATTTTTGGAGTCATTACTGTTATGACTACTATTAGAATCATTTCTTTAATTATTAATTTTTTTCATTAATTTATTGTGTATAATTCATATTGAATTATTAAATGGATTAATTTTGATAATGTTTTGAATGGAGCAGATACTGTATATATAATTCTCTCTCTCTCTCTCTCCCTGTCTTTCTCTTTTTTTTATTTCTATTTCTCGCTCTTTCCTTTCTCGCTTTTTCCTTCTCTCTCTCTCTCTCTCTCTCTCTCTCTCACTCTCTCTCTTTCTTCCTCTCTCTCCCATTGCCTCTCCTCTTTCTATTCTTCTATCTCTCTCCATCTCTCTCTTTGACCCTCCCCTTCTCTTCACACTCAGTGTGTCATGACAAATATATCTGTTTGTGCTTGACTGGATGGCACCATCTCTGGCTGACTGGCATGACTTTGTTAGCGCCAGAACTCTGAGCCTGTGTGTGTGCCCAGCCGAGCGACTCTTTCCCTGGCTCGCTACGCCCCCATGGCCCCCTCCTCCCTCCACCCTCCTCCAAAAGAGCAGCCACCCAGACCCCATGCCCACTGTGAGTGCTTCTGTCTGGGCCTTGGCCTCGTCTCCCGCTGCTTTCTTCCTAGTTCTTCCATCCAGACTGAGGGGATGGTCATGCATTAGATGTTTTTGCACAACACTCTCCACTTACCACCCAAAACACTGCGAGTGAAGCCGTCCGCTCAGAACTTGTGGTGTCTCCCACCCCTGATGTTCTTCATTCTTTATCTTCTTTAGTTTTATTTTTTTCTTTTCCATTTCCTCATTATCCTTGGAATTCTGCAGCCGAGAGGTTGGATGGGCCACTGATCTCTTGCTTTTTAACAGTTGTTTCTCCTCTCTTTCTGTTGCTCTTATTCCATGCATGGCTCAGTAGGAGAGTCCAGACAGAACGTCAAGCTTCAGTGTAGCTGAAGAAGAGCCATTTGAAGTCTATTTAAAGAGAGAGGAATTAAAAGAATCTCTTTACAAGCTGTGGAAATGGATCGTTACACTCATTAGTACAAATCTCATCACTTCCCCCTTTTAAACTAGTATATAAGATGTCGGTCTTGTGCAATTTAAAGTTTTTTTTTGTATGAACATCTGCACTAGATATTTAATTAAGTAAATTTAGTGAATGTGAAAATCTGGATTTGTTGCATGTACAATGTAGAAATTAAATAACATAAAATAGATAATTATATATAATAATATAAATACACTGTATAATATACAATATAATCACAATATTACATTAAATATATTATATATTGATTTTATAATTTCATATATTATATGATAATAATAGTGTACATTTCTACTATGTCCTGTTTCAACACATTACTTCATTTGTTGCTCCTTTTGTAAGTCGCTTTGGAAAAAAGCGTCTGCCAAATTACTGTAAAGTAAGAATTATAATAATATATAAACATAATATAATAATTAAAATAAATAAAATGTATATATTTTTTATTTATTTTTAACACTGAATTTCTCCGTGCTAATGATTTACAAACAGGCTGAAGGCCACTCTTGCAAAATTGAACTAAGTGGCATTGATTCAAACAGAGATTTGTTTTTCTGTTACTTACTAAACCCAACAACTCTCTCACAAAATCAATTCGCATTGATTTGTTGCTGCAAATCACTGATAGTTTAAATGTTCCTTTAGTTTTAATCAGCCTTTACCCGTCTATCTTCGTTTTAATGCGCATTAATTTTTAAGCGTCTGTTAATCTCCTTCACAGATTTCACCTTTTTGCAGTCTTTTGTTATATTCTTGAGTTTTATCTCTTTTGTCCTCTTGCTTGTTTCTGTTTTATTCTTATTTTTCTATACTAACGTGTTACATGATATTTCCAGCGTTGCTCAAAACAGTTCATCTATGGATTTAATCCTGTCACAACGAGTGACAATTGTGTTCCAACCACAAATTGTGGAGTTTGATCTGCCACCGAGGTGTTACAGGTTCCCCAGGTGCTCGAGTTTAAAGCTTCCCACTGCTCCGGGTTTGTATTTATTTAACCAACCAGTGAAGTTACACAGACAGTGATTTGAACACAAACAGAGCACAATTTCAATATGATCCCTAGTGGCCGGATTGACAAACTCGCTTTCACTTTATTTCTTTATTTCTTATCTCTTTATTTGGTGCTCTGTACAGAGACACTGGGAATCTTATTTTTTTCCAATGTAATTCAGGTGAATGTTTTTTTTTCTAATAGAGCATCTCAAAAAACAGAGGGCAAATGAGAATAAAGCTGGAAATGTTGCCATGTATACAGATAATAGATGTTTATGTTTGCTTTGGTTATGTTTTTAAAAACTTACAATCTTAAAATTCTGAAAAAAATTTAATCTCCAATCAGGTGACGCGCGCTTTTCTCATCTCCATCTCACTATCTTTTGTTCTGAACGGTGGAATTAAAAGTTTTATATACTAATGGGTAAAATTAAGTTAATTATCTTCTGTGCTAAATATTGTTCTGTATTGCTCGTTTGTGCCTCTCGAAAAATTATAAAAGTTCAATACAATAGTACAATATTTATAAAAATGCTTGTAATAGCTAATACTGCCATTTTGTTCACATCTGTTTGTATGTGTCATTGACAAAGTATTTGAGTCATTGACCAAAATCTAAATGTTGATTAAGTGAATAAAAAGTTGCAACGCTTTTTTTTTTTCTTTATTATTGGTGTGAAACAGGCAATCCAGATCATTGTGATCCTTGTTGCCATCTCATTTCTCTACTATTTTAAGGTTCAATCGGTCATATGGCAAGGTTGACAAACGTATATTTTTGTCAAATATATACTTCCGGTTTGTAATGTCATGCAGGCAGAAGAAAACAACGAAACGCTACAGGTTTATCACAGCTGTACCTGCAGAATCAATGACAAATTGTCTGGCTCTCTCGGTGTCTCTCAGGGTCTACCAGAACCCACCCTCTAAAAAAATAAATAAATAAAAGACCACTATCAGCCTGATCTGATGGGGAGAGGAGTGAAAATGGCATTTCTGTCAATTACTTGAGATGGCACCCGTTCAATAACACCCCTCTCTCTCTCTCTCTCTCCACTCGTGTGTGTGTGTGTCAGGAGCGTGATGAGGAACGGCGAAGGCAGCTGCGAGAAAGAGCCAGGCAGCTGATAGCGGAGGCTCGATCTGGGGTGAAGATGGCTGAACTGCCTCTCTACGCCGACTCCACCTCTATTGCCTGTAGTGCAGCTGTGAACAACTTAAAAGGAAGGTCAAAGACAGCTGGAGGTGAGAGCAGGGGGTCTTTCATAGCCCCTACACGCACATACACTCACAATGCATTAACACACCAGCATGCATACACACTTTCTAATAAGAGCTCAAATGGGCAGGAGTCCAATTATTTAATTCAGTTTTTAGAAATTGTGAACATTCTAAGTTTCTTTCTCCTAAAAATGGAAAAATTAAATAGGAGTGGAACTAAAGGATTTACAATATTGGTAAATTCAGTTTAGTTCTGTTAATTAGAGTTTGTTGTTGTTGTTGTTGTTGTTGTTGTTAGTATTATTATTATCATGAATTGTTAATCCCTTGATTCTGCTGGTTATGTTGAGTTGAATTCAATTGAAAAAAACCTTTAATTGTCCCACAGTGGGGAAATTGCATGTCACAACAGCAGTCAATTATATGTATATAAAAAGATCTATAAGAGAAATAAGTAAATGAGCATGCATGCATGCATTAACACACTGTAATGCTTTGTAGTGTTCATTATATTTGTGTATATAAATATAAATTAGTATATAAAGTATATAAATTACACCTAATATAGCTCTAACTATAAGAAAATAGTCGTAAGAAAACAGTCAACGCTTGTTAATTAGGACACATCGAGAAATGACCATTTTGCTCCAATAAAGTTTAAAAAACATTTGGCACAAATTGCGTTATGAATTATTATTTGGACTTTAAAATTTGTCCCAATAAAGCGGCAGCCTCCTTTAACCGGCGGCCCAATTAGGCGGACTGTAGTTTAAAACAGCAATTATAATGTAAGGGTTAATCGGGAACGCAACCTTGTTGATTTGCCTAATTGGAGTCGAACAAGCTACTTTTAAACTATTGGTTTCATCAGAACAACAGTTTCCGGTACAGATCTTACTACACGCTATACATGACGCTACTATCTTACACATGCGCCATCAACACACTACTCAATCTCACATCGTTTCTTCATGCTTTAAGCGACGTGTTTAATTATGTGTACTGCTTTCTGTTACCACTTAATAAATGTTTTGGTGTGTACTACACAAGCTCTTCTTTGATCTATTCATCACAACACAAACTCTATAGAAATATACACAAAAGGCACAAAACATACAACCCGAAGTGTGTTTTAATAAATGAACAAAGGCTATTATGACATTTTCGTGTTATGTATGCCACGTCTTATCTCGTTTTGCCGAGCATGATGTGTCCCGATGAACTGGAGATGATTGTGTATTGTTTATTATGATTTTTTTTATTTCAGAATGGCATGCCAAGACCTTTGTAGATCTCGTGCTCACGCCGTTTGTGTATCCAAGTCTGCTTCTGTTTTCCAACTCTCTCCATTAGGAGAAAACCCCACACACACAAGTCCATTAGTGGCACTTAAAGACCATTTCTCAGGCCATTATTGTTCAAGGCCATGCTCAAGGCCCAGAGGAGCACTACTTTAACAAACACCATCTCGCCCGCATCCTCTAAATTGAGGGCTTCCATTTGTTCAGGCCGTCCATTCCGACATAATCCTTTGGAAACACATCGCCCCATCCACTGACACGCAGGTGTTTGCCCTCACGGTTCTCCAGCAGCCGTGCCAAGCAATCAGCAGCTCAATGCCCACTCAGTGCCACGTCACATCACCGCCATTTCTTTCCTTTAACCAGTCGTCACGTTAGCGTAGCATGTGGAAACAGCGGGCATTAGCGTAGCAGGCGCGTTATTAGACGCGTTTACGCAGAGGGGTGTTAGCGTTGAGGCTAGCCGCTGCGTGTAATTAAAAGCAGGCGGGCGGACGCGGGTCTGGTTTAGCGTGGCAGGTCAGACGCTGTGCCTAATTCTACGCTAGCTCCGGTCCGCGTCTACCATTTCACAGCTCACGGGGAGACGCAATATTCCTCCGCTTTTATCTCTTTCATCTCGCCCTCTTTGACGCCCTACATTTTCTCTTCATCCTCTCCCTGTCCGCCTAATAGTGTCGCCGCCTCTGCAATCATGCCACCGAACGGAGGATGCAAGAGGATGTGAGAGGATGCTCTGATGCGGGGAACAACGCTTTATTTGGCATTTCGGGCCGTTGAATTTGCTAATTGTAGAACTCATTAAAAACCAGGCTATAGGCTTGATGCACAAGGCCCGCGGTGCAGAACGCATAATCCCGGCGACGTACACACACACTCTTCTCATTTCCAGAGCTGACTAGAGCGAAACATTGGCCGGACAAACTTTCGCCGACTCTTTCGTGTTGTGTTAATTAGCTTAGCGTGTGTGTATCGCGGACGGTAAATAACAGGATGTGATGGCGGAGGCAGTTCTCTGGGGAGGCCGCGCGGTGTTTTGCTGTTTGTCTTGTCTCTTATTTAAGTTTGAACTGTCCCGTGTGTGTGGCGCTCTGCTCTGGTTGCCATATAACTCGACGGGATCGATGTGTTTGGATTGAGCGTGTGTTTTCGAGGGCTCTGTGGGATTCAGATCCGTGGATGCGGAAGAGGAACTCTGGAGGAGATTTTGCAGTGAAGGCCAAATCTGCCATGCAACAACACACACACACACACACACACACACACAAAGCTCATCCCTTTGCCAGACGTTTTTAGCCATCTGTCTTTTTTCCACTCATCTCTCTCTCTCTCTCTCTCTCTCTCTCTCTACATGTCTCTCTTCTCTCTCTCTGTCCTCTCTCTTCTCTCTCTCTCTCTCTCTCTCTATCTCCTCTCTTTTTTTTCTCTATCGTGTCTCTCTCCCTCTCACAAGTGTGACAGCTGTAGCAAAAACAATGCCACTTTTCTGTGTTTCTGATTGCTTTTTACATGCCGTTTTGCCTAGAATTTACAACTAACCCCTAATCTTCTTCTTCATATTCATTCTATTTTCACTTTTCCCGGCTTCCTTGTTTGTTTTCTTGCAGACTTGGTGGATAGTGTGAATGTGGAGGATGGCGAGAGCGATGAGCCGGGGGCCACGTCGCACGTTGATGATGTCACTAACACTAACCCTGAGGAGCTGTTGTCTTCTTGTCTCATGGAGGATGAGTTTACTAACCCTGCCAGTGACCTGGTCGCTCTGGGTAACTCCAAGGCTGCGTGTTATGTTGTGTGTATGTTTGTGTGATTGCACTTTAGACCTGTGACATTCAACCTGCGGCCCGTGGGCCATAATATAGATTTTTTTTTGGTAAATATTTCTCATCTCCCATTGCATGAATACAGTGGAATCCCTGTAAATCTGCTTTGCTAACAGGTGTCACCGTCATGGTACATGCTTTAGTTGGGTGCGATTGCTGTGCTACTCTCTCTCTCTCTCTCACACACACACACACACACACA
>CM051497.1:24565379-24602486 GCA_028031935.1 Paedocypris micromegethes | reverse complement strand
CTCTCTCACACACACACACACACACACACACACACACACACACACACACCTACACCTTTAGACAGGTTGTGCTGAGGCCTGATAAATGTTTCCTGTGGTGTTTTTTTGGGAGCGAGTGCTGGATGCTGGGAGACGAAGGGAATGGGAGCCACATGAAACGCTTCCTCACCTCACTTTCATCTCCACTCAACATGAGAGGAAGAGAGAGGGAGAGGCTAGAGACTTGGCTGAACCTGCTAGTGAAAGGTTAATGGAGAAGAACCGACTTAAATAGACAGATATCAAAAAAGACACAGAAGGAGCCATTTACAGGGGGAGAGAAATGAATAAAAAAAAAATCCTAAATTTTCATAAATGTAATAAACGTTACTTTAAAAATCAATTCAGGAATGTTTAAATAAGGCATCAAAAAAGGAATTCTGAATTCTTAACCAAAACCAAAAAAATCTATTTCATTAGAATTTTAAAATTCTATTGTCATTGATTTTTCTTTAATATATGACAAGCTATGGGAGAACACTGCTGATTAATTCCCAATCGTATTCATTTAACAAGCAGCGTTGTTTTTTATATTTATATATTGTGTGTGTGTGTGTGTGTGTGTGTGTGTGTGTGTGTGTGTGTGTGTGTGTGTGTGTGTGTGTGTGTGTTTTCTGTTTGTGTCTTCTGTATAGTGTGAAAAATATGTATGGTTTGAAGCCATGTTGACTGCTTTTTGGCTTTAAAACGCATTTAAACAGTCAGAGACAAATGTTTTGTTTTATTTTAGATATATTTTTATTAAGTGAAAACAAACCAAAGATTTGTAGTTGCAAACTTCAGGTTTGAACTTTGACATGACCGCTAGTCAAACATCTTCAATTTGGTTTCCTTCAGCCATTTATAAGTGACAATCATGCAAAAATAATAGCCATTAGGACGTTTCACTTTCCTTTTTAAGGTTTTTTTTTAGGCTTCATGGGGATGGCAGAGACAATATGTTTGTAATAAATATTAGAATAGGGGTCATGTGCATCTTTTTTGAGGATCTACCTCGCAACAGGTTCATGATGCACAACATCCTACTCCAGAATTGTGTGTCGGTGTGTTAAGATATGAATGAGCTGGTGGACAAAGGGCCGAGTGGCTTGAGGGAAACGGTTTCATATCTTCTACTTATCTGTTTGCTGGGGCTGAGTGTCCAACACTTTCAGCATAATATATACAGCTCTTCATAACACGAGACGTTCTGACCTTGTGCCTCTCTGCAGGTGTGATGAACAGCAGACACGTGGACCTGAAGCTCAAGAAGCTCACAGAGATTCGACCGCAGGGTGGCAGCTCTCCCTCTTCATCCTCCTCTTCCTCCTCACTGACGGCTTCTAGTACCTCACCGCTCAGCCCCGAACCCACTAGCCAACAGGTACCACTCCATCCACCACTTCATAGTCTGCACATAAATATCACAACTTGGCATTTCATATGTCTTTCCTAAAAGAATGCGATTTAAAAGTCGTCTTTATACAGCCTTGGGAATGAAGTGCAATAGAAATATATATAATAGAAACACACACATTCATGGTGAGACGTGTATTTGTCGGTGAGGAGAGCTAGGCACCGCCCACTTTGCTACACTGGTGCCAAAGTCAAAACGCAAAAATCTGAAAGGCAACGAAAAAACCCATTTTAAACTAAAATGTGGACATTTCAAGCGGAAAAATATAAACAAAATTGCATAGTTTGTTTATTTACGTTTGATATTTTTGACTCTAATCTGATTTCATACAGAATCTGCTCTCTCTCTCTCTCTCTCTCTCTCTCTCTCTTTCTCTCCCCTCTCTCTCAAAGGTGAGTTCTTCTGTCAATTTCTGTTGAAAAGTAGTCTTTTTTTTCTTTTAACCATGTTCTTTGATTCGAGTTTCTGCAGTTAGCTAGCAGACAACTTATTTTTTTTAAACGAGGGAAGTTCACTTCCTAGCGCCACGAGGACGTTAAGCAATTTCCAATAGAAATGTGGTGTTGTCCCGAGGACAGCTGTGATTTGCTCCAGCCGCCCGCAACAATGAATGGATTGAGACACAAGAACGTTTCATAATCTTACGTTTGTATTTTAATGAAGCTTTGTCTGAGAACCAGAAGGGCCATTGATGGCTCGCGGGCCTTAGGTTCCTGACCTTTGATCTGGTAGAAAAAGAACACTGGTCGCATCACGTGACTGACACTACTGTATCATCCTCTTCTCATGCATACTTCAGGCTGCTTTGAGTGTGGAATGTGATGACCCCCGTTTCACAGTTGTATTCAGAGCCCCCAGGTGGCGACTGCAGGACTTGTCCATATACCTTCCTCCACCTGCTCGCTGCTCTCCGTCTCTCTTTCATTCTGCTGACAGAAGGGATTTCCTGTGGGCCTTTGATGCCCCTATTTGGATAGGCAGGTTTCCTTCAGGTGTGAAAGGATTCCTCAAGGTTTCCCAGCAAATAAATGAAAATAAACTCACGTTTTAGCCGTCTACATGAACACAGACTTGTGGGTTTCTGATAGCTGTTCTGTGTGGATAGTGTCGTTCTGTGTGGATAGTGTCGTTGTGTGTACGCCGTGTAAATATGCAGGAAAAACCTCACAGTCCTTAGTGTCTGCTCAACGTTCTCAGCCAGAAATGCCAGTCTCTGCTTTCTGCTTTTTTTTTTTTTTTTTTTATAAATAAGACATAACTTTTTCGACAAATTGACTCAATAAATTTGACTTAAGCATCAGCACATCTTATAGGACTAATTCCTGAACTAATTCCTGTTTCTGAGCACAAAATTATGACATTGTCTTAAATTAGATTGCTTAATATCTATGTCTAAACATTTTCCATTGACTTATTAATGTCTTATTTCTCTTTTTGGAGAAACTCCCGGAGCAGTGGATAGCGCCATTTGCTCACTGTGAGGAGAACATTAGTGTTTTTAGACACGGCATATGTACACACACACACACACACACACACACCCCGGCTGGTTCCTTAAATGTTCGTTTGAGACGCACACGTATGACCTTTATACACGTAAACAGTGTTCTATATTCTTGACTTTGTGCTGTGCTGAATAAAGAACACACACTCACACACACATATACACAAGTGTACATTTGCATGCACACACACACGGGTTTTAATTTGCATGCACATACACACACACAGAACAGTCCATGTAGCGGACAACAGAACTGTTATTGCATCCCTGAAGCTATAGTAATATGATCTAATATACAGTATAAATACTGTACAGTACAGTTAATACTCCAGTACACAAACTAGAACTATTGTTTCTTGTGCACTTTGTTCGTTGAAAAATAAATACATTTTTTTAAATTTCAAGATTTCAATGTTTAAAGGACGTTTCTTTTGACGACACATTCTGTTTACATACGCAAACACTGTACTGATGCTGTAACTGGCATTGTGTGCAGACATGTATGGTTATCTTTTTTTCTCTCTCTCTCTATCTCTCTCTCTCTCTCTCTCTCTCTCTCTCTATATATATATATATATATATATATATATATATATATACAGTATGTGTATGAGGTGAGTTTGTCAACATGGCCACTATGGACCATATTCATTTCATATACAAAGTTTAATTTAGTTGTGAATCCTTTTGGACTGGCATTCAAACCAGCAATGACTGGCAGGTCCATCTCCTCTCCACTAGGGCATAACTGCCGTTTATAAATATATACGCTGGTCTGTTTTTTTTGTTTGTTTGTTTTCTAATAGTTGGATTAAGCTTTTAGTGAGTGTGTTGACCTGAACCACAAGCCAAAGCTCAGGGGACGTCAGCAGGGTTACAAATGCCCAGTGCAAATTAAAAACACCTTTTTACCTTAAAAAAATGAGTGAGTGATACTGGATGCGAGATAATGGATAAACAGTGTGCTTCATTTTCTTGGAACGTATCTAACAGCACAGGTCAGATCACATTCTTTTACTGGAGCCTTTTTTTTTTTCACTTTTACTGAATCAGCTGCTCTCCTCTCTGGAGCTTTAACCCCTTCCTCATGTCTGAGCCGGCTGTGATGGGACAGTGCGGCCCCGGGCCCTCACCACCACACCGCAGTCCCCCAGCGCTCACACTCGCGTCTCATTAGCGATTGTCTCTATGCGCTGCCGCGGTGGCGCACGATAACCGCCTGCAATGAGCAGCGGACCGCGACATTAGTCACGCATCCTCTAGAAACACACACGCGCATCCCTGCCAAAATAATACTCCACACCACAATAATGATGAGGCTGATAACATATTAAAAAGCAGCGATGGTGATGAGCGGATAGTGCTGATATCTGCCCCAGCCAGGGGTACCGAGGGGCTGCGAGGGCAGGTGTTTGGAGGGAAGGGTTGTTAGGCCGGGTTGGAGGCCTCGGGGTCCTTTGGGGAAACGGGGATTCTAGCAGAGCTTTGAGTTTGAATCCTGTTTGTTTTCCTTGGACTTTAACATGAGGGGAATCAGACGGGGTTAAGGGGCTTTGTTGTCACGTCTCTGGAGATCCAGGCTGTTGAATGTGCCATTTTAACACATAAACGCTCACGGCTTTGCTTTTGAGTGACGGTGGCTGTGAGCGTTTCAATGGAAAAAAAAAAACAAAAAAAAAGCAACATTCAACGCCATTATTTTTGGTTGCTTTTTTGTTAACACGTCAGGTTTAAACCCGACATGAGCAGGTTTCTGACGAGCACTTTCCCCCTGTAATGTTGGATTATTCGTAATGACGTTTAATATTGACACATTCGGACGCTGAGCATCTCGGAGATCAGATTTGTTCTTTTTCCAGGGACTCTTAATTGCAGCTTTGTCGTCAAACGGTGCGATTTAAAAGTAAACAGGCACGGCCGTCTTCGTTTACTCGTGCGCGCGCGCGCGTGTGTGTGTGCATGTCTTTATTAGCCGCGTGCTTCCTGTCCACACACCAGTGAGTTGGTGTTTGTGCTAACAACGTTTCTTCTTCTCAGTCTCAAGCAGTGGAACGTGTTCGCTAATTGCGAACTTTATTAGACGTTTCCTATTATTATTGACGCTGCAAATGTTATTCCGCAAACCGCCGTTTCGCTTTCCAGTCTGCTTGGCTTATTGGGCCCTGAACATAATAACACATTTCAATATTGCGGTGATTGGAAGCGGCGGTGAGATGCCGCTAACTCGTGTTCGCTTACAAGACAATAGTGCTTTTAATTTGCATAATCTGAATACATTTTCTGGCTGGGGTTTTGTTGAAAGTAGACTTAATTGCCTTATTTCCTTTGTGCTTGTGAGTTAATGTGGGACTCGGAGATGTACCTAATGCTGCAGAACCTTTCTTCAGACGCTCCATCGTTTAACACTTCTTGGTCATGTGTGTCTAATTTGCTCTTTTCTTTAATGTCAACCTGCATCTGAAGCGACTTTTATTCAAATGACTCCCCTTTGACTTTTTAGTTAACAGATGTTTTACTTTCTTCCTCATTTCATCATAAACCACTGCTCTTTTCATTTCTTTCGTGTTTGTAGAACAATGTGGATGAGCTGCATGCAGAGCGCCTCCGCAGGGCCACGGAGCGTCTGCGCAGTCCGGTGCTGTTCCACAAGGAGTCTGCCGTCAGGAAAACGCAGCTCAAGTCCTTCAGCCAATACGTAGAGACCAGGCCAGGTGACAAAATTGTCTTTCAAATACTGTAAAAATGACAAATCTGTTCAAATTAGCTCTGTTCACCCTGTCCGACAAGTAAGCCAATAGGCTACTAGTCAGTAAATCTGGAGCTTTCTGATTGGTCCTGGTTCTAATTTCGAGAACTGTTTGTTTAAAAGTCAGTCAGGCTTTTATGGATTATCTGATTGAGACGAATGGGTCTGATATTTACACATCTCTCTTTCTGTGCACAGGTAAAATAATTCTCTCTCGTTTCAGAGGTTAAAAGGCAGAGATCAGTACCCGAGGATCTGAGGCGGGCGGCTGAGGAACGAGGAGCGCTGACGGAGACAGAAGTACGAAAGCCAGTTGAAGATGAAGTACTTCATTCACATGTGTCTTTTCTGTCGCTGATGCGGACTGTGATAATGGATCATAGTTTCACGTTTATAAATAGCCTTTTTCTCACTTCTGTGTGATGTCAATCTGCTTCACACTGAAGTCGTCCATTCGGTCAAATTAGGCTGCGGTTCATGATAATTCCAAGATTAGGTTAAAAGGGAAATGGGGGAAAAGATGGTTTCTTTTTTTTCTGTTCATGATTTCTTTTAGTTTTTTTTTTTAATAGAAAAAAACTGATTCCATATTTACATTTATGCTTTTATTAATGTAACCTGTAATTTTATTTGTAAGCTCTTTAACACAAACCTATTGGAAACAACGTGCTGTACAGGAAAATGTAAGCTAAAACACGATGATAGTTTAAATAAAAGCTGCAGGTAGTAAAAGGAATATCACATAACAAACAATTAAGAGACAATTAAGTGTAAGAATTTTTTTTCCTAGTACTCCAACCTGCTTTTCCTGGAACTCAAGCCCACACAACCTGCTTGGTCAATTCACATTTCCAAAATGGCTGTCATGTTGGAATAAAGATACGCTGACACAAAGATATTAATTATTACGTCAACATGTACACGGCCGGAGTAAAAAAAATAGCCTTGCCTGGGACGGATAAGATAGAAGATAGAAGACAGAGAGAGGACGGTCAGTGGAGACCCGCTTTCCGCTTCTCTGTGTAGGGGTTAATGGGTGTTGAACTTGCCCATTACCCAGCTCAAGCCGAATTACCCTGCGAATGATGTTTGCATTAATATAATATATATGGAAATTTCAGCACTTAATTATGGCAGAGAGGCGAGAGCGGGGGGGTGCTGATCATGTGTAAAATTGATTTGAGGTTGAGGTGTTTGATAGAGCAGCGAGGAAGAGGAAGGTGGAGGTTGATGGACAGCAGGAGGACTCAGGCAGAAAAAATGCTGTCTTGGATGGAAAAGAAAAACTTGGCCATTTCCATCTTTCCCATTATGAATAAGATGCATCAGCACATATATTTTTATGTCTTTTTTTTTTCTTTCTTTTAACCCACCCATCTCGAACCTAGTGGTTTAGATAACGAAATGGAATGAATAGAGTGGGAGTGGTTGTCACTATCACCGCTTTCGGAATAGGCGTGTGGAATAATTACTCCAGTTTCTCCATAATCACCATCGCTGCTGTTTCCCATGAGCTCAAGGCTTCGTTTTCCACACTACGGCGCGGCGTGAGAAGAATAGTGCGTGCAATTCTACGCGTGTGGAGATGATCATGCATGTGCTTTGTGCAGATCCCTGCTGATTGGCCCTTAGGCACTGACCCACCTCTCTTATATGTTTCAATTTGGTCCGTCCGTGTGGCGGTCTCCCGACTGCTGTAATCCCGACTTAAGCACTTCTGAATTCTCTCTCAGGTCATTTAGTCTGTTTATATTGCTGTTTAATAACATCCTGCCCAAAGCTTCACAGGCACAGCACAACTCGCCGTGGAAATCCAGAGTCTTAGCACCAGTAATGGCCTGTGCTATGCAAGCAATTTCATTCTTTGTGTGTGTGCGCGTGTGTGTGTTGGTTTTTATTTTCAAACTATTTTCATATCTAAATTGTAAATTTGGAAAAATGTATTTGCATATTCAAATGTAGCTCATGTTTTTCCAAGGTTTGTATTGATTAGGGTCTGTGGAATTGGAGGGAAATAGAAAGATGCCATAAGTTTATCTGATTTGAGCTTTAAACAAATTTGAGCTTTAAACAACAAGGGTTTGATTTTCAATGAATGCAGGAATGTAATTGTAATGCAATGATAGTTGATTTGGATAAAAGTCAAAAATGTAATTAAAGATTTTTTTTTTTAATTTTCAATGTATTTAGATTTTCAGAAGGTAGTAACGTGTTCAATGTTGTATTGACGTTTATACCATAAATATTTTACCCGCGCCCGTTTTATTATTTGTTAATCAATTTTCTGATTACAAGGTCACAAGACTGCAAACAATTCGAAAAGCGACCATCTTCAGTTATAAGCGTTTTATTAACAACTCCTAATTGTATTAACGAATCCCAATTTCCAGCCCCACGTGACCGCCGTTCTCTTCCTGTGAAATGCATGTGGCTTTACCAACGCAGGACGCTTGATTCGGCAGCTCTCCTCACCACCGCCTTGTTTGTTCTCGCCCAGCAGAAAGCGTTCAAAGACACCAGTCAGTACGTGGTAGGAGAACTGGCGGCGCTGGAGAGCGAGCAGAGGCAGATCGACACGCGGGCCTCGCGCGTGGAGAAGCGTCTGCGCTATCTCATGGACACAGGTACGCCGCCCAATTACACTGTAAACAGTTTTGGCAAATTGAGCGTTCACAAACTCTTATGGAGTTTGGGAAGTGTGAATCTTTGAAGCTGGGATGTTGGGGCGGCAGCGGGGATATGAAAAGGGGCGGTGAGGATGCAGGGAGGCTCTCTGGGCCGCCGTGATAAGAGAGCCTTCATGGGAGCTGATAACTAGTGCTGATAGCGTCCGCCAGCCAGCCACTATTGAACAGTACCGTGCAGCCATGCGCAACAGAACCCCATATCTGGCCTTCAATGATATGCTGTAGGAGAGAGAGAGAGAGAGAGATGGAGAAGGAAAAAAGGAGGGAGAAGTGGGGGGATATGACAGAGGAGTAAAGGGTGAAGAGGGAAGGAAGAGAGACGGGGAGAGGTGGCGTTCAGCTGGACGGAAAAGAAATGGCGAAATAATAAAAGGCACGTTTTAATGGGCACTTGCTCTCCTCCTTCCCCCTTTCTCTGTCTTTCTCCCTCGTTTTTCCCCCTTGCATACACACGTGAAAGGATGTGCAGGGATCTTTCAGGTGTGTGTAGCAGGGGAAAAGGACGGCTAAGCCTTTGTCATAACACGAAGCTTCGTTCACGGGCTGGATTCGCTTTAGCCTCAACTAACGGAAATGTAAGAACTCGCTGTATAGAAGCTGATACCAAACAATGATTTGACCCAAGGGCAGCATGTAAAAAGGGAGATGGAAAATACAATTGAATTTCATGCTTCTCCATCACAGGGAGGATGATATCACGACTATCATGGGTTTGGGTTTGCCAAGCGTTCCATTCATCTGTCTATCTCTGCCTCCCTCTCTATTTCTGTCTATCGTTTCCATCTATTCACACTTTCCTGGACACTGTTATAGTCCAGGGCATTTTGTGTGTTGTGTGAAAGTTTTTTTTTTTTTTTTTCTTTTTTTTCCTCTTTTTCAATGCGTGTGTAGATTCAGAACCATACCAGATTTTCTCTGAGGATTTCCTGAAAAAAGAGGCCGTGTTAGACACCAGACGCTGTGTACAGGTCTCACCTAATGTGCTTACCTGCGGAAGCCAAGACATGCTTTTTTTGGCTTGCAAATGAATTTTCACACCACTGTCTAGTTTGCAGACTACTCACACAAACTCAAACACACCAGGTTTTGTGTGTACAACTATACTATGTAAAGTAATACATAACGCATGGCTTGTGTTTCATAAAACGTTGGTAAAAACTAATACATGTAAGTAAAATTATTACTTTATTATCAATATTTAAAATGTTATTAAGTAAATAATGCTTTCAAAGCACTTTTCTTATTGTAGCAGTTATTTTATTTTTAAGCACATTCATTACTGTAGCAAAGGTATTTTTAATATGCATTAACAAGGGAAGACTGTTTTTTAATTGTTTACTGCACACACAGACACACACACACACATTGCAGCAGATTGAATTTTGTAGAACGTGGATCTTGACTGTGTACCAATCTACGTTCTGCAGACAGTAAAGTCTAAAATGTAGTTTTATTTCCTCAGCATAACTCTGTCTTCTCTTACAGAGAGTTGTTGGCAGCTTGACAAAGTGTCTTGTCTATTTTTCAGGTCCTTTTTTTATCTATCATATTATAAGTGTATAAGGAGTGTGAGGGAATGATTTAGGGTTTCAAAATAATGCATTTTGGGTGGTTTCAAAATCATCCATCTGTTTTATAAATGGCATTTCCTTTTCTGGGTCAAAAGGAGCTGAAGCCAATCTCAGCTACTCTGAGCCTGAAGGCAGGACACTTTGATTTTTACAGAAATGTATTCGTGGAAGGTTTTGAAATATAACTACTATACTATGATTAACTTGGACACACTTACACAATATAGTATGCGTCAGACAACAGTGTTCTGAAAACTGACTTTTTTTTTTTTTTTTTTTTAACATGTTTAAAACAAAAAGGAAATCGAAATCAAATGTGATATTAGTATAAAACTGATACATGATGCTTAAATCATTGCAAATTGCTGCTGCTTCACACACACACACACACACACACACACACACACACCATGTGCTCGTTTAAAATGTTTGTCCGTGTGTTCACATGCTATTAAAGAAAACTCTTCTGAAGAAACTCCTGAACCCCGATACTCCATCCCCCTCTTCATTATTCCTTCTGCATTAGTCTGCTGGTTTTTGCGTTTGTTTCCCAGATGAATTCACAGTAATTGGGCTGGTTAATTTATTTACTGTGTGCAGTTCACAGCACATTAAAGAATGGAGATAATTGAACACGAATTGTCAAGTGTCTTCTGATATCAGGCATATTACAGAAGGGAATGCGTATAAAACTCTATTTCCATGCAACCATTGTTTATGGTAATTAAGTACACAGATGTATTCCTTGGTTGCCTTCCAAGCTTATGGCGACGGCCATTGTTGTCTTCTATTAATATGTAATCAGTAAATAGTTTAATTTTCTAATCTGCAGTTGGAGAATTCACTTTCTAACAGCTCTTAATTATGGCAGAGCCTTAATGATGCAGCCGCTGATGGTCTGGAGGCCACAAACCCGACGCAGAGAGCTCGGGGGAACCGGCCCGTAATAAACCTGTTATTCCCACACCAGAGGGAGCAGTGTCCTTCACTTGCCCATTCTCCAGCAGCCGGCTCAGCCATCACCTCGGCTAGCCACTTCCCCAGTATTACATCTGCATATGTAACCCTCACCTAGATGAATTCAAAACCCGCCGATCTGGAACCTTTCACCAGCTCCAAACCGGTGCGGTGGAATCAGATTAGCGCCAAAACTATCAAACGTAAATTTCTAAGAAACGAACGAAAATGCTTCACATTTATGTTTGGTTTTTTTATTTTTCGCTTTTTCGCTACTATTAATCTCATGTAGTGTGCCACCACAGTGTAGCACATTTATTCACAGTTTATTGTATACTAATGTTAAAAAAGCCACGGTGTGTACGCTCGCTTAACTCGTCCCAAACTTCCTGGTCAAGCAGCTATCAATTCATTCTCACCGAAAAATTCTCAAGCAACAAAAAAAAGTTTCAAACGAAAATGTGAAGGTTGCAAGCGTAAAACCAAATGCAAATGTGTAGCATTTGCATTTGTTTCTTAAAAATGTGATCATTTTGGCACTAACTGATTCCATACTTTTTCGTCCGCCGACAATGCCAACTTGCTTCGGATGGGCGTATTTCAGCAGGTAGCATTGAAATGCGAGGCTTTTGATATCCAGCGACTGAAAGCATCTCCCTGACATCTGCTCAGCATGCATTTATGCACACATATGCTTTTCAAATTGGTTTATAATGTGCAACAACGGACGCAATTATGAAAATAATGACATTTAGAGGCGTACTAAAACCTACACATCTACAGAGTGCTCGATAAGAGATGGGTTTTTTTTTCCTTCTCAAAAGCACGCAGAGCAAGAATGAGTTTTAGGTCAGATTAACATATGTTTAAAAATTGCACTTGAGTCTGATAAGATTGACATAGGTTTTATTGCGCGCTAATCCGTTCTTTTTAGCGCGGTCGCAGACATTCGTACAAGACGGATATCATCAGCTTAATGTAGTTTACTGAAAATCCATCACGGTCTGGAAAAAGCAATACGTACAGATGAACGCAGCAAGTCGTGTTTGTTTTATTCAAATGTGTGACGCTTTTGCATAATTCGGACCGCAAAGAAAAAAAAAAAGCTGACGTTTTCCGGCTTTTCCACTTTTCCCACACAATTTTTTACTCTGCCCACATTCCAAGGCAGTGTTGCCCATGCAGAAATAATTGCACGAGTGTCTGCGTCTGTAGATCTTCAGTCCGGCGCGGCTGAAATGGAATTGCTGGTGTGGCTAAGGCAACGTTCTCGTACCCGGCTCCTTAGTTTGACTAAAGATTTAGGCTCGGCTACGTGAGTCGCATGGGGAAACGCTGTCCAAGCTTAGACAACTGCTAACAGCTAACACCGCTTTAAGTATATTATCAGGCAACTTCTTTGAGAAACGTATTGCTAAAGAAGCTTAACATTAATTATTGTAACTTTGGGAAGATTACATCCACAGCATGCTTGTAAGCGGTGGCACAGTCCTCTTGACCTCCTATGCAAGAGCTTAAAGACACTAGAATGGCATTTCAGCTGCATTAATAGGATAACCAGTATAATCTTTCCGCAGTAAGCGAACACAAAGTGTTTAGAGCATAATACTCGCCCCGGTTCTGGTGACGGAGCGGGTTTTGTGATGTGTGTGGAGATCAGTACCACACTGTACTTTCCTTCTCTCTCCTGTTCTCCTCTGTTGTTATTCCCTCACTATTCTTTCTCCTCGCTGGGATTTGCATGCTAGAACGGTACCTTGTCTACTCTAATTTTAAAGACCAAAGACCTCATTTAGCCTTCCTGCTAAGCGTGCGCGGTGAGTGGCAGAAAGTAAGCCTGGAGACAAATGCTGGAATTCTGCTCATAAGGATGGCTTTTATCGTGCCGACCAAAGGGCAGCGCTGGATCAGGAGGTGACCATCTATTCAGATTTAGTGCTGGACTATGTCCTCGACTTCAAGAGCTGGTTAACATCAGAATGGTCCGTTTTGAGCTACAGGCTTTTCGGGCTTTGTTCTTCTCGCTTCTGCTTTTTAATTCTCACTGGAGCATTACACTCAGTGTAGATCAGAGCTGTAAAGTCAATGATGTTTTCTTACGTGAAATCTTCCAGTTGCTGTTTCAGTTTTCTGTGTTTTTCCATTATTAGATTGGGTTTTTTTGTGGTCTGAAGTCAAAACGTTGGACTTGAGAACGCTGGCGTTGAGGATGTTCCACCGATGCTGTTGGAGAATAGAAGTCTCTCATCTGAATATTTCAAAAGGCTTTTGGATGTTCGGACACCCCAAAAATGTAATTACTTAAGTTGCATTGACTTCCCAAACCCCCCCAATCATCAGCCCTCCCCCTGGAAAAGCCTTTCCCAGATGTGAAGAGGGTTTTTTTGGTCTGGTGTCAGGCTTTCAAACATTCTTTAACAGTTGGATGAAAGGGGATTTTAAGGAAGATTAGAGAAGGGGATCCTCCAGGCATTGTCTGAGAATCTTAAGATAAAACGCACGGGGTGGATAGTGTCTGCGGAGGGGTATCGAGGGGGGAGGGTGTGTTGGATGAAGCAGATTGTGTCGCCACTGTAATGTCATTTTGATTTTTACAATCAGAACAATTTTGCAGCATCGTGGCGTATTGCTCACTCACCATCTCTGTACCGTTTTTTTTTTTTTTTTACTTCCGTATCTGAACCCCCCGTCTCTTTTTGCAATGGTCTCGCCGTTCTGTAAATTGTTGTTGTGAAGTTAAACGCTGCTACATGTGGCAGTGCGGGCAGGCAGTGATATGCCTGATTAACATTTTCAAAAGGGGCACAATGATGGCGCTTATTATAATCTCCCCTTTATTGAAGCATCTTGAGGCCTTTTCATCTTTCCCCCCTTTGACTGCCATTCCAGTAAAACCAAGCCAAAAGCAGCCAGTGCCATGCCACTGCGGCTCCATACGTGGTGAAAACCACAGAGCGGCGTGACATAACGCCAGCCAAGACCTAGATGATCCGTTGGTGCGTTTTTGTTTTGTCGCGGTGAGTTTTAAGATTTCTCTTGGTTTTTTTTTTGTGGAGACTAGACCAAAATTTCTTCAAATTTGCTGTGAACTAACGAAAGGCGGCAGATGCGGTGGACTGAGTAAGCGGTCGTTACAGAAATATAGCACTGTAATCAATGTCTTTTTCCTGGCTAAATGTTGGCACCGCACTTTATTCATATACTTTTGTTAACGTTTGTTTAGGTATGCAAAAGATTATTGATGGCTATTCATCACTAATGAACCATTCGGTACGTCTCTTCTGACAAAACCATGTGCCAAATAAACGACATTGGCGCTTGTCGTCTTTGAGCTGCTAAATTAGAGAGGGCAATGTTAAGTTTCACCTTTGTTGTTCTTTCAACTGGAATTTCTCTACACAAACTGCTTAGCAAAACAGTTTGTGTACGCTTGCATAATTGATCATTATTTGGTTTACAAATTGTCTCCTGACAACATAATTGAATTTCAGTCATGCACTTAATTAATAGACCTTTTCATATGGAAACTGATTAAGACACACTTTACAATTAAGTGTAATGACGCGGGGCTGGCCTGTAATTAGAGGCATTCACATGCTAACAGTCTTGCTATGCTAGCCCGGTTGTTGTTCATTTCCCTTTGTATGGGCCTTAGTAGGCTACACATTCCTGCAACGTACTACCTGCACCTTATCAGCGCTCAGCCGCTCTCCCCAACCCATCTTTAACATGCTAAAACACGCTAACGACACCCAAAACAGCTCATTTAGGCTGATGGAAATGACCATTTAAATGCTATTGTTCTGCTGTTAGCCGCTTAGTAGAGATGGGGAGATAGCGAGGGAAGCGAGTTTTACAGTCACTGAAGGGAGGAGACTCATTATCAATTTGTCCTTAAGCAAACCAGAAGAGAGATGAAAATTGGGCCAGTCTGAGGAGGGGAGAAGCGAGAAAATGCCAGAATCCACAATGCAGATGTGTGTAGTGCGGCTAATGGTGTTAGCACATCCATTACCCTCCTCATCTTAATTCATTAAGCAAATTGGGCGGGAACTGCAATGGCCTTGTTGAAATACGTGCAATATGACACTGCTCAAATTTGTTCTAACACATGGCCCGGGGAGACATGCCGACCTCTCTTAATAGAGGAGGAGGGGGAAATTATTCAAAGACGCACGGCGGGAGGGAAATGACTACAACGAAGAGGGAGTCGCACCTCTCCACTGCTGGGCCACATTCCCTCAGATTTTTTTCCTCTCCTTAGAGTCTATGATTTGTTATTTCCATTTTGTTTTTGGCGGGAAAAAGTGCAAGGATGTTTATTGTTGGTCAAGTGTTACTGGATAATGTCATTGAGTAACATTTTCACCAAAGTAACAGTGTGCGGAGGTATTTTTGCTATTTTAACGTGAGAAAACATGAATGTACTTGTTGTTTACAATGTTACGTGCATTTAATGCATATATTACGTGTAATTACGTTAAAGAAAATATAAATTACGTTTTCAAATGAATTATATTGTTGGACCTGATTTAAATGTATTTGGAGTAAAACTACTACCATAATACTGATAAATACTATAATGATAAATACTTTCCAAATATCATGACGTACAAGTAACACCAATTCGTCATCATCTTAACATATCAAAAAAATATATTGTTAAGAATAAGAACTATTTGACAAATGTAAAAAGTGTGGTGTAAAAATATAAGAATAATAAAAATGCATATATACTCCAGTACATTACTTCACTACTCCTCACTTCCGATTACAATTTGATGGCGAGTCCTCCTAGTCATTCGAACAGCCTCAGGACAGCAGATGTGATTCTTTCTTCACAACCATTTCTCCAGATGTTGTTTACTCTGAACCCGAGATAAGGAAAATCATATGTTAGTAAGAGAAACATTATCCAGGTGTTGGTGGGGACTTGGCGGGCCGTGCTAATTTGTCGTCTCTACAGGTAGCTGTTACAACATCTCATAGGGTTCGGTGTGAATCTAAACGGGTATTTACTCCCCCTAGATTTTCACAGCTCTAGTATGTAAACAGAGGTTTAGAACGGGTCTTAAGTAGCTGAGATAACAGAGATCGTCTTAAACTGATACAACCTGTCCCAATGCGCATTAATGAGTCTTGACATTGCGTGTGGTGTCGGCTGACATTTTTAATTGTGTAGATTGTAATAAACCGTTAAAAATAATTAAGGGGTGTTAAGTTAAGGTTCATTTATAAAGTGCTTTTCCCAGTCACAGACTGTCCCTCAGCAGATGAGTGAGTTGAAATAAACAGTGAGCAAGCATCATACGCAACAGTGGCTAGAAAAGAAAATCTCTGATGAAGGGTTATGGGAAAATAAACCTATGGAAAACAGACTGACCAGTACCAGTATCTTGGCACCGTAACATTACATGTCATTTCATAACATTCCATATTTAATTGATATTTGTATGTAACCTTATTTGCTAATTAACTGCTATATAATTAGTCTAATAATTATTATATTAGTAAATAGTCTGTTAATAAGTAATATATTATTCCGTATTAAATACTAACCAACTAGGTAACATTCTGCAAATACAATAGAAGGCAAAGGAAATTTTGTGTGGATTAAACGGTATAGTTGTTTTAACTTTTGACATTGCAAAGGTTTAGGTTTTATATCTAAAAGATACAAACGGCTCATGTGAGTGTGAAAACATCTGTGATGTACCTGTTCTAAACACCATTTTCTGCAACATTAATTGAGCTTGAAGTTCCACAAGATGCAGCGCAGTTTAGGTTTGGTTGAGGCGCAATGGAAAGGACAAGATTGGACGCAACTTTAATCCATTTAGAGCGTGTGAGGATGAAGTAAGAGCTTCATGCAATCTCAGATACATATGTATGTGTTCACTTTTGCCTCCTGGAAGGCATCTTTTTACATGTACATGTCTCTCCCCCCACTCAATCTGGCCTCCCTTCTGTCAGCTAATCACTACCTCAGCTAGATGCATTGTGACGCTATGCAAATCTATTTACATTGGAATAGAGGAATCCAGGGATCCTAAACTAAGGCATCGGGGTAAAAGAAAGAATACCCAAGGCCAACAAATAAATGAAAGTTTGCTCAAATCCGTGAGATAATGGGGTCTGTGTTCAGACTTACCACAGTGGAGAGATAAACACAGGGATTACTTGGGGGTTTTGCATCAGTTGCTTTCTGCTGGGTGGCCTTACTTGTCAAAAAAGGGAGAAAGGGGAGAGAGAAAAAGAATAATAAAAAAAGAAAACGTTTAACGCAAGGACATTCACATGGCACATTGAGAAAAGGAGTGCCGCTAATTCCATCAAAGCCTGAGAAATCAACCATTAATTTATGCCCCCCCTCCTCCATCCCTATTGTTGCTTTGCTTGTTGATCATTTCAGTAACATCTGGTCCTGGAATTTTTTTTGGAGTTGGCATCAACTACATGACCCTTAATGCTATGGCCAAAATAAAATCAACCCATTCATTGTGCCAAGACATATTTGGATCAGTTACCAAGAAAACTAGGCAAAATACGTTTTTGTGAGGAGCATATCTTGCGAGATGTGATAGTTCAAATCCAGGGCTTTGAGGAGAAGCAGATTATGACTTCCATGGTGAATCCGTCCAGCTTTGGCGAAATGAGCTGTTGACATTCATCAGGGTCATCATCCCAGATAGCAGGGCGTCCAGCAGGATTTACCCGATAAACCAATTCCAACTAGACCTTTATCCATTTCACCATTACTAGGATAGGAAGGGGTGAGGCGGTCCTCTCCTCTTCCGGCTTTCACGGCACCAGTGTGGATGTCATATTACTAAGCAACAGGCTTTGCTGTGAAATACAAATCTATTTAATGTACAGTTGGATTGGTCAGATATTAGAACTGAGGTGCTTATTGGTTTTTCTGATGGAGAACTTCATCTTTCGCCACGAGACCCAACTCTGACAACGTTCGAGTCCTCTCCACTTTGGTCCAAATCATTTTTCCCATAATTCTCTTGTGTAACCTGGGGCTAGATTTGCTCCCTGTTGTGAGGCAGACCCAGAGGATAGACAAAAGCACAATGAAACCGGGAGCTTACCACCAACCGCTCTCACTGGAGCTCTGGAGTAGGGCCCGCTATACACTGCCGCCTCTCCAGTTCTGTCCCAATGCTAATGAGCCGGCTCTGATCTTTCCTCTGCTTCCCGTGTTTTCAACATCTTCAAGGACCACATGGCGCTAGCAAAATAAAGACAACCAAATGAGAATTTTTAACGCTTTTTGTGTCAGCGACTCGGGTCCTTTCAGCCGGCTCACTCATTTAATATTCCCCCAAGAAAGAAAGGACGGAGGGAACGAAGAAAAGAAAAAAAGGTGAAATGTGCAACAAGGAGTTGAAGGTGCAAGAGAAAGGGGGAGGCGTCGCTAGAATTCCTCATCGGAGTTATTTGCCAGGAATTCAAATATATGGGAATCGCAAAACCGTTTTGCCCGATTCGGGGAAAAATTGACCAATTTTTTTTTTCATCCTCATGATATCATTGACCGTTCCCGAACGAAAGAGCGGCGATAAAGGGTGGGAGAGGGCCCAGGTCTCCTGCCGGCTGTTCACACACTCCTTTTTAATAGCCGTGCTCTTTATATAGAGGCACAGGGCAGTGGCTCGCATTAGTGCTGGAGACCACTAGTTAATAGGATGATGTCTTTTTGCTTTTGTTATGAGATTATTAACTGGGATAGATTTCTGCTCTCATCCGAGCCGGTGCTCTGAGGGCCTGTTGAGCACAAGTGGTAAAATACGGCGTCTCCACATTGTGCTGTGTTTGTATGGTAAAAGGCTTTTAATGAAACACCTTTTGGGAAAGCTTCACCAGGTGATCTTTTTTTATATGTACCGCTCTCATCTGCCACTCACGCAGCTTTAATTACCTGAAGTACTGCGCTTTCTCCAAAGGCCCTTGATTCTGGTCCTGTGTTCGCCGCTCCCAAAAGCATAGCTTAAAGTGGGTGATAGAGGGAAATGATAGCATTTGACCAAGGAAGAACGAGGGAGAAAAGGACTTCTGTCTCCTGACGCTCATATTACAGGGAAAAAAAGAGATTTGACCGTCGCACCTTTGTTTTAAATCATTCCGTGAGTTTTTATATTTACTGCCTAGCTGACATGTTCAAGAAATAATTGTTTTTTTTTTCCAGCCAGGGCTTTGCGATACCAGTATTTGTTTCATGTTATCGTGTGCCATCAATGTATATAGAAAGGAATTATAAATAATGAAAATTTAGCAATTACGAAACATGTATTTGAGGCATTGGATTGTAAGTGACGCTCTCAAGCCGTTGAGTGGATAATGTGAGATCTTGGCATTTGATTAGTTCTGTATAAATGTTTTCTCATTAGGGTAATGAAATGCTTCAAATTAGCAAATGTTGTTCGAAAACGTTAAAAAAACTTCTTTCTTTTTCCGTCATTTGGCATAATTATTTTTCCAGTGTTGTTGAAGAGGGATAAAGTTGTTTTGTCATGTAAACTGCCCGTCTTGGTGGAGCTGCTCATCGTGAAGTTTCAGTAATGAACAGGCAGCGTGAGGATTAAGAGCAAGGAATGGTCAACATTAGACGATGTCAGCCTGTCAGTCCAAGATAATGTTTATTGATTAAAGAGGAGGGGGAAATACAAACACGGTTTAATAGAGTGGGGGGCTGCGGGACATATTTGTGAGTCCCACTGCTTAACCGAGACAGACAAGCTCAAATGTATAGTCTCTACAGAGATCAGTTTCTTTCATAAGTCATGAATCTAGTGTTATAGGGAAAAACGTTTTTTCCCTAAAATCTAAATTAATTCTGAAAAAGCTCAATTATTGTTATAAATACAGTACTTGGTATAAAATATTTTTCTAAAATAAATTTATAAATTGTATAAATGTATTTAATTAATAAATAAATGTATTTTTTTTTTAAATATATTTAAAGTAAACCTAACATTAGTGTGTTTGTGTGTATCTAGATATATACATACAATGTATACTCCTATAATAAATAAATCTATTAAATTATTTGCATTATGTAAAAGCACACGCACACATATTTGTGTGTGTGTGTGTGTGTGTGTGTGTGTGTGTGTGTGTGTGTGTGTGTGTGTAAAAAAAGCTGGCAGTTGTTTTTATTTGTCGTGAAGCGAGCGGTGTGAGCCATTATCTGTGTGTTTGCGGTGGAGTAGCTTGTTGTTAACACATGGCGAGGCGGGTGAGAGACGAGTATTAAGGTACGGCCGATCTTCTGTCAGTCCCTCGCCGAACGTTCAAACAATTACATGAAAGGATGAACGATAACGGTGTATGTATAGCCAAGACTTTTCTGTCATTAACTGTGACTTAAGCGATCCTGTTTTGCCCCTGCCGTTCTTTTATACCAAGTTGGCTGGGCTTATGAATTCTTCCTCATAAGCCGCAAAGCAAGCAAATGAAGGTCAATAATGCTAGGTGCAATTGAAAATCGCAGCAATGCGGCGGTTAAACGCTTTGGGAGGAATTATAATCGTAATGCGGTTTTCCTGCTCGTGTTGATCTGAAGCAAATATGTGGTTTTATGATTTGTTAGACATCGCAATGCAGGAATAAAACATGTTTCCGACATCTCCAAATGTCTTTGAAGTCACAGGTTGTAATTTTGTTTTACACGTTCTTATAGAAATTATTATGCACAGATTTTTGGTTTTTCAATCAAGATCATCACAGATTATTATGAAGATAATGCTCTTTGAAAAAAGAGTTTTGTGAACGGGTGGAAAAGGTTAGTGGTTAACTAGTTTGAATTAAACGAGTAAAAATGTCTTTGGTCTGTTTTTGAACTAGTGATGGGTGTCATGAGCACAATGGCCAGGCCATTATTGCGAGATTAGGTATTGTGGTAAAAGCTAAACTACCTTCCATCAGAGCGTCGCAGCCTTTTCAGTCTGCGCTAACAAGACTTCTCCACATTTCAGACCCACTCAGAGTAATTAAATCAATCCTTTTGTACTCCGCGCGCGCTCCTTCAGTGACGAGTGAAGATCTGATTATTGCCTTCATGCATATTCAGAAAGACTCCCTGACTGGGCCTTAATGAGCTTCCTCTCAATCACACAAAACCTTGTTCATCTTGTTCTACACCCTCTACGCTTTTTATTTTTATTTCTCTCTCCGGTTCCTCGTATTTTACCCCGCCAACGAGAAGACTGCGGTCCGAGCAAACGGGCGAAAAGAGTCGGCCACTTAAACTGTAAATGTTTAAAAAGTGACTGAGTGGCAGAGGAGTGGAGATCTTCTCCTTCAAACTCAGATAGACAAATTGGATTACTGGGTATTGGATTAAACAGAAAACGGGTGGATAAGAAATGAGAAGAGCTTGCTGTGATCACAGGGTTTAATACATTTCTTTTCTATTTCTTTTCCAAGGCCTCTTCTCTCCACCCCCAGTCTGTCTTTTTTTTTTTTCCTTGAGAAAAGACACCCAGCTCTTAGCAGGACTCGGGATTAATTTGTAATTGTTCTGCTTTCTTAATGCTTTAGAAAGATTTTTATCTAAATGAAATGAGGGGGAATTTTGTAATTAAACAAAATGCCAAGCACAACAATCCCCCCGCTGTAGACGTTTCACTTCAGAGTTATTTAGTTTTTATCAATCTGTAAATATCTAAATACGGTTCTCATTTAAAAACAAAATTAACCATAAATTCACATAATTAATTTGCCATTCACACTGTTTGGCCTAATTACATGCCTTTAAAAAAACGGTTTAATTTAATCACGGACGTGCTGTGTGTGGTACGTACTTTAGACTCGTGTTCTTTTTTAGATTGGTAATCAGTTTGACATATGAAATCATGTTTAAGACTCCACTGGTTATTTGCATAATTCGTATTTCTGGTGAATTTTATAAAAGACGATCCAGAGTTGTTTTTTCATTTTCACTCCTACCGTTAAAATGAATAAGACGAGACGGTTAACTCATGTTTCTGGTATTACTTTATTCATTCATTTTTTGTGGTTTGTATACTAAGAACAACATGTGTAGTGTGTTAGCTGAGAATTGTGGCATATTGTGAAATGTGTGAGGATTTCATTAATGGTTTCATTAATTCTAGCTACTTTAAATGCAACAGTGATGCAGATGCTTATCTAAATCTGATTTGGCTGCAGAGCTCACATCACCCTGTTGTAGACCCTCGGGCCGGTGGCTCCCAGAAGCTTCTCCGTAATGCGAAAGCTCTTCATTTCTGACCATTAGGAGACAACGGATAGGAAGGAACATTTCAAGGAAATAGCCTACCGAGAACAGAAAGTGTTTTCTGACATTCTAATTTCCTCAAATCAGAGCTTTGCTGTTTAATGATTGTATGTTGAAGAGCGATTAGTTCAGAACAGTACTGAAGGCTGGTTGGTGTAATTTTTCGAAGACAAAAAAAGATTCTGTTAGCATCCTGACCCGAGTATTTCAGATCAACATGCAACCAGTGAGTTTGATACTTCGCTAGCACTTTATAATAACTACAACTTAATTAGCATGAACTACTCATGAATATTAACTTTATTCATTATCAATAACGCATTAATCAGGCTTGACCCATACTTAACACATTTGTTAATGATGCACAACTAATGATTAAGCTCATGAGTAAGGCTATTAATTTATACTTAACAACGCATGGTCACATGACAACCTGATACTGTAATTCATGAAGAGTTTAGAAACTTGTTAATGGTTAGTGGAGTTTTTTTCTGATCACAAAGTGAAAGCACTTTATGGTTTATTGAGTATTTATTCATGATGGAGAAAACTTAGAGTCTCGTTGAGCTGTGGAAACCAAATCCAAAAACAAAAAAAATACCAGGATGTAGAACATATTCTTCAATTTATTTAGCCTTTTACACTGTAAACAAAGCACACAGAAAAGAAACTTAGTAGTAGTAATAGTAGTAGTAGTAGTAGTAGTAGTAGTCTTTATTGTCATTGTTTACAAGAAAACAACGAAATTACGTTTGGAGCATATACAACAATACATTTAGTCAAAGTGCAAAAGTGCAAAACAGCGTAACCAGGAGGTAAGTATTGTAAAGTGCATTAGAAGTGCATATATGACAAGGTGCAATACGTTGGCAGACAGTTCAGAGTTATTGTTCATAGTGTGTGGGGGGGCAGTTACAGTGCAGCAATGCAGACCAGTCCAGTGCTACTGTTTAAATATGGATGTTTAATTAATTGTCCATGGTAAGGGGGAGGGTGACGGAGGTGCAGTATTGAGTAGCCTCACAGCCTGTGGATACAGGCTGTTTGCTAGTCTTGTTGTTCTGGCCTTGATTGACCTGTATCTTCTCCCTGAGGCAGCAGGTGAAAGAGGCTGAACGCAGGGTGATGTTGGTCCCGCAGGATGTTGTGTACCCTCTTCAGACAGCGGGTGGAGTAGGTAAAGCTGGTCTCCGGTAGCGTAGTTCCAATAATTTTACTAGCTGCTTTCACTACTCGTTCGAGTGCCTTCTGGTCCGCCTTAGTGCAGCTGGAAAACCACACTAAGAGCCCGTAGGTGAGAACACTGTTGATGGCGCAGTTGTAGAAATTCACCATCATATGCCTGGGAATGTTTGCCCTCCTCAGCTTCCTCAGGTAGTAGAGGCGTTGTGTTGTGCCTTACCCACTGCTGAGGTGACGTGCTTGCCCCACGACAGGTCCTCAGTCAAGGTTACCCCCAGGTATCTGAAGCTGCTCACTCTCTCCACTATTTCATCTCCACAAAACATGGTTCACCGTAGCATATTATAGTCAACAGGGTTAATGCTAAATAAGGTCAGTTATTATAAAGTGCTACTGATGTCTGTGTTCTCATCCATCTATGTTTTTCTTTCTGTGTACATCAAAACCGAAAAGCAAAATTTTCTGTGTGTGACCAGAAATAAATATTTTAGTTTTTTTTTTTTTCCTATTTATTTGTTCTTTATCGTTCTGTGTAATTTTGAAAAAGCATAACGCATCTTTATTAAAAGCACAAAGCATAATTGTTTTTTGAGCGTCAATTTCAATCTCGTCTTTGATGCTCCGTTGCGAAAGGTCAATGTGTATCGGCTGGAAGTGTAGATTGTGTTTTGGAGAGTTCATGTGTGTGTGTGTTTTCGAGGTAAAGGGGAGACGTTTCCTGCGCTGTGGAGACCCTGTCGGCCATGAAGCTCCGGCAAACGGCCTTTGGGATGCAGCTCCTAATCCGTCATTCCCTTACAATGTCACACAAGCTTAATATTACCATTTATTATTTGCTTGTTTCATTTGACTGTGTGTCGCTACAATGACCTGTCAACATGCACTTTATCCCTTCCAAGCCGCACTATTTAAAAGTTGACTACAATAATCCAGGCTTGATTCCTAAATCCCGCACCCCCGTCTCCCCCCCGTGTACTTTGTCTTGTTGTCAAATACAGAATTTCACACATCTGGAGCTGGCAGACATGAGAAGGCTCCCCTGGTGGAGGGCCAGATAGTGTTGGGGGCTGAGTGACAGGGCCTTCGTCCCACCGGGGGCTTCCACTGGCTTTGTTGTGGCTAGCGGATTTGTCTCTTTCACATGACCACCGTCACAGTCACAAGGTGCTGAGCAAAAGCATGACAGGAAAAAAGTTCCCACATCAGGCTCTTATTGAAGATGACCCCATTGTCACTGCCAGCTCATTGGTGTAGTGCTACACAAACAGGAAACACTTGATCATTCTGCTGTAAAATCTCAACTGTGGCTGTATTTTTAGACAAAAATGTTATTTATTAGTTATTGATTTATTGTATCAAATATATATTCCATAACAAAATACCCATTGTCCACATTTTGTCTGCTGACCATAAATTCAAGGTCTAAATTAAGTATTGACATAAATTTAAATCAGAAATCACACAAATTTTCAACCATTTTGTATTATGAAGTTGTATCTAATCTAATATTTTAGAACACTTATTAGAGTTGTTTGAATAATGTATAGGTATGCAACCAAAAAGTGTGTGTGTGTGTGTGTGTGTGTGTGTGTGTGTGTGTGTGTGTGTGTGTGTGTCCGCATGTTGTGTACTGATGTTAATTCTGTTGTAGATGCTGTCAGAAACAGACAGGTATCACAAGAGCAGAGAGTAGGTGATGTGATTACATAAGCTTAAAGGATCTTTCATCTTTTCTCCTCTTTCATCCCTCTTCAAAGACATAATTAGTGTCACAAAAATGCTCAGAATACTGACATCAGAGTCCTTTTCCCTGAGCCACACTTAACCGCTTCACCCCACGGCCGACTCCAGTCCAAACGTCCTGCGGAGACGCTCCGACTCTTTATTATTAACAGCCCAGTGAAGCACTGGACCAGCAGAAACCATACAGTCAATAATCTCAATAACATTCTGATTAAAATTACACAATCTAGATTGACGTTGTGTGATTGTGTACAGTATTTATTAAACATCCAGTTTCAGCAAAAAATTAAAGTTAATTAAATTAGGAATTAAATTGTTAAGCATTAAATAGAGATTCTTGCGTGACGTGTTGTTTCCTAAATAATTTATTGATATATTTTTTCACAATTTTTTTTAAATATTTTTGTTGTTTTTTGATAGATTTGATTTTTTTTAACTGTACGTCTAATTTAAACTCAGAAATGTCAGAAATTGACCATGTACTTTAAATTGTGTGCCTTAAAATGTAAATATTAATACTAAAATCTTTGATATTGCCTCTTACATTTGGTACGTCTTAGTTTAATAATACGGTACATTTCGCAAAACTTTTGTCAGTTTAAGTCTGGCATAAGGTTGGTTTAATGTGATGGGGAAGGGGCATTTGTTTTACGCATTTAACCAAACTAATTTGGGATGGTTGGGCAAATCCAGGGTCACTATGGCCCCAATTTGACCCCCAGGGGTTAGTTTGAACACCTCTGACCCAGTGCATGTCAAGGTTAAACAAAACTCCTTAAAAGAGCCGAACAATCATATCAACTGTTCCTGTTGAGCCCAAACAGGAATAAAAAGCAACAGTGGATAAATACACATTCAGTCACGTGTGAGTGGATCTAATGTCGAACTGTTGCCAGGTCTTTCTTCTCCCAGTCTCACCTGTCACCCTTCAGCCCGGAGCAGTGGGTGAGGCGTCACTTGTTGTTTCCAGCCGTGTACTTTTGGCATTCACACATGTAGGCCTCGGGCACAGGACATGTGCTTTTCTAGCACATTCAACCTGCGCTTTCGGAAGCTTTGAGGCTTGCACAACTCCGGAGTCGAGACTTTAATCCCAACCGCAGTGGAAAATAACCAGCCAGTATTAATCCCAGCCTAATCCAGATCCATCTCTGTTTTACTGACAATGGCAGCGCCTTGTGAAGTGTCTAACGTGTTGGTTGCAAGCACACATCTGGATGGCTTCCTAAAGTGCGTGTCAGTCTGTGTTGTTGAGGAAAGCTTGTCGGATAATCTCATTTGATGCACTTCAGAGGTGTGAGAAAAGTGCTTAACTTATCCGCGCCGGGAAAAATCGGTCAAGAGTCTGTGTGTACGTTCGTCTAAAACAGGGAGCGTTTACAAGCCACAGTGCAATTTCAGCGAGGGATTTGTCGTAATTGTCGGAATCTTTAACACGTGACTAATATTTGACTTTAATTTGTCCTGGATAATTACTGGATGTTTTCCACCTCTAGAGATAAAGCTGGATAAGAACAGGTTGTTTTTTTTCAATGCCATGGTGAAACCCCATAAAAATTAATTTTCATTTAATGTAATTGATGACATAATTATAGGGATTTTCAAGTCCTTTTTTTATGTTTTTTAAATATTTTATTTTATAATTCAAGCTTGTTGAAACAAATACCCTAACAATTTTGAAATTAAACGTTGCTCTTCAAATGATGTGTCGACAGGGAATAACAAGGAAGAAGAGGAATCCATGATGCAAGAATGGTTCATGCTGGTCAACAAGAAGAACGCACTGATCCGCCGGCAGAACCAGCTCTCTCTACTGTGAGTTAATTTAGCCCTCTTTTACTCACACGTATTAATTCCACACACCTATATGTTAAGACTTACACTTGAGATGATTTTCCCAAGAGACTTTAGCTCAGTCAGAAGGTCGGAGCCCCTCATTCACTCTCCCCCTCCCCCGACCACCCACCGCCACAAAGCTGACAAAATGGCATATCAGTACCAACGTGTCGGCCATAATGTCATTTCAAAGAGAATGCATTACTGCCGCCACTATGAGAGTCGAATCAGGCAAAAAGAACTGAAAAGAGAAATTCAGTCAGCAAGGAGAGCATTGTGCCAACTTATTTCTCAACCATTATTTTTATGCCGTCCAAAGCTGATAATGTGCGTTTTAAAATCCTCCGTGCCTTCCTTTTTAAAAGTGAAACCGAGACGCGAATCTGTTCATTCTGCGCAGAGAGTGAGTGTGAGGACGGGAAGAAAGAGACAAAGTTTCAAAGCGCGCGCAAGTGACAGATTGAAGTATTCTAATCACATTATATCACTGGAAAACGGCTTTTTAAGTGCTCAATTAAAAGCCGCCTTGATAATTTCCCTTTCTTTCGTGTCTTTTCAGTCGCCGAACAGACTGTGAAGGACAAATTCTATTATGGCGAGAGTTAGCTCATTTCCAATACATTTGAAAGTGGCGAAATTTAATTTGTGGTGCGATAGCCCACCCGTCCCCCCACGCCACTCCACCAACAAAAGCAGCCCTGGCTTTGCCGTTTGTGTATCACTTATTTGCAGTAGATTAATGCGAGGTAGGGAAGGTGTCGGCCAGTTCACGAATCAATGTTTATTAAAGGTTTCTTTAAGTGTTTAATGATTTAGTCATTAACATATTGATGAACTTTTACAACTTGCCCAGGGAGAAGGAACACGATCTGGAGCGACGCTTCGAGCTGCTGAACCGAGAGTTAAGGGCAATGCTGGCGATTGAAGGTAAGAGGGGGTGAAAAAAAGGGGATTTGCGGGTGAATTTAACTGCCACGCGGTGAAAGACAAAGATCCTCGGTTTAGTTAATCCCGTCCACCATGTGCTTTATAACACCACGCACGCTGCTGCTTTCCCCTCACAGAGTTATTTCCGACATCATATGCCATATATATACGATCAAATCGAATCAAAGGTATTACAGAAAGAGGCGCCAATGTCGTTTCCTCGTCAATATTAAATCTCAGTGATGTGGCCCTGGGGTGTCACGTCCCCAACCTTTTCCACAACGCGTGTTATGCGGAATAAAGCCTATTGTGCTGTATCAAAGTTGTTGGTTAAGTTTAATCCTTTTGACTGTGTCCTTTTTTTTGCGAAATGAACCTTTCGCAATCAATGCAAATTGATTTTGCCATTCGATGGTGACCCGCTCACCCCTCGGCTGGCCATAGTCATTTCTTTCTGCACCTGATAAGCGAGCAGATCCATCATAAATCAATTCTAATTAGTTGGGAGAGGTTGGCGGCAGACATGAATAGCCGAGCAGAGAGCAGGACGTGCACTGCCATGCCAAGCCTCTCCGCGTGGCGGGGACGCTCGTGCCGCATTGATGGAGATCAGCTAAACATTTAGTCTTGTTCCTGAAGGATCTCTTCAGACTGAGAGCCAGTGCCTACCAAACGCAGAGCTGATAACACCAACGTCGGCTAATAATGTTCAATGCATCTCTAATGCGGAAGCGCCCCGTGTCCACTTATCAGCAAACACGCTCTGGAGACGGGAAATGGAGTGGCTTCCAAATATTGGTCGGGATGTGCAAGGGTGAGAAGGCCTTCACAAGCCTATCACTCCACACACCGCTACTTGTTGAATTATCGCTTGCCGCTATTTCCTCTTTCTCACTTTATCTTCCGTACTTAGTCTCTCTCTCTCCTTCCTCCCATGAGGCTTAGCACTCGGCATTCAGAGCGGAGGTGTTTGCCAAGCGAGGAGGAGATAGTTCTGAGCTGCTGGTGAGGAGGCTCGCGCATCGCCTTCCTGTTTGGAGGCTCTCACGCCCGGCCAATGCAGACGGGTAATTGCTGATTTGCTTGGTCTGCTGATGACATTGGGAGCGCGGCGGACGAGGTGTTCACACGCTGTGATATCAGCAGGCGTCTTCTGCGATAGAGACGGAAAAAAGCCTCCTCTGGTCAAAGATGAGTGACAATACTGAAGCGTGGTTGGTATCATATCGAGTACAATCCAGTCTTGTTAATTAAACTACCCTCTCCAATCTTGAAGAACTGAAACATCTCATGACAGAATAGTGTTTACTTTTTTGGATCAAGGAGCATGAGAGAGAAGAATAAATGAGAGAAGGTCCACAAGTCTCCTGTGTAGTGCCATAGATTCAGTTCAGTTTCAGGTGAACGATTCGTTACTCTGATTTTAGTTACGAAAGAAAGGAAAAGCAAGGAAACGGGGAACGTCGTCTAGCCCAAAATGATGAAGAATTTGTTTATATCGTCAATGATCTTCAATTATACAAAGACGAGAATAACTCGTGCAGCATCAGTCACTCCAGAAGATGAATGACTGGTCCGGAGTGTCAGTAGAACGTGCCGAGGAGCTGGATGAGTTTTTAAAAGAATGACATGGTGAGCATTGTGAAGATTTAGAAGATTTGGAAACCGTAGTTTATGGTCCAGTAGAATGCTTTTGTAGAGTGTTTGGTAGAGAAAGTAGAGTGTTTTGGAGAGTTCAATTTGTGAAGTTCTTGTGTCTGCTACACACTATTTTGTGCGTTTTTTTTATCACCGCACAGACACAAGAAAATGGAATATGCCAGGGTATATGTTTGTCGTACGATTAATAAAAGCCATCTGTACGCTCAGTCAGTAGAGCGCTGGTGTTTGAAATACCGGATCATGGGTTTGATTCCCAGCAGGAATTTCTTGAATTGTAAAAATTGAAATGAAATGTAAGTAACTTTGGATAAAAGTGTCTGCTAAATGACTGTAAAGTAAAAGTAGAGTGATGCAGGGAATTCGACTTAATCTGTCCCATTTATTACATTATTAAAGAATTTTTTTTGAGAGATTGTTTAGAGTGAAATTATCCAGTGTCGATGTGTTCGATTATCAAGTGTCGACTACATTTGGGTTTCTGTTTGGTGTAATTTGTGTGTGTTCAGTTCATCTTGTTCAATGCAGCTGGCCTTCACTAGATCTCATTTTAAGCTTCATTCTGAGTTTAGCATTCCGCCAAGTCTTGAGGTGTGTGTGTGCGTGTGTGTGCGTGTGTGTGTGTGTGTGTGTGTGTATGTGTTTGATTATTTATTTGTGTGTTACACTTGCGGCCTGTTGCATTAGATCTGCAGGCCCTGAGCATCAGAAACGGAGAGGAACTATTTTAGGGTTTTTGAAATTGCTGTGTGAAAGCAGGAAGGATCCGGTTAAAGGCGATGAGCAAACCGGGTGAGTGTTAATGTCAGCTAAACGATAACCCTTCCGTCTGTGTGCAAGCAAAGAAAAGTGGCGAGGCTCTACAATATGCCATGACTCCCATTTCTCTCCCTTCAAATTGATCCTTTTTGCCCTTTTTATCTGCCTGCCTTGCACACACGCTTTCACTCCAATTCACCTTTTCCCCCTCCTTTCCCTCCGCCGCTCTCTTTCTCTTCCCAGACGTGGCGGTGCACTCCGGGGCGTTACGTTTGAAAGTGGACGCTCCTTTTGCTGAGGGATTTCTGCATAGGTCCCCCAGTTTTGTTGTTACGGTTTTATATGATAAGCTTTTTTATATGTTTAAAATCAATATGTAATCCTGTGCAAGGGCTTATCCCCCTACAACCCCATTTGTAAATCTATTTGAGCTTTGTTACATGTCTGGGCTGCCGTATTCCTCGGATTGATTGGGTGCAGTGTGAGAATCCTATCAAATGGCCGGCTTTGATGATGTTGCAAACTCTTTCAAGATTGCTAGTTGACTGGAACTGGAGATAAGGCGAGACGACACTTTCTCATTCTGCACTATTCACAGAAAGCTGTGTTCATTTCCATTAAGCCGTCGCTTTCTGCATGCCGCTCTCAATGTCCACTTTTATGCAGCCGCACCTAATAGACGATTCTATTTGTGCAGTGGCTTGATTCCTTCTCAGGTTGCTCTTTCAGTCTCGCGGTGATATTTTAAGCGCCTATTGAGTGGGTTTGTTTTCACCGTGTATTCCGTGTTGACGTTGTCGCCGTTTCGCTTTTTGAGTGATGCCACATAGTGTCACAAATGATGAAATATTGTAACATGTTTGTATTTCTCACTTTAGGTGATTATTAACTGTAAAAGATGAGTTGTAGTTGTGTAAATCCAAACAATGTTGTCCCATAATCATCAAGGCTTGAGTTTTGAGTTTGTCTTTTGACTCTTTCATTGCTGGCTTTCGTTGTGCTCTTGTAATCTGCCCATGTCTGCACAATTTAGCTCATGATTCTGCTGATTAACAAAAATCGCTTTGTGGAATTGAAATAAGAAACCTAGTTGGACCAGTAACCAACAAAACAAGTAAAAGTGCATTTTTGTGAGGAACATATTTTGCGAGATGTGATATTTGAATCCAGGGCTTTGAGGAGAAGCAGATTATGAATCCATGGTGAATCCGTCCAGCTTTGGAAAAATGACGTATCATTCCCAATTTTAAAGAACATTTATTTGTAAAACAGAAAACGTGAAGTGAAGCTTTTTGCATTTCTTTTACAAATCCGAGCAATTCAAGAATTGGAAAATTGCTGCGATATAATGTAAACGTTACATTAAACAACCTAAAAATGTCAAGTTATTTTGATTGTTTGCGTATAGTTCATTTACATATTTCAATAATTTTACATTTTGTGCACGCATTGAGTTTTGAAATTAATGATCCTTGGAATTGTAATAGTTAATTTACATCCGCAAAAAGACTAGATCAAGCTAACATTGCCATATCATTTCATGCAGATTGTATTAATAAAATGATAATTAATTTTCTTGCTTTTACACATGCCATGCCAACATGTCGTAAAAGCTCAAACCCCGCCATCACTGCTAGCAGCTATCATTTTGCTTGGATTTCTCAGAAGAAGTTTGGAGAAGAAAACAATGTTGTGCTTTTTAACTATTTTAGTAGATGTTTTAGTTTTTTGAGATGTGACCTTCAGTGAAAGTGGATGGAGTTTCCTGCACTGATTCATACATTAGTATGGCTAAATGATGGAAAACGAATCAAATGGTGAAACTTGCACTTCTCTTCTACAACATTGTTTTCTGGGGTTAAAAAAAAAAAGTTCACTTAGAAACGCAGGAATTCTCCAGTCACCAAAAGTTCACTTAGTGTCTGCTGTTTTTTTTTCTGAAGCAGAAGTCTCAGAAGAAGCCGTGCGCCTCCTGAAGCTGCCGAGCAGGTTGCACCCTTGAATAAATTTGGCAGTGGAGGAGGGTCATGGGGATTTGAACTAGTGCATTCTTCTGTTAGTTGTGAGTGCTCACATGGTTACCATTGGTGTGCATTGTTAGGGTTATCTGAATAAGCAGCAACCATGTGAGTTTAACGTGACTGCCCAGAGAGAGAGAGAGAGAGAGAGAGAGAGAGGGAAGTAATCCAGAAAGGATTGCACCCCCCCCCCAAGACCCTTTTACACACAGTCTTCATCAAGCCAGGAGAGAAAATATACAGTAGGCCGTGGCGTCCAAAAAAGTTCTCCGCAATCACTGGTCCCTCAGTTCTGCACTCATTGTTTACCTTCTTAATGAGGGGGGCGGCGCCGCTGGGCCTGATTGACAGCTCCATGTGGTCCCTGCCGGAGGTGTAGGGGAGGATCCGTGGCTTTTTGGCTGAGAATGCTGAAGGGGAACAGGAGGAGGAGGTAAAGAGTCTCGCTCTCTTCAGCGCTCGGGACGTTCAGGAGACGTTTTTTTTGTTGGCTGTGGCCTTCCCTCCAGGCAGGGCTTTGTCAAGTAGACATTGTGGTTCTGACAGAGGGCTAGCAGAAACGACAGAGCGAATTAAAGAGCAGGAAGATCTTGAAAGAGACGTATGGAGATGGATGCGGGAGAAACGCTGCTGTGGGATGTTGAGATGAATGATGCCATCACTGGTTTGTAGGGCGAGAACGTGCCAATGAGATGTTTTTCCTCGTCTTAACGAGACATTTCGCATATTCTACTTTTAAATTGCGTGGTTTTGTTATTGCAGCATTACAAGTTTTCCTGTAGATCAAAATGCAACAGCAAAGAAGTGGGTTTGATTCCCAGGAAAATCAGTTTTCGACCGAGTCGTCTTGGAGCAAAGTGTCTTAAAATCAACTTTTATTTCCTGAACTTGAGCACACAAACGACAACCCTGCATTTTTAAGTATCAAAAATAGTACACACGTCTATAGTCATACGTTCCATTAGCTGCAGGCGTCACTTTCAAATATTTCTACATTTCTACAATTCAAATGGCGTCACATTGGAATATGCTACAATGTTGCAGATTAAGTCAAAGTCAAGTCAACTTTATTTTTAAAAGAACATTGAGCTTTACTTAAAGAGTACTTACAGTTTAAGCACTGACCCAAATAGAATGAAATAAATTAAAATAAATTACAATTAAAATAATTACAAAAGTATAAAAGAACTCAAATGATAGACTAAAGTGCAATAAAACGGTAAAGCCAAATGTTAAAACTCGGTCAAAGGCCAAGAAGAAGAGATGGATTTTACACATTGATTTAAAAAGTTTGAGGCAAATATTATTAAAGCTGAATATTTCAGGATCTTCGCAGTCATTGAATACACAACACTATAAAAACCAAGCACAACCTTTGTTGTGCTGATTCACGGGATCATGGGAATTGTAGTTTGCGTGAAGTTTGTAAACTGAAGCATACTAAAGACGTGTAAAGACACCAGTAGGGGCTGTTCTACAGACGAGGGAAGAATGGGTTTGGTAAGATAACTTCCTCTTGGCTGTGAGCGCGGCCTAATCTGTGCTGGTATCAGTGCGGCCTGATCTCGTCTGCCGGGCTGATATTTCAGACCTGCTGTTGGCAGAGGAACAGGCCCGGCCTTCCTCACACGCACCACGTCCTCACGTCCAGTCAACTCTGGAATGCGTTAAAGTTTAAACGTCAAGCCGGTTCCTTCCTTCCCATGTTTGTGGATCGGTAAATAACCGTAGATTCTGCTCTAGTGCGGATCCGGAATCTCAGATTCACAATCCAGCAGCATGATGAAGAAAGTTTTCCCCCAAAGAATCTCGTTTTCTAAGACAATGAGGCCTTTCTCCAGCGGCGTTTCTGTGTCTTTAAGTCTTTTGTACTTGGTTGTGCTGTAAAGCGATTCGTTATCCACCTGAGCCGCTTTTTTTTCTTTCTTTCTTAAATGTCCGTCTTTGTTTTCTTCTCAATTCTCCAGACTGGCAGAAAACCGAAGCCCAAAAGCGGCGAGAGCAGCTTCTGCTGGACGAGCTGGTCATACTGGTCAACAAGCGGGATGCGCTGGTCAGAGACCTGGACGCTCAGGAAAAAGAGTAGGTTCTCCTGCACAGGCGTCCTGGCATTCCCGAGTTAAAAAGTCTTTAATTGGAAAAATGTGAGCTTTTCTTTCTCATGCCTGTTTTGTCAGGGAGCTTAAGAATAAATAAAGCACAGTGGTCGGGATGGCGCACGGGTCAGACGTGTGAAGGTGGAGTTTGGAGTCCCGTGCATGACCTTTGACCTTGTGTGTCGGCAGGGCTGAAGAGGAAGACGAGCACCTGGAGAGAACCCTGGAACAGAACAAAGGAAAGATGGCGAAGAAAGAAGAGAAGTGTGTTGTTCAGTAACTGTCATCGGACATGTGTGTGTGTCTTAGAGAGAGCACAGAATACACTTTGTTTTTTTGTTTTCTTTAAGTCTCATCATTTTGCTTCATAGGACTTGGGTCAAACATGCCCCCAATGCGTTTATTGAATTGAATCCGAAAATGTGTGTATATATATATCAGTTCACATTTAAGATATAAGTTTGGGTTGATTTATATTCACAAACATGGTACTTTGACATGATGAAGGGTTTGTAATTGTTCAGAAACTGAACTGTTGGATGGCCACAGAAACTGGTTACGCCTTTTACAGGAACATGCATCCCAAAGTTTTGGTACAGTGCAGTAAAGAAAAAAAATACAATGAATACCAAAACTTTTTTTTTCTGTCTAATAAGAATCAAAGTTATTTACATATTTCTTGTCTTTTTTTTTTTTACTTGCAAAAAAGATTCATGTGGAACTTGTTGCATTTTAACAAATGATATTTTAATGACATATTAGTTTAGTTTTTATCATACCAAATAAGTGGGGCTAATTTACTAGAGCTTATGTAGAAATAAGTGGCCAGATTGTACAATTCCTTCCACAGAAGCAGTTAAAGTTCAGAACTCTTGAGATTTTTTTTTTTTGGGACAAATTTCACACATGTTCGTTGGATTACGAACTTTGTTAATATTTATTGTATAGTTGGAGAAAAAGTCGGCAGATTTCCTATTCACGTCTTTATTGTACAAGCATCACATGTTTATTTATTCCACTGTATATCACTGTTCAATAAATTCCAGCTGATTTCTACTCAATGCAGCAGCGGGTTCTCTGGCTTCAACCTCTTCTTCCTCGGTAGATTTTTTTAAAAACGCTCTTCTAAATATTAAGTTCGAAATCGCGCTCTTTTTTATTTGTTTGTTTTTATGCAGATTAGTAACGTTAGTGGCCAGTCAAATTTAGTAAATATAATTGTTTGCATAGTTTATATTCGAATTTGTAATTTTTATTCGATCAGCGTTATTAGTAATTCCCATTCGTTTAGTAAAAATACAGCTTTTAACACTCGTGAGGCGAGATCCACAACTCCACCGCGTCTTATCAATTAAAACATTATTTGCGCTCAGACGAAATGTGCAGCTCAACTCCCACGAGCGGTTCTCGTCCGTTTCTGAACGAATGTTTGCGTTTTGTCGTTAAGTATTTGAGGAAAACGAAGGTTGGTTCTGTTTCCCCTCAGACACTTCACTCTCAGCAGCCTTAGTTTGTTAAGCACAATAAATTCTGACAGCCAACGTCATTCTTAATACCCGTTAGTGTTCAGATCTTGCCTTTTGTTCATATTTAGCATTATCTCCCGATGATTTTAATCGCCTGAACAGGATCTGATACACTTAGCAAGCGAATCCCAGCACCGTGACAAGAAGTGTGTAGCGTGTGTTTGCCTCAACTAATCGAACAGTTTATCTTTTAACAGAAAAGGAACTGAATTCATTTTTTTTTAAATCGAGGTTTCTGGGAGCGTGGGTTAAAAAAATAGATTTGTCTTTCTATTACTATTACTCTATTACTTGTCTTACTATTCTTTTAGAATAGTATAAAAATATAAACACTTTTGGCATGCATTTTATAATTCAAATGTGCTTATTCTTAGAATATATGCATCACAATAAATCTCACAAAACAATTATATCTACTGTATATATTTACATATTATATTTAAAATATATAAATGATTATATATATTTATGACACGATAATTCAACACAATCTAAAAGTAAAATTCTGAATTACAATCTCTGGTCTAGTCTACAGTTGTCAAAACGCTTGTAATCCCCTTACCTGTTTGTTGTCAGTTTGCCAGACAAGTTTTAAAGCAGATGCATATGTTTATCATAAAAATGTAACATTTTCCGCCGCAAATAATTAGCAAATGCTCTTCACTACAAAGAAGTGAAGATCGGCATCAAGTAAGGTCGAGTAGCGCGCGCGAGTCCCAGAGCGCGTGCAGTTAGTCCAGCTGCTTTGAAGTCCGCGGCCTGACTTCAGGTGTCGAGTGGAGACTCCGCTGCGGAACATCATTCGCCCGTCCTAAAATACACACACTGCGAGTTTCACTATCGTATTTTATGCACCATCGTTTTAATAAAGATCGCCGTCCCGCTCCCATCCTGCCGGCTAAAGAAAGCAAACTTTTCCCCCTCCTCTTCTCTCCTCCTCTAATCCCGAGATTTACGAGCTCAGCATTTAGAAAATTCGACTGCAATTTGGGATTAGACAAAATACTCTTATTACAAAAGCTTCTTGCAACCTGATAACTAGAGACTTGTTCTAGATTTATCGAGGGTCTTAACAACTTCAGCATGGAGAGAAGATGGAATGAACGGTGAAGCCGGTGCGCGTGCTTGAGGTTGTTTTTATTAGTGGTGCTGGAAAAGGTGCAGGTGGGATTCGGTTTTTTTTTTTTTTTTTTTT
>CM051497.1:24539064-24564064 GCA_028031935.1 Paedocypris micromegethes | reverse complement strand
GCTATTCCGCTTTGTGATTGGTTTCCTGTGCTGTCAGTCAAGCTGAGAGCACGCGGCTATTGGTTAATGTGGGCGGATCTGCAGGTGTCCTATGCTCTTAGAGAGGCAGGGTTAGGAGAAGGTGATCAATCTCCATCCGTCTACATTAGCAATCACCTTAAACTAGTGACAGACACGATCGACAAAGCCAAAGCAAATGAGTTTGATGTATGTGGTTTTAAACCACGGAACGCTCTTCGAATAGAGCCAGACACGTGCGGCGAAACAACATTGCGACAAATGTGCAGTTTTGAGAAGAGTTTAAGACGATTTATTTGTTGCGGTCTCTCGGTTGATTTGTCTGCTTGAACTCTTCCTCTGGTGGATTTTTATCGCCTCGTCAGACTGCAAAACTTTGGAGAAGGTGAAGGACGGCGGGTTCAAAAAAGGTATTAATAATTGTTTTAGTTTCGAAAATGTGCGTTGTTTATATTGTCTAGAATCAAAGTTGTCGACGCTTGCTTTCTTAAGCGTTTACATTTGTTTTATGACATATTTGGAACATTCAACCTTTAAAGCGCATGTGAGTTCTTATTTTCCTGAAAACTATACAAATCTAACATTTTTTCCAATAATTAATTAAGAGCTCGTTTTAAACGGGAAAAACAATCCTTCGCGGTGTTGTGTTTGCTTAAATAAATCTACGAATTTGTAGGTTTGACCTGTAAAAGAAACATTTAAAAAGCAATTTATGTTGGTTTTCTTAATAATAAAAAAAGAAAGTTTAACATTTTAAATTAGTGCAAATCATGTGAAAAATTTGATAAGTATTATTATTGTTATTATTATTATCATTATTTGATATTATTATTATTATTATTATTGTTAGTATTATCATTATTGCTGTTGTTGTTTTATAATAATTCTTGTCTTATAAATCTACTAGTATTGCTTTTTTACTCTTTACTGTGTTTATTTTGGCAAATTAGACAAGTAACAGCAAGAATTAAAGGTGTGGCCTCATTGCTCAAAAATCTACTGTAATGTATAGGGAACGTGCACATACATTTTTGTTTTTATTATTTAAAAGTGTTACAAGTTAAGAAAAAGCGAGAAATAGGCTGGAATACACAGAACTTTAAGCGGTTTGTCTCGCTCAGCACGGCGCCCATCCATATTCATTTCCTCTCGGTAAAAAGTTCTCAGCTCTCAAATTTGATTAGGAATTAAATGAGTCAAGTCCGATTACGGTTCAAAATGAAGACCCTTTTATTTCTGCATTTTAATAGTTTTTTTTTATGCAGTTAATAAAATAGAAAGACCGGATACGGTGTTGTACAACAATTTGATTTGTTAAATTTATAAAGCATAACGCAACTTCATAAATTCCCCAGATGTAATTGTAATCATATTATTATTGTGGTTATAGTTTACTAAATCTTTCACCAAATATTTATAAAATACGTACAATACAATTCTTTTTCTTGAAAAGTATTTAGGCCCGAGAGCCATAGCCCAATTTATTTTACCATTCAATATGAGTTTGAATTGTTTGCGTGTGCAACATTATTTAAATGTTTGCTGAAAGTGAAATTTATTGTTTTTGCGGCTAAATAAATCAGATTTAAAATTCACGGCGCTAAAGTTCCTTATAGAAAAGTGTGAGTGAGTGTATATGTGTGTGTGTCACACACATATACATATATATATATATATATATATATATATATATATATATATATATTCTAACAATATAAAAATTGTAATATAATCATATAAAAACATTGTCAAATGGTATGTCTCTATAATTATAATAGGAAAACATACATAATTGAACCTAAAAAATATATAATTTAAATAAATGAAAAGTTTTGGTCGACTTTACAATTGTAGATTTACAATTATCTATAACTTTTTTTTTTTTTTTTTACGAATAACTGTATATAAAATACATATTTTTTGTTACGATTTCAGTAGCTTAATTCGGGACCGTCCTTCGTCAAACTGCAACATCGGGGGAAATCGAACTATTGGCAAGATCTGGGGGGACCCGTGACTGCCTCTAGCATGATGTCATACCTCAAACAGCCCCCTTACGCCATGAACGGCCTGGGGCTGAGCGGCGCGGCCATGGACCTGCTGCACCCGTCTGTCGGATACCCAGGTACCCCGAATGAAAACAGTCCGTTTAACAAATAACTCGAACAACAAATCAACATCTTTTCACAAAAATATTGTTAAAAATTAGCTATTAATGTAGTCGTACTATGTTGTCTCTTTTCTACCGTTTTAAATGGATATTTCTAGTGTTTTAACTCTCGACAGATTTAGCTGTTTGGTATCTTCCAAACGAAATAATTCAGAACAAATACAATTTTACTATTGCACGTGTTTGTTTCTAATGTAATCCATTTCCTATTTTCAGCGACTCCTAGAAAACAGAGGAGGGAAAGAACGACTTTCACTCGTTCTCAGCTCGACATTCTCGAAGCCCTTTTTGCCAAAACTCGGTATCCCGACATATTTATGAGAGAAGAGGTGGCACTGAAGATTAACCTTCCCGAATCCCGAGTCCAGGTATTTTCAACCAGTAATTTTTCTGTCTGAATTGCGGCTGGAGAGACATCTTGTTTTTTTGAGTAGCTCATGGGATCTTTTTTAAATAAGCCATAATTACCCATTATGCTCAGCTGCTCCCCCTACAGATCTAAAATATAATAATAATAATAATAATAATAATAATAATAATAATAATAACAACAATAACACGGTATATAAATTATATACATGATAAAATTGTATAATCTATTACTAATTATTTAATATTCAGTCCACATGTTATTTTTTAGTATTCTAGGTTCAGTATGCTTTATAAAACAGCTGATGATGGCAACTTTTGCTCCCTGTCGGTGTATATGAGTAAACATATCTAACATGACCTACTAGGAAAAAAAAACAGATTTCCTTTAAAATTGATGAAATGAGCTCCCAAGTTTAATGCCAAAGAGATATGAAGCCGGACCTTTCTTAGGTGGGCACTGTGATGAAAGCCTCAATCCACTTTAAAGCTGACGTAAATGTCAGTGATGAGGAAATGTAAAATTCCCACCGTTTGCTGTAGACTCTCCACGCAAACAACACTTTGCTGAAATGATCTTAAAAAAGGCCTAAAGGAGCAAGCCTCTGTCAATTTCCCAAGCAGTTTTATTCGCTCTTAATAAGCACATGAAACAAAACGCTTTACACGCTCAGACCCTCCTTCCACTATTGAATTACCATCTCTGCGGAGAAACTCAATAGGCTGCTATCACCCGGCCGTCTACCAGCACTGAAATGAGATCCACACGGTAATGCAGAAAGGCCGGGCATGCAAATGAATGCCAGGAACTGCTAATAACTAGCTATTTCCACTCGGTTCTGCACAATGGCTCTCCAACGTGTCCTTCAGACACGCACGAAGGTCTCCATAATCGTTTAATTGAGTTCTCGCTGTGTTTGCCGTAATGGATTGTGCGTTATCTTATTTTCATGGGTCAGTGTTTTAAGTAAGACCATTGAGAACCTGTTCCTGATCTTCTGGCTTCTTCTGGGCCTTGCAGGTGTGGTTCAAGAACCGCCGCGCTAAGTGTCGCCAGCAGCAGCAGAGCGGCAGCAGCACCAAAGCCCGGCCTGCGAAGAAGAAGTCCTCACCCACCCGGGAGAGCACCGGCTCTGAGAGCAGTGGGCAGTTCACCCCTCCTGTGGTCTCCAGTGCCGGGTCCTCGTCCTCCTCCTCATCCTCCACCAACAACACGGGCATCAGCAGCACCTCTACCTCCATCAGTACTGTCTCCTCCATCTGGAGCCCAGCCATCTCCCCGGGCTCCGCTCCCCCGTCCGTGACCCTCCCGGAGCCCGCGGCCCCCTCAAACGCCTCCTGCATGCAGCGCTCGGTCTCGGGCACGGCGGGCACCTCCTATCCCATGCCCTACAACCAGACCACGGGCTACAGCCAGGGCTACCCCACTCCCTCCGGCTCGTACTTCAGTGGAGTGGACTGTGGCTCCTATCTGACCCCCATGCACTCACACCATCACCCTCACCAGCTCAGCCCGATGACGGCCTCATCCATGCCCACACACCCGCACCACCACATCAGTCAATCCTCAGGACATCACCACCATCACCATCAGGCCTACAGTGGCACTGGTCTGGCCTTCAATTCTTCTGACTGCCTGGATTACAAGGAGCAATCCGCCTCATCCTGGAAGCTCAATTTCAACACCACAGACTGTTTGGACTACAAAGACCAAGCGTCGTGGAGGTTCCAAGTCTTGTGATTTTATTATTATCATTTTTTTTTTACTTTTTTTTTAACCCCTGCTTTTTTATGCCCTCCATTTTCAACATCTCATTTAATTTTTTAAATAGTGTGCTTGGTTCAAGAAAAGACGAACATATATGAATTTAAGCAAATTTTTCATTAAATTAAAAAGTCCATCGCATTTTAAAAGTGAACTCCCCTTTAAAGAAAAAGAATCGAATGAGGGCTGTGCAAAATTGTGGAGGGGAAGAAAGCGACTTTTCGTTTGTGAGAGACTTGAATAGACCCACTGGAAGAGCAGAACATCTCTGGTCGTTTTGCTGCCTGATCTGGATTACCGGTTTTCTACACGGGACACTGAAGCTCAGCGACCGTTTCTCCTTCACTTCACACACCTTGTACAGCGGTGTTTTTTTTTTTCTAAATATGGTTATTTTTAGGACGACAGATTCTAGTCAGCTTAATAGAGCTGAATTGTGTACATATATATCTGGGTCAGTTACAGTGACCATATTTAGTTGATGTTACTGGATTTTAAATGGTTTATTAAGACTTTGGAAAAAAAAAAATTTTTGTCTTTGAAAAAAAAAAACGGAAAAAATTCCCAAAAAAAAATCCAAAGATTGAGAATTGGCCACCGTTTGTTTTACCCAATATATCAAATATTGCCAGTTTTTGTTACATTGGAAAATAAATGGAATGTTGTTTGGAACGCATATGGGAAAAGGTTTAGGGAAGAGAACAGTTAATAATGCGTTCTGTATCTGACATCATTAGATCAGCTAGAGTTGAAGACACCATGAGATAAAGCGAAGCACGAGGACGATTAAAGTTGTTGGACGCGTTTAACAGCACTTGGCGTAATTGCTCGAAACGAAAAAGAATCACGTGGATGACAAATCTGGTTTAAAAGAAAGTTTCCCGGAAATGTACTGCAGGCGAGGTTTATTACATTCATGTCCGTAATAAAGAACCATTAACTATTCAAATTTTACGTGACTCTTACTGAAGTATGTCGGATTTTGACACGCAGATTTTATATAATGGTGCAACTGTTTCAACGAACAAATAAATTAAAAACAAGACACACGTTCCGTTATTATTGTTAATATTATTTTTGTTATTATTAATTTACTAGTGTATTTTGATTTTTTTTTTTTCTACCAAAGTTTTTAATTCAAACGCTTGTCATTCTGCTAAAATAATAACGAAGTCACTCTGGAGCCAATAATCCAAATACCGTACAAAACTTTCAATTAAACATGTATTGGATTATTTTTCACAAAGAATTCGTCACAAATTGATTACGAGTAATGATAATGATTTAGAAACAAAAAAGGCAAAAATGTATATTGAGCAAAACAGTTTTGTGTAAATGAACACGGGATGCTGCAACATTTCTTAAATATGTATTAACGTGTTCGATCGGGCGGTAATTGAATGTGCTCGTGATAATTGCTTCCCAGCAGAATCTCCGTGCGCTCTGTAGCGCGAGAGCGTTTCGGCAAAATAACCCGGAGCGGTGTCGCCTCTTCTGATGCGGTAATGACGTGGGTGGGTCTGGGTTAATGGGTCAAAAGCGGGAGGGAAGCAGCCGTCAGGCACCGGGCCATTAAAGAAATCGCTCGGAGAAAAACAAGGACTAGAAAGCTGTTTAGACGGACGTGTTCCAACAGAAAAGTTGACCCTTTTTTCCGCTTTAGCAGCCAGGTACAACAAGACTGTTTCGGCTCTAGTGTTTCGTTTTGCATTATTAAAATATTCGTTTTACATCATTAAAAAAAATATTCTAAAGAAAATCCTAAAATGCATCGAAGACAGATATGTAGAGGGAGATAACGAGCAATTCACACACTTTGATTTTTTTTTTGTGCGTTAATTACCGATGAGTTGTTGCCCGCCAGCTGAGCCAACACCTCCGCGACGCGTGTTTGTTTTACCGCGCTATACGCGACATTATTTAAACACAAGTGGATCTGTTCGATTTGCATCAAACGTTTGCGTCGTGTCTTTCTGCTGAATACATTGAGCGACTCGGACACGCCCTCGCGTGGAGCACCTGCTTAAACCCGAGAGGCCTGTTCGACTTATTTAATACTGCTGAATAAAGATGGAATGCCTCCTGTAAGGCATTATTATCAAGCTGATGTGCGTTTCTTTTCGTTTTGCACTTTTTTTAAACGGATTTTTATTTCATTTATCACTTGTAAAAATGTAATCACACGTCAGACAGGTTTATGATACATTTTCGATTATTCGACTTGAAAAGACAGGTCACGAAATTCCGAAAAGTACAGTTTAAAACATTACAACTAATAAAGAATGTTTTAAATATGGAAAATAAATGTAAATAAGTTGTTTTTTCACATGCTTGGGTTAACCGAATTTTTACGGATTATTTTACCCCTGAAACGTACGTCCTAGAAGGTTGGTGTTTGCAAAATGTGCTTTAATTTGATATGACACGTAAAATAGTTAGTTTAATATTTGAATTGATAATGAAATTGAAATGAATTAAATTGATAAAAACAAAATGTATTGCAAAGGCCGTTTAAAAAATGTTTAGACGATGTTTTATCATATAAAGGACAGACAAAACAACACAACATATTTGTGTCTTAAAAACGTATACATTTGTTTCTCCAGTACAGCTGCACGAAGCAAAATCTGTTCTTGTGTTGTTGATTTGTTCAGACGTCCGAATGTCACACGACTGTGGCGGTTTGTCCACAACTGTCACAGTATTTATTACACGTTAAAGTGTAAAAAAAGATTAGCGATCGAGCGGCAAAGCACTAATGGAAACGGAAGTGTGATGAGCGGAGGGATGCTGAGATGATGAGATGCTGACTCCAGCCCTCCGCGAGTTACTGAAACGCTGAGGGTGGGAAAAGCAGCAGAGGGATTTATTCCTAAAGTCGCCCACTGACGCCGAAGTCTTAGAAACAGATGACAGACGGCATCACCACAGCTGCTATGCTCATATATGGCAGTATCTTTAACTCAAGATTGGGCCAAGCAGTAAATACATACACACACGCGCGCGCGCGCGCGCACACACACACACCCACCCCAACACCACACACCACACACACACACACACACACACCACACACACACACACACACACACACACACACACACACACACACACACATAGACAGAGCCACATACGCAAAATTTAAAATGATTACTTCCGTTACTTATACGCTCCAATTTGTCTTCTGATCCCATTAACATCCGTTTATATATATGAAATTAAAAAAAAAAAAAAAAAAAAAAAACACTCCTGATATAGCAACAATTTAAAATCGGCGAAAAATAAAATTGACGTGTTATTTTTTCCCCCACAAATGCTAAAATAAAAAGTTATTTGAATAAACAATATTTATAAATGGCTATATTTTCATATAATCTTGATGCTTTGGATAATTTTAAACGAAACATAACGAAATATTTTCTGGAAATACTGTCACTTTAAAACGAAAACGGAATCACGCGTTATTAAAAAGGCAGCAAATGTTCGAATTAGGTTACTGTAAAATTCTACCAAACCGTTTTCCACGTTTTACAAGTCCTCCAACGAACACACGTTTTCCTCAAACGTTAAATGACAAATAAAGTGAAGTAATCAGAGCGGTGACATGATTGAGCTTAATAACTGCAATTAAACCGGGAACAGATAATTTACTGGTAAATGAGGTGAGAACTGTTTGTCAGTTTTTTTTTTCATACCCAGTGACTAGACTGTGACGTCACAGTCTGAAAGACTCTTGAAGCCTGAGGCCTTCAGAAGCAGGACTGAACAACCAGGTTTCATCACAATGGAGACGATCAACAGAAACACAGGTATACTTCCATGAGCTGTCATTAAATCTGAAAAATGCAAGAAAATTCTAACATCCTTAATCGACATGCATAGATTCATACATCCTTTCCCTATCATGCACAGAAAGCAACGAATATAAATCCCAAATAAAAGAAAAAAAGATGGTGATACAAAAGGCACTTCTGACCCTTCCTTCATTCCCAGCACAAATTCATAGATGTTTTTGTACGTCTTGTGTGAATATATACTTTTAAAAAAGAAAATCCTCTTAGAATGCACACTAAATAGATTAGGATACAGTGGAGGATTATGAATGGCTGGGTGCTGTCAGATTAAGTTGGGAGAGCAGGCCGGAGACAGTCTTGACACGGCCGTGGTGTATGAAGACAGTGGGGGAAAATGGCACAGCCACGTCTTTAGAGACACGTACAGCATTTCTTCTGCGTGTAATCTCACACACACCAAACAGGTGGAGAATAAAACCCCACACGAGCTGCCCGGCCCATCCGCCATCAAGCACCGGGACACTGACGGGACCAGCATCTCAGAGAGGCAAAAACAGTGATTTGACTATAGGGAAGGTAGAATTTAGAGGAAATAACAGAAAACTGTTATTTTTCAGATTAAAGATGAATTATGTATTTTGTCCAATTAAAGTGGTAAACTGATAAACTGATCGCACCTCAACAGCAAAAAAAATCATCAATCATGAAATAATAACACTATAAATGTGATTCTTTTATTTAAAAAACGGTACAAAAATGCATTTATTATAATACAAAAATAATTCACACCAAACCCAAGTGAATAACTTTCAGTTTGCCATCTTCAGGGACCTAGAATCATTAAAAAACAAAGCATTTGATTAATCTGAAATAATATTTAGAAATTCCACAAATCCACTTAAAATATCTCACCTCTGTTTTGCAGTCATCAAGGCTGATATCTAAAAAAAAAAATCAAAATTAAAATTGAAAAAAGAAAAAAAGAAAAAAATCGGAAAAATCGGAAAAATATCTGAGTTGTGTTTCACTAAACACAGGTAACCAGGTGATCACTCCTAAACTTGACAGGAAACCATGAAGTCCAATGGTTGTCCAAACCAGCATCTTTTCCACCTCTGGTCCATTAACATTCAGGATTAAGCAAGTATTAACTCCGGATGTAAATGTCTGTAATAACCTACAGTACTGGCCAATAAATATGTATGGAGGAAAAGTGTAATTATTCTGCGGACGGGAAAGAATAAAACACCCGCGCTTTAGGACGATTAGCTAAGTACAATGCAAACAGAAAAAAGGCAGTCAACTTGAACCTATTTTCGAGAGAGCAAAACACAGCGAGCGATATCACACTCCACGTGTTAATGGGAGAATTATCTCCAGCCGTAAGGAGCTGCGTGTAAGACATTACGAATTACACCCCGAATCATCACAACAGTTGTTGAGCAGGTTATTATTAAATATGGCTTTATTCTGTACGCTCACGTCCCAGAACGCACCTGTGTGTTTAGAAGGCCACGCGTGAGCGGTCCGGTGCTCTCCAGCTTCACAGCTCGAGCTTTCTGCAGACAAACTGCAGCACAAACACGGTAAGTTCTTCAACACGTAACGCTCGGATTCATACTCACGAGACGTCATTTCACAAGAGAACGCAGAAACTCTTCTCAGTGAGTGCAGATAGTGTTGGTCAAATGTTAATTATGCAAGTAAGACTTAAAAATAAAAAAATAGTTTTAGTCAAAGGAGCCTCTCAAGATGCTCAAGGTCAGCGTACAGGAAAAAACACAACTAATTTTAATTTAAAATGTAATCAGAATCAGTTTCATAGGCAAAGTTGGCACAAGACAAGGAATGAAATGGATTAGGTTGTATTCCGAATCATATTCATAATGAACTATAAATTTATATTGTATTTTAACTACATACACTGATGGTGTAAACAGAGTGAATAAATTGACACAGTATTACAGTGATTATTGCACCGTTAAACTAAAATACATTAAATAAGTTGGAGATATTATTACACTAAAATACAAAGAAAAAAAAATGAAACTTCTATAAAATCCAAAAGACGACTTGAGTAAAAGTAGTGAGGTTCTTGGCGAGTGCTGCAAGTAAATATATTTACTATCGCGCTTCGAAACGTAATCTCTCTAGTAACTCGGTAAATACACCAGCGCGCTTCGATTACATATGGAATAAAAGAGATGAAACAGCAGAACGTTTACGTCCCGTTTCATTGCACATCAAGGAGATTTAATTTGACGTTTTCTCTTCATCCACAAAACACCTCGAGATGATGGGTTTTAAATTGAACTCTCGCACTAATCCAGTATTCATTTTAATTCTGGCCAACAATCAAAAGACTTTTAAAAACTTTACCTACTTTATACTTTTTAGAGGCGGTGAGGCAAATAAACTAGATTTTACATCGTAAACAACGACAACAAATACTTGGACTTATTAGAAATGCAGTCGATCAACGTATTGATTGTATTAGTGGATTAGTTGATTATTATTAAAAGTTTACATATATTATTGACCAACATTACCTGCATTGAGAAGCAAACAAGTAAAGTACTAAAAGTTTACTCAAGTAAAATACTTGTGTAAATTAAATCTTTACGCTCAATCTCGGAACAACGGCGCATGAGTGTAGCATTATACATGCATCCACGAGTGTAAGAAAGCGTGAACGTTAAACCTGTTCCTTTTTTTGTCTTTCAGCACAAGGAATTGTGGGAAAAAGATGGCCTACAGGGTGCAACCTACACCAAAAACAAACGCACAAAAAGCGCCACACGTGTAAAACATGCGAGAAGTGTCTCGCTGCGGTTGCTGCCAGAATGAAAGGAGACAGATGTGTGTCAGGATGTTTTCCAGATATCCGTATCTTTGTCTCTTCCCTGTACAGTTCTGGATTTAGTACAACCGTGGTGATGCCATTGTAGTCGTTCTCTGTCTTTTTCTCTTTGCCAACACAACGCAGGCATAAAGCTCGAATCAATGTCTCTAAGCCTCATTGGCTCGACATAAGAAACAATCAAACTTCATCGGAGACCAGATTAGTTTGGTGAAATAGAATATAAAAAAAATCCCCAAAAAATAAACAATCAAAGGAGAAGAGAGAATACTTTTTCTGTTTGTCTGGGAGAGAGCGTCGTCCTCTGTTGTCTCGTGTTCGTTTTTACACAGAAGAGAAAAAGCCGGTAAACTGGGAGATATAGATTGCCAAATTGCTCTAAAACTCCTTATTTTATGTTTTAAAAAGCCACTAATCCCAGCGCATCCTCTCTGGGCCGAACACACTGATCAGAGAGGAAGGATTTGAGGGAAATGGACTCGGCTGACAGAAATAGAAACGGAGGAAAAAAACAAAACATTTCAACAGAGCTAATGTCGTAGAGACTAATCCACACAGAACAACTTGAATAATCCAGAAGTTATTACGCTATTAAAAGGTTCCTTTGAATGGCAATTGACACTTTTCAAAATTATATACCATTATGATTGTTGTTATTTTCTTAATCTATAGAATAATCATTTATTAAAGACTGTAATGTGTGTTGCTCCAAAGAAAAAAAAGCCTACATATCAAGACTAAACAAAGTTCCTACAGCAATAAAATATATAATGAAAGTATAAAAATTATAATGAATAAAAAAAGATAATGAAAAAGTAATATAATTTGTTTCTTAAAAAAGAAACAAAAACAACAAAGTGAAATCAAAGTCAAAAAATCTTTAAAAGCGAAATTGCTGCATCATTTCAATGAAGAACAAGTGTGCCTGTTCTTGATTCAAAGACATTGGAACAATGTTGTTTACACGCCACTCTTTCACATGTTTATACACACACACACACACACACACACACACACACACACAGAGAACACACAATGTTGAAACAGTTTAGCAAGTAGAATACAGGAGACACAAAATGAGATTTGATCTCATGGAACACTGTACAGAACAAAAGTGTGTGTGTGTGTGTGTGTGTGTGTGTGTGTGTGTGTGTGTGTGTCCTTATGCAGTTTTCTTTAGTACAGTCTGTCTCTGAATCAACACTCTTCTGAAATCGAAACATCAAACTCTGATCTTGCTTTCATTTTTTGGAGAAAAGAAGGACACACAAAAAGGACAGACACTGAACATCTTGACAATAAAAAGAAAAACAAACAAGGTGCTGTACTGTGAACCCTCAGTTCAGGGACGCAATAATGTACTTTTGCAAAACAAAAACCATGTTCTGACATGGAAAAGAAGAGTCAAATCTTTTTTCTGACTCAGATCTTTGATTGTAGATGTCAACATGGAGAAATTAACTAAACGAAGCAGACCCAGGAACAAAGTGACCTCACATAATTGTAAGTGAGATGTACAAGTCTCTGAAATGTACAAGACCAAGAACAAGAACAGCTGAATTAACCACTAATAATAAAACACACAAGGAATTCTGGGGAATGAAGTTCACTGTATGACCAAGAATAACAAAGCACTGATTGAAAAAACTAACAAAGGTTAAACAAAATCGTGGCTTCAAAGTCTGGACGTTGTTGTCGAATCAATACACAAACAGTATTTTCTTCACTTTACACAGACTTGATCTTCATCAGCCAATCAAAAGTCTTTGACCGCAGGAGAAAATGGTCATTCTTCTCAGAATATGTTCTTCTCTACGTTCAAAAGTGGCGAATCTCAGAGACAAATCCTTCTTTATCTTTCTCCCTGGAACAGCTTTTTCAGTTTCCACTCTGGAAGTTTTTAAGTAGATGGTTAACTTACATGAAAATCTACAAATTAGCAGTGAGTCAGTGAAGAGAAGACTATCCAGCGCTGCAAACATTTGGCAAATTACAATTAAGAAAATTACGATTAACTGCATTTACCTGCATTTACTGTATAATGAATCCGGCCTTATTTCAGAAGCACGACTAAATGATTGATCAGAAACATCTCAGGGCACCAAGTTCCACCAGGTCATGATTCACAAGCAAAATCCTCTAAACATTGGGTTATTTAGTACCGTAGTTGTATAAAATGCATATGCAAGTGGCGTTGTATATGTGGTGGAGTCATGGATGGCTGACGGTGTGAGACGTGCGCTCCAGGCCGGGCTAATGTAAATAAGACACCTTGCTGTTGTTGTTGTTTTCCGGCAGAACGCTGGATCATGTCACTCTCATTCCGCATTCATGATCCTGCACCGCCTGGAAAATTTGCCTCATATTTCAAAAATACACATGAATCTGATGGCATCGCTTAATCTGCTAACGATTGCAAAACTCCCCCAAAACACGATATTCCAATCAATGTCTGTCTTTTTCACACTCTTAAGCACTTCCAAGGCTACAATCTGCTCCGGGAGAAAGAAGGGAAAGCATCAAGGACATAATTAAGAAGATTATGGGCAGAGACACACACACACACACACACACACACACACTGGTGTTTTCACCTCCTCATTAGAGGCCAAACACCTCCCCTGTCTCATCTATTCCGTGTTGTGCTACTGTTATTGTCGCTCTCATCTGAACGTCTCTCATCTGAACGTCTGTCCTAAGAAACGCTTGATGACCAGAACTTTGAAAAGCACAACAGACATTGACATTGGTTCATGAGGAGGCTATAATTTAAGAGTTGGGAATAATGAACTATAAACCTTTTCTATCTAATTAATAATATATGATGAAATTAATTCTAATTTGTAGTTGAAACTAAAACATATAGGAAGGGAATAATAGTGGTTAAACTATAAGAAACAGTAAAAACAAAACAAAACAAAAAGAACAGATTGAACAAAATGAACTGTATTTGTGAACTGTAAAAAAACTGAACTGTATAAACTGAACTATATAAAAATACCAAGTCAAAATATATATAAAAAAAAAAAAAATTTTTGACATCAAAGCTTTGATGATATACATTTGTTGATGTGATAATTATGATTGTTTAATTTTGAAAACCAGAAAAAAAGACATTGTTTTTGTTCAATGCCTTTTCAGTATTTGCCTGAACAACTAAAGATAAAGAGGCTTCACACCTTCGCATTTTCCATGGAAACTGAACCCAAAATAACACTCTTGATTGATTTACTAGTAGTTAAAATAGTTATGAGGTAAAACAAGACAGTGTTTTCATTACAGCTACAAAAATTGGCAAACATGTAAAAAAACTGATGAAATAAAAGCATAAATAATAAAAAAAAATGTTGTATCAAGCTTTCAGTGTCCTGAAGCAGGTCCAGTGTAACTGTACAGTATAACGTGTAGAGATTGCACGTAATATGAAGCATTTCATTGTGTCCACTGATATAAATAAGCGTCTCACCTGGTGTCAGTGTTTGTGCTTCAGCGTCTATTTCATTAGCCTTCTTCTTGGCCACGGCAGCCAACACCAGCTCGCCCTTATCTGCTGCCACGTAATGGAGGTCCTTTGAAGGTAAAGCAGAACAGCAGAGCAATCTAAAATTAATCTTAGCTCACATGACAATACTTTACTTTTTTTTTCCCTTTTTCATTTTTTTGCTGAGAGAGAAAAAGTCAGAATAAGAGAGACCAGATTAAATAACCTGTTTGAAGTTTTTGAGGAGGAAAACAGATAGTCTGGAAAGAAAAAAAAGAACTGGTCTTGCTCATTTGTTCGCTGCCCTTTATTTTGCCCTGTAACTGAACGTGTGCGGCGTTAAATGGCAAGATCATGGCTCTCCGTGTTGAAATGGAGTTGAATCTGGAGTCATTACGAGGTGTGTGAGGACACGTCGACGCTCATACACTCGGCTTCGTTAGATTCCACTCTCTTAAACACAAGTCCTCTTATCCCACAAAACAGATTGGTATTTATCTTTTACAGAGCCTCACACAGTCGGACGACCTCCATTAACCCACAAACAAGTTTTTAAATGTCAGCGGAACCTGCAGCAGAGACAAAGCTCCAGTGACACTGGTCCTGAGAACAAGACGCCGAGCATGAATTTAAATATTGTAGAGGCCTGTGTCAAACTGTAGCCACAAAATATGATATACACACATATGTACTAACTAGGGCTGTCAAAGTTAACGCGTTAATTAGTGCGGTTAATTAAATTAGTTTAATCGCATCAAATTTTATTAACGCCATTAAATACTTCTGGTTTTCCGGTACTTTCTGTTTTGCCGTTTTTTCAGGTTTTTGAGTTTCACTTCATTAAATATAATATACACACATACATGCACACACACAATATGTACGTACATACAGACACACAATTACACACACAGTACTGTATGTGTGTGCACGCTCAACCATGTCACTCATTAAATTATTAAATTATAGGCTCTCTGACATGTTACATGTAAACGTGTACGAGTGAAGGCGTGAACATGTAAACGTGCTGCTTTTACACAACACTTAAAGTTATTATTTATTAATCTTGAAACATATGACGTTTGAGTTCTTGTTAAAAACACAAACAAATCATGACTGCAATTCAATTATGTGATTACATATCAGCCTCCACACACACACACACCACACACACACACACCTACACACACACACACACACACACACAAACACGGTCAGGTCCATTCATGGGTAAATTCAAGTGAAAGTTGAGAGCTTAACACGGACTCTAAACTAATAAGATCCTCTTCTCTTTCTCTCCGTTTAAACGGTAAACCCATCCTTCCGCTTCAGGGACATCAGTCAGAGCTGCAGCGAGATGCAGGGAGGCTGAATTCAGCACAGTCAGACCTGCCGAGCACTAATGCCTGTATTGTCAAGCGGCCTCTGCAAGTCTGATCAGATGAGGGGGAGCGAGAGATTTAAAAACATCAAACAGGATTTGATTTAGCTTTCCACAGACTCAAGTATGAGAGCCAATAGCCTCATCATTCAAACAAGGATGCTTCATTAAAAGCAGCGGATGTGAACCTTCTCTGCCCTCGCCGTTTACACTTACCGACAACAAATGTGGGGGAGAAAAAAAAAATCAGCAATGATTTTAATCCGGGTCGTTAGAAACAGCATTGGAAAGATGTATCGAGAGCAAACTGAGGGCATTGCTATTTTATTAAAGAGAGTAATAGAACGGCAGCCAAAAATGGCGCGTCTGCATCCCATCCCCAACCTTTATTGCATCTTAGCAGAACGTAATGCCTTCTGAAGCAAGAAAAAAATCACGACAGATGAACAAAACCCAGAAAAAAAGGCCAGGAAACGGAGAGACAACTAAATCCAGACGTCTAAGAGGGATGACAATAATTCTGTACATGAATCAGATATTATACCTCTTCTTCACCGCAGCTTAGGCGGAACACAAAATCTGGCCTAATCTTATTTATTTAAGAGCTTTAAGAGCTCACATGCAGATAAACAGTCTTTTAGTGGCGTTTCTTTTATTACGACGATGCATATGGAGAGAGAATAAGCGGCTGGTCCGGTGATGATGTCGGATACTCGCCATTTTGGCATTTACATGGACCGCTGGAGCAGAGCGATGAGAGCGAAGCATCACATGCCGAGTGTGAAGACCACCACTCTGGTAGATCACACCTGTAATCCAGGCCAGTGTTTGAAGAAGCTTTTTATCAGATGTGTGCGAGGGTCTTACAGGGTTCATTATCCATCTCGCTGTGTTCTAATCACTGACATTAACACCAGCCCCCTCGGTTTCAGCAAACACACATATATGCCCAATTACCCCACAAAGCGAGCATGTGGGGTCTAATTGATTAATCAGTGTATCAAAAAGGGGAACAGAACGCGGAAATGTCAGTGAAATGAGGCCGGGCGAATTATTAGCGATGCTATCTGTGCTGACATCAGAGGGTAATTACCAGCGGAGATTGTTACAATTATGCAAAACGAGAGGGGAGACCACCAGCCCCCCGCCCTCGCGCCCCCGTTATACCCCTTTGGGTGACTCCGTCCCCTCCAATTTTTTCCAACACCAAAGTGCTTCACTTCACAAAAGGCTTCTTACAAAAGAAAAGAAAGAGAAATTCTTTTGGTGCTCTATTGTTGGTGCGGAGACAATGAGACTCGAGCCCGGCTCATACCGGGGGCTCTTATGTGGGGCTCCATCCATTTTGTTTCAGCTGACCTCTGTGACATGAAGGGGACCAGATCAGATGGAGCAAGGACCCCCGCTTTTCTCTTTCTTTCTTTCTCTCGCTAACTCCGGTGGGTGGTTTAATTTAACTTCTGTGGCTAATTAGCCAAGAGGCAAAATCACGGGGTGAAACGTCACTGCCTTTGGCGGCCTCTTTCACTCCATTTCTCTAGCGCTCGTGCTCTCTCTCTCTCTCTCTTTCTCTTTCTCTCGTGCACTCGCTTTGCTCTTTGTTGACTCATAAGGGCTCACATTCACGGAGCACTTATAATTTCCCACTTTTGTCTTTCTTTCATGTCTCTACCCGTTCTCCCCATTCGCTTTTCCCAGTGCATGTCCCAAGAATAACAGATCCAGGTTTCGTTTGCCCTCCTCCTCCTCTTCTCTGCCCTTTCAGATTGTGTGGCTTGAGCTCCACCTTTTCAATTGGGGCCCTCAGCAGCAGCACTTAGGGGGGAATGAATTGGAACGAGTGCGATCGCCATGAAAGGAGGAGGAAGAGAGAGGAACTGCATGGAGGAAGAAAAAAAAAAGGACAGAGGCAGAGAGACAGTGGCCGGTGTGAACGCTAATGAGGTGTCACTCGAGCATGGAGAAAGGAGGCCTGGAATAGGGGTCACACACACAAGACCATTTAAAGGAGTGTGAAAAAAAGAGACGGAGAGAAAAGATAGTGTACCAGCCACGAGTGCTGTGAAAGACAGACTCCATCGCTCTTTTCCTCCCGCCCTCCCCTTCCTGTCTTAGCAACTGTTGCTCTCGGAGTTCAGGGGTTCTTGTTATGGTCGCAGAGGAGGAACTGCACCTGTCAGGCCGGTCAAGAGCCCGAGAGGTCAAGCTGTAACCGACACAAACCTACACTATTATCTCCAACAATGGCCGGGTAGTTTAATGCTAATTTTAGCTGAAAAACAATTCTAAACATATTTGTCTGCTTAGCTTGACATCATCACGCTAAACCGTTGAAACAGCAAATCACGGTAGCTTCCACTTGAAGCATTCCTTTCTTTTGGCTGACATAAACGCCACATGTTATAACTCCTTGAGAGCCAAAATATTTGCTTGTATTTGGTTTAGAACAATTTTTCTTTGTTTTTATTGAGTTATTCTACTGAGACACTTTATTCACCCTTCAGCTGATGTACTTTGAATTTTGCTACTGTATTGTTTTTGTATTTTAGTTCTATTTATTGGTTATTATAACCCCTTCTTAACACAGAGACACTTTATTTTGGTTTTTGCATTTGTATTGTATGTTTACAGTATTCTGTTTTATTATTTTATTTTGCTTTATTGTTGCACTAGTTCAAGTTCAAGTTTATTTAAATATCGCTTTTCTTCGCAAATTAGGGAAAAAAGAAAAAAAAGAAGAAAAATCTTTAAAGAAGAAAAATGTCCATTATTTAACTAAAAAATAAATGTTTATGTGTTCAAAAATGTCCCTTGTTCATTGGTGTTCAGTAGGGGTGTGACGAGATCAGATGCTTCTCGCGAGATGCGATTGGAGCTCGTGATATCGCGAGAATTTGACGCCATTTTTGGTACAGTGTGTGGAATCAAAAATGTTTAAAGGATTCGTGCACGAGCGTCCCGATGTTCGTGCCGGTGTTCTAAAATTCTGTCCTACACATGAAGATTTCCTACATCGCGCTTTGCGCACGCGCGATATACAGTTGCGTCATGTTCTGGCCACATCGGGAAGTAAAAACGGAAAGTTATATCTTATATCCTATATCTTAGAATGTAACAGTGGTAATTATACAATCATACTAAATTAAATGAAAAATATAAAGAATAAAGTTTGGTGAAGTTTAAACATGTTTAACGAACGTTGAAAAATGTAACAAAATTTACCATTTGCATGACTGTAAGGATAATTCCTGCTCATAAACCCTGAGAGTGTAGTTTCCATATTCAAATTTTTTTTTTAGAAAAACACGTGTATAAAAGCTGACGAACGCAAGTAGTTAGACGTGCTCGCTTAATGTGAAGTCAGGAAACCTAGCGTTCTATCTTAATAGTTATAAAATAAATACATTAACATATATACATATACATATATGCATAAATGTAATCGCTTAAAGGATATTAACAGAATATTTACCGTCATTGCACAAGTGTATGTATTTGTAGCGCGCATGCGCATAGAGCGATGTAGGAAATCCTCATGTGTAGGATAGAATTTTTGAACAGCGGCATGCGCGGATCCTTGCCAATATACTGTGGCTCAAAAAAACGCGGACTGAGTAACTCCTCCCGCTGATCTCCGCCATTGCCCCGCCCCCGCGACAGGTCAGACTCACACTACTACAGTAGATCGTTTGTGATGATATAGCGAACGAGTTAAACTTGTAAAATAAAACCGATTATTTCAAACTGTCATTAGTTGCACATGCAAGTTTAATCTAATGTGTCTAATACACGTGTATTACATTACTATTGAAACGATTCACTCTCGCTGCAGTAGAGCAGAAATATAAGAGTTAACCAGCTGATTACTGCAGTAAAACTCGTTCAGATGATGTTAGTTTCACCAGCGACATCGTGAAGGGAAAGAACCTCCTGAACAAGACCCGTTGTTTTAGACAATAATTGATTGTACACTTTCAATAAATATGGTTTTTATTCTACATGTTATGTTATGCATTGCATAATATCCTGCATTGCAACATGTAATACAAAATGTGGGGTCTTTAGAGCTAAAATGAACACAGTGAATTTTATCATATTGAGGTACATTGATGTTGAGTCGAACTTGATGCCAAAATGATTCTACCATTCTTTGCAAGTTACTGGAAGACTTGTATTTGTCTATAAATAGTGTTTAATGACTGCGCTTTGGGTTTTTTATACTATTGACAGTTAAAACATTTTTGTGAAATTACTTGCCTGGAAATTTATGGCATCATATTTTCATATTCACATATGATCAATATTATGTTGGTTATTTGGTTATCACTGCATGCAATTGATGAAAATAGAAAGTGAAATGCATCAACAGTTTTGAACGTTTTACTTAAAATACAGATAAAATCTTGCTCTCCTTATATTATTTGTCAAAGATTTTTTTTTATTTAAAAAAAATCTAAATCTCGTCTCGTCTCGATCTCGTGAGCCTAGTGTCTCGTCTCGTCTCGTCTCGTCTCGTGGGAAAAGTGTCTCGTCCCACCTCTAGTGTTCAGACTATGTGCTATGACTACTACCCCCTTTAAATGGGGTTTTAAAACGGTTGAAAATAAAAAATTTCACTACATGTCGCACCATGTATGTAAGTGCATGTGACAAATAATGAATTACTATTTGAATTACTATTTATTGGTGCACATGTCGCATTCCTAACCAACGGCAAACAACGAAGGGCACAGGGACACGCAAGCACTCTATTCGCTACACTTGTGCAAAATTTGAAACGCAAAGGAAATCAAACAAAAATGTGGAGATCGCAAGCAAAAAAAAATAAATAAAAAAAAAAGGTTTCTAATTATTTTTTTCATTTATGTTTGATATTATTGACACTAATCTGATTCCAATCTATACTCTCTCCACAAAATTCCTCTGTCTATTCCCGTTGAACAATACTCGTCTTTCTTTCTTTTAGCCATTATCTTCAAATAAAGGGGTTTCTGCATTAGCTAGAGAAGACGGAAGTTCACTTCCTGACGTCATGACAACATTAAGCATTATCCAATAAAATTGTCACGTTGTCCTGAAAACAGTTGTGACCAACCACCAACCATTAACATAGGTGGTGTGAAATGAATGGATTGAAATACAAGAGAACGTTTGATATTTTTAACGTTTATAGTATTCAAGCTTTGTCTGCGAGCAAGATGCACCCATCCAAAGAGCCATATACGGCTCGCGAGCCATAGGTTCCCCACCTCTGATTTAAGGGCTTGTGTGTGTGTGTGTGTGCGTGTGAGTTGCCTCACCATAAACAGATCCCTGGCCCCGATATCCACAGCGAGCAGGAAGGCTTTTTCAAACTTCAGGTACCTGGAAACAAACGAGAGCCATCATGTAGAGGACGCAGGACAAACATGCGACTCAGTATGTGTACCTGAGCAGGTGATGGAAGAATCTGCGTGCGTATCTGCTGATGCCGTCTCTGTACTCGAGAATGACCGTGTTGGAGAGGGGTCTGTCGGGGGCATAGAACAGCCCCAACGCTGCTTCTAGTTGACCTAAAGACAACACAAGATGGAATTATAAACACAAAAATCATAACATTAGTTCCCATCTGTTTCACGTCACTTAATTATAGAATCTCTTGTGCCTCAATCAATAGAGCCAGTGTTAACAACACAAAACAATGGGGGTTCGAATGTCAGGCATGAAGATAAAGTTCAATGTTTGATAAAATCATCCAATAAATGCCTTAAGCTTTAGAAATGTAAAAAAAAAAATTAAAAAATTATCGGCTAGTACCGATAATTTGTATTTTCTAATTGAATTGATATACAGTAAAATCTTACAGACAAATATACAGTAATAGCTTTTGCACGTTAATTTGTAAATATCGTATTTATTGGACTAAAATCCTAATAAATGATGTCAAATTGAAAATTGACAGTGCGGCTTATAACCGCAACATATAAAAAACATGTGTGATTTATAACTGAAAAAAGATTAGGAAATATCCTTATAGTGAGGAAAATGCGGTACTTTTTCTCCCAGTTATGTTGCTTTCACCTTCAGTTTTCTGGTCCAGGGGTTTTCTCAGCAAGTGGTCAGTGATGGAAATGAGTGACCTGTAACACTTGACTCCCATCATGTCCCAGTCCATATTAGCCAGAATTGCCAGAGCGGCGTCCACCTCTCCACAGCGCAGACGCTGCTCTACCAGGACACACGGCCCCAGTTTGCCTCCGTTTAACACACCTGCGTAAGAAACACAAGGAAAACATCTTCATTTGAAGAAAAACACAGACATTTTGGCCTTTTCCACAGTGAGTGAGTGAGTGAGTTTGTGTGTGGCATGGGAGGGAGATCTTCAGACGCCACACTCAGAGAGATTGCCATTGACGTTTGAATCGATCTTCAGAATGTGTGTGTGCACAGAGCTCGACACACACAGCAGATGCGGTCAGTTCAGGTCAAATGTACTCAAAGCTGTGGAAATACCTGTCCGATTGTTTTGAGCTTTAACATTAAGAGAAATAAAAAAAGTGACGCTGAGACTTATTCTATAATTCAAATAAACTAAACTGATCAAACAAAGTAACCGATGAGGATTGATTGTCAGATAAAGACCCCTTGAACCTTCCAGAATTGAAAAATTGTATTTGATGTTCTTTGATATGGATTATTGAGTTTGATAATTACTATTTTATAGTATGATGGTGGCACGGTGGTGCAGTGGGTCGCTCTGTTGCCTCTTAGTGAGATACTGTTGGAGACTCAACTTCGAAGCCTGTTCAGGACTTTTATTGTATAGAGTTTGTGTGCTCTCTTTGTGCTTGCGTGGGTTTAAGGTTGAGAAAATGAATAGACTTCATACACTAATATTTAGCTTTCACCAAGCAAATTCATATCCTGACCAGCAAAAAAACTATTTACTTAATGTAATAAATCTTAACCAAAGTAATTTTCTCGTTCTCTGTAATGGTTCATCTTCTTTTATTCACTGTACAGATTTTCTGAAATACACATCCATCCATTTCCCTTTCTAACTCATGTGTCTCTCTCTCCCTTTTTAGCTCTCAGTGAATGTTAGCGTCTGCCATCACAATGACCGGTATCACCTAAGGCAGTTGACACTCATACTCTCACAAAGAAGCCTTTAGTATTACAACAGCGGCTAATCCAGCCGCACTAGATCTGCTTCTGAAGAGGCATCGCTTAACTTCGCTCATTTCGCAGAGGAGGAAAACCTCAACACAACACGTCGTCATGCAACCAAAAAAAACACTGACGTTAACATCGCATTCTGTCCAAAAAACTCCTGGCCTTCTGAAACACAACACCACCAACACAAGAGAAATATTTTCCTAGCGCTCAGGCAAACACAACTGGCTTTGGAGGGTTCACTTCCTGCTGGGAGAATATCGCATGGATTTAAAAGAAATTTAACTCAAATGTGCAAAAAAAGTGCAACCTCTAATTCAAGTTCAAGTGATTTAGCTCATAAATAGCATCCAGTACCTTCAGCATCCTGCAGATGGCGAGAGTGCCTTGTCCGCCCAAGACTTTAACTCTGGTAGAAAAAGATGCCGAACACTCAGAACGAGTAACCGTAAGTGTCCATTCGAATGTAGTGAAGTAAAAAAGTACATAAACTCAATCAAAAACGTAGTCAAGTAGTCGAGTAACTTATATTTTTTATACTCAGTACAAGTACAAAGTCCATTTACTCAAGTACTTTACTCCACTGGAAATTACTAAACAGCTTGTAACAAACTACAAAAGATCTACTAATGCAACCCAGAGCAGACAAGATGCTTCACGATGATGAAGAATTATTCCTTCCTACTTTGAGCGTGTAGGCAAATGTATCTTTTTTTTTGCAAATAATTTTACCAAAGATTTTAGCATACATATTTAGCATAAATTTGGCATAACTTTTAGCAAAAATGTAGCAAATAAAAGCCTTGTGTACAGTCACCTCCCACTTAAGGCTTGTACGAACTTAACCAGGAGGTGTGTACTTAACCAGGAGGCGTGTACTTAACCAGGAGGCGTGTGTTTAACCAGGAGGTGTGTACTTAACCAGTAGGCACCTACATGAGAATGGCTGCCCCCAAACATCAAAGAAACCAATCTCAAGCTTTGCAGTGAGTTTCAATGCTGCAGAATCATCTCAATTAAACGAAACGTTAAAAGAAAAGAAAATCCGGGCGGTCTCCATCAAAGCAAAATGCAAGCAACTTCAAAGTTCAAAACGCTAACCATCAGCTGGTCTTTGTCTTGGTCTTTGTCTTGTCATAACCGCAGCCACTTAGTTAACACCAACAATCCAGACAACAAATTGAATAAAAAGCAACATTTCCTTACATATTTACATGTGCGCTTTGAGACAGTTAAAACTGTGAAAAGCGCCTTACAAATTCTCATTATTATTCTTATTCTTATTATTATTATTATTATTATTATTATTATTCAAACCCTGTGCAACCCATGACATAATTAATAATGCCCAGAATTATAGGGAGAAATATGCAGACTTAATAAGGTTACGAACCTAAGTGGTATACTCTTCTGGTCTTAAAATATTGTTCATTTTTAGAAGCTTTTTGGAATTTACGTTGTTTAAGTGCCCCACAACAAACAAGACAACTCAGCCAAATGTGATGCAACCAATAGGCTACAAATTGCAATGCACTTTTGAATTAATCTCGTTTCTCCGAAGCCCCCCCCCCACCACACACACACACACATATTCTCAGAGTGTGCCGGCCAGCTGCCCCCCATATCCACTCGGTACAGCAGCTCTCCTGTGCCGAGCGCGTGCCCAGATGAGATAACTCAGGGTGGAGAGGAAAAAGAGAAGGGAGGGCGAGTGAAAGAAAAAGAAAGAGCGGCTTCCTTGGGAAAGACTGGACGACGGCCAACTCTTTCATCCTCTGCGCATCCGATTCACTCTCTTCATGTAGGAGTTCTTGTAATATCAGTCAATAAATATGGGCCTATGAGCAGGACATGCCCGACAAACACGCTCACAAACAAATAAATAGACAATCAGGCAAACATGTGCTGCTCACTAGCTACGGAATTATCAGTTTGGAATGGATGTGTGTTTGCTTTCTTCATCAAAACCTTGGCACGTAATCAAAGGAACGGCTGTCGCCCCCCCCC